>CAXHKB010000032.1:0-153870 GCA_964017025.1 Stenichneumon culpator
CCGAAGCAAAACGCTAATGTTCGATTTCGATATAAAGCGACTTTGCATTCGATGGGGGCTTGTTTGGCGTCTCGAAACGCATGAATCTTGCGTATTTGCATAAAACTAAGGATTTTTGATCTAATATTTCGAGCGTGAACACCTACAGCCAAAGCAAAAGGCTAATGTTCGATTTCGATATAAAGCGACTTTGCATTCGATGGGGGCTTGTTTGGCGGCTCGAAACGCATGAATCTTGCGTATTTGCATAAAACTAAGGCTTTTTGATCTAATATTACGAGCTGGAACACCTACAGCTAAAGCAAAAGGCCAATGTTCGATTACGATATAAAGCGAATTTGCATTCGATGGGTGCTTGTTTGGTGGCTCGAAACGCATGAATCTTGCGTAATTACGTAAAACTAAGGCTTTTTGATCTCATATTACGAGCTGGAACGCCTACAGCCGAAGCAAAACGCTAATGTTCGATTTCGATATAAAGCGACTTTGCATTCGATGGGGCTTGTTTGGCGTCTCGAAACGCATGAATCCTGCGTATTTGCATAAAACTAAGGCTTTTTGATCTCATATTACGAGCTGGAATGCCTACAGCCGAAGCAAAACGCTAATGTTCGATTTCGATATAAAGCGACTTTGCATTCGATGGGGGGCTTGTTTGGCGTCTCGAAACGCATGAATCTTGCGTATTTGCATAAAACTAAGGCTTTTTGATCTAATATTTCGAGCGTGAACACCTACAGCCAAAGCAAAAGGCTAATGTTCGATTTCGATATAAAGCGACTTTGCATTCGATGGGGGCTTGTTTGGCAGCTCGAAATGCAAAAATTTTCCGTATTTACGTAAAACTAAGGCTTTTTGATCTCATATTACGAGCTGGAACGCCTACAGCCGAAGAAAAACGCTAATGTTCGATTTCGATATAAAGCGACTTTGCATTCGATGGGGGCTTGTTTGGGAGCTCGAAACGCATGAATCTTGCGTAAGTACGTAAAACTAAGGCTTTTTGATCTCATATTACGAGCTGGAACACCTACAGCCGAAGCAAAACGCTAATGTTCGATTTCGATATAAAGCGACTTTGCATTCGATGGGGGCTTGTTTGGCGGCTCGAAACGCATGAATCTTGCGTATTTGTATAAAACTAAGGCTTTTTGATCTAATATTCCGAGCTGGAACACCTACAGCTAAAGCAAAAGGCTAATGTTCGATTACGATATAAAGCGAATTTGCATTCGATGGGTGCTTGTTTGGTGGCTCGAAACGCATGAATCTTGCGTAATTACGTAGAACTAAGGCTTTTTGATCTCATATTACGAGCTGGAACGCCTACAGCCAAAGCAAAAGGCTAATGTTCGATTTCGATATAAAGCGACTTTGCATTCGATGGGGGCTTGTTTGGCGGCTCGGATCGCATGAATCTTGCGTATTTACGTAAAAATAAGGCTTTTTGATCTCATATTACGAGCTGGAATACCTACAGCAGAAACAAAACGCTAATGATCGATTTCGATATAAAGCGAATTTGCATTCGATGAAGGCTCTTTTGGCAGCTAGAAATGCAAAAATCTTGCGTATTTACGTAAAACTAAGGCTTTTTGATCTCATATTACGAGCTGGAACACCTACAGCCTAAGCAAAACGCTAGTGTTCGATTTCGATATAAAGCGACTTTGCATTCGATGGGAGCTTGTTTGGCGGCTCGAAACGCATACATCTCGCGTATTTACGTAAAACTAAGGCTTTCCTATCTCTTATTACGAGCTGGAATACCTACAACCGATGCAAAACGCCATTGTTCGATTTCGACATAAAGCGAATTTGCATCCGATGAGGGCTTGTTTGGCAGCTTGAAACGCATGAATCTTGCGTAATTACGTAAAACTAAGGCTTTTTGATCTCATGTTACGAGCTGGAACACCTACAGCCGAAGCAAAACGCTAATGTTCGATTTCGATATAAAGCGACTTTGCATTCGATGGTGGCTTGTTTGGTGGCTCGAAACGCATGAATCTTGCGTATTTGCATAAAAATAAGGCATTTTCATCTCATATTACGAGCTGGAACACCTACAGCCGAAGCAAAACGCTAATGTTCGATTTCGATATAAAGCGACTTTGCATTCGATGGGGGCTTGTTTGGCGGCTCGAAACGCATGAATCCTGCGTATTTGCATAAAACTAAGGCTTTTTGATCTCATATTACGAGCTGGAACGCCTACAGCCGAAGCAAAACGCTAATGTTCGATTTCGATATAAAGCGACTTTGCATTCGATGGGGGCTTGTTTGGCGGCTCGAAACGCATACATCTCGCGTATTTACGTAAAACTAAGGCTTTCCTATCTCTTATTACGAGCTGGAATACCTACAACCGATGCAAAACGCCATTGTTCGATTTCGACATAAAGCGAATTTGCATCCGATGAGGGCTTGTTTGGCAGCTTGAAACGCATGAATCTTGCGTAATTACGTAAAACTAAGGCTTTTTGATCTCATATTACGAGCTGGAACACCTACAGCCGAAGCAAAACCCTAATGTTCGATTTCGATATAAAGCGACTTTGCATTCGATGGTGGCTTGTTTGGTGGCTCGAAACGCATGAATCTTGCGTATTTGCATAAAAATAAGGCTTTTTGATCTCATATTACGAGCTGGAACACCTACAGCCGAAGCAAAACCCTAATGTTCGATTTCGATATAAAGCGACTTTGCATTCGATGGTGGCTTGTTTGGTGGCTCGAAACGCATGAATCTTGCGTATTTGCATAAAACTAAGGCTTTTTGATTCTCATATTACGAGCTGGAACGCCTACAGCCGAAGCAAAACGCTAATGTTCGATTTCGATATAAAGCGACTTTGCATTCGATGGGGGCTTGTTTGGCGTCTCGAAACGCATGAATCTTGCGTATTTGCATAAAACTAAGGCTTTTTGATCTAATATTACGAGCTGGAACACCTACAGCCAAAGAAAAAGGCTAATGTTCGATTTCGATATAAAGCGACTTTGCATTCGATGGGGGCTTGTTTGGCGGCTCGAAACGCAAGAATCTTGCGTATTTGCATAAAACTAAGGCTTTTTGATCTAATATTACGAGCTGGAACACCTACAGCTAAAGCAAAAGGCCAATGTTCGATTACGATATAAAGCGAATTTGCATTCGATGGGTGCTTGTTTGGTGGCTCGAAACGCATGAATCTTGCGTAATTACGTAAAACTAAGGCTTTTGATCTCATATTACGAGCTGGAACGCCTACAGCCGAAGCAAAACGCTAATGTTCGATTTCGATATAAAGCGACTTTGCATTCGATGGGGGCTTGTTTGGCGGCTCGAAACGCATGAATCTTGAGTATTTGCATAAAACTAAGGCTTTTTGATCTAATATTACGAGCTGGAACACCTACAGCTAAAGCAAAAGGCAATGTTCGATTACGATATAAGCGAATTTGCATTCGATGGGTGCTTGTTTGGTGGCTCGAAACGCATGAATCTTGCGTAATTACGTAAAACTAAGGCTTTTTGATCTCATATTACGAGCTGGAACGCCTACAGCCAAAGCAAAAGGCTAATGTTCGATTTCGATATAAAGCGACTTTGCATTCGATGGGGGCTTGTTTGGCGGCTCGGATCGCATGAATCTTGCGTATTTACGTAAAAATAAGGCTTTTTGATCTCATATTACGAGCTGGAATACCTACAGCAGAAACAAAACGCTAATGATCGATTTCGATATAAAGCGAATTTGCATTCGATGAGGGCTCTTTTGGCAGCTAGAAATGCAAAAATCTTGCGTATTTACGTAAAACTAAGGCTTTTTGATCTCATATTACGAGCTGGAACACCTACAGCCTAAGCAAAACGCTAGTGTTCGATTTCGATATAAAGCGACTTTGCATTCGATGGGAGCTTGTTTGGCGGCTCGAAACGCATACATCTCGCGTATTTACGTAAAACTAAGGCTTTCCTATCTCTTATTACGAGCTGGAATACCTACAACCGATGCAAAACGCCATTGTTCGATTTCGACATAAAGCGAATTTGCATCCGATGAGGGCTTGTTTGGCAGCTTGAAACGCATGAATCTTGCGTAATTACGTAAAACTAAGGCTTTTTGATCTCATATTACGAGCTGGAACACCTACAGCCGAAGCAAAACCCTAATGTTCGATTTCGATATAAAGCGACTTTGCATTCGATGGTGGCTTGTTTGGTGGCTCGAAACGCATGAATCTTGCGTATTTGCATAAAAATAAGGCTTTTTCATCTCATATTACGAGCTGGAACACCTACAGCCGAAGCAAAACGCTAATGTTCGATTTCGATATAAAGCGACTTTGCATTCGATGGGGGCTTGTTTGGCGGCTCGAAACGCATGAATCCTGCGTATTTGCATAAAACTAAGGCTTTTTGATCTCATATTACGAGCTGGAACGCCTACAGCCGAAGCAAAACGCTAATGTTCGATTTCGATATAAGCGACTTTGCATTCGATGGGGGCTTGTTTGGCGTCTCGAAACGCATGAATCTTGCGTATTTGCATAAAACTAAGGCTTTTTGATCTAATATTACGAGCTGGAACACCTACAGCCAAAGAAAAAGGCTAATGTTCGATTTCGATATAAAGCGACTTTGCATTCGATGGGGGCTTGTTTGGCGGCTCGAAACGCAAGAATCTTGCGTATTTGCATAAAACTAAGGCTTTTTCATCTAATATTACGAGCTGGATCACCTACAGCCAAAGCAAAACGCTAATGTTCGATTTCGATATAAAGCGACTTTGCATTCGATGGGGGCTTGTTTGGCAGCTCGAAATGCAAAAATTTTCCGTATTTACGTAAAACTAAGGCATTGTGATCTAATATTACGAGCTGGAACACCTACAGCCAAAGAGAAAGGCTAATGTTCGATTTCGATATAAAGCGACTTTGCATTCGATGGGAGCTTGTTTGGCGGCTCGAAACGCATACATCTCGCGTATTTACGTAAAACTAAGGCTTTCCTATCTCTTATTACGAGCTGGAATACCTACAACCGATGCAAAACGCCATTGTTCGATTTCGACATAAAGCGAATTTGCATCCGATGAGGGCTTGTTTGGCAGCTTGAAACGCATGAATCTTGCGTAATTACGTAAAACTAAGGCTTTTTGATCTCATATTACGAGCTGGAACACCTACAGCCGAAGCAAAACCCTAATGTTCGATTTCGATATAAAGCGACTTTGCATTCGATGGTGGCTTGTTTGGTGGCTCGAAACGCATGAATCTTGCGTATTTGCATAAAAATAAGGCTTTTTGATCTCATATTACGAGCTGGAACACCTACAGCCGAAGCAAAACCCTAATGTTCGATTTCGATATAAAGCGACTTTGCATTCGATGGTGGCTTGTTTGGTGGCTCGAAACGCATGAATCTTGCGTATTTGCATAAAACTAAGGCTTTTTGATCTCATATTACGAGCTGGAACGCCTACAGCCGAAGCAAAACGCTAATGTTCGATTTCGATATAAAGCGACTTTGCATTCGATGGGGGCTTGTTTGGCGTCTCGAAACGCATGAATCTTGCGTATTTGCATAAAACTAAGGCTTTTTGATCTAATATTACGAGCTGGAACACCTACAGCCAAAGAAAAAGGCTAATGTTCGATTTCGATATAAAGCGACTTTGCATTCGATGGGGGCTTGTTTGGCGGCTCGAAACGCAAGAATCTTGCGTATTTGCATAAAACTAAGGCTTTTTGATCTAATATTACGAGCTGGAACACCTACAGCTAAAGCAAAAGGCCAATGTTCGATTACGATATAAAGCGAATTTGCATTCGATGGGTGCTTGTTTGGTGGCTCGAAACGCATGAATCTTGCGTAATTACGTAAAACTAAGGCTTTTTGATCTCATATTACGAGCTGGAACGCCTACAGCCGAAGCAAAACGCTAATGTTCGATTTCGATATAAAGCGACTTTGCATTCGATGGGGGCTTGTTTGCGGCTCGAAACGCATGAATCTTGCGTATTTGCATAAAACTAAGGCTTTTTGATCTAATATTACGAGCTGGAACACCTACAGCTAAAGCAAAAGGCCAATGTTCGATTACGATATAAAGCGAATTTGCATTCGATGGGTGCTTGTTTGGTGGCTCGAAACGCATGAATCTTGCGTAATTACGTAAAACTAAGGCTTTTTGATCTCATATTACGAGCTGGAACGCCTACAGCCGAAGCAAAACGCTAATGTTCGATTTCGATATAAAGCGACTTTGCATTCGATGGGGGCTTGTTTGGCAGCTCGAAATGCAAAAATTTTCCGTATTTACGTAAAACTAAGGCTTTTTGATCTCATATTACGAGCTGGAACGCCTACAGCCGAAGCAAAACGCTAATGTTCGATTTCGATATAAAGCGACTTTGCATTCGATGGGGGCTTGTTTGGGAGCTCGAAACGCATGAATCTTGCGTAAGTACGTAAAACTAAGGCTTTTTGATCTCATATTACGAGCTGGAACACCTACAGCCGAAGCAAAACGCTAATGTTCGATTTCGATATAAAGCGACTTTGCATTCGATGGGGCTTGTTTGGCGGCTCGAAACGCATGAATCTTGCGTATTTGTATAAAACTAAGGCTTTTTGATCTAATATTCCGAGCTGGAACACCTACAGCTAAAGCAAAAGGCTAATGTTCGATTACGATATAAAGCGAATTTGCATTCGATGGGTGCTTGTTTGGTGGCTCGAAACGCATGAATCTTGCGTAATTACGTAGAACTAAGGCTTTTTGATCTCATATTACGAGCTGGAACGCCTACAGCCAAAGCAAAAGGCTAATGTTCGATTTCGATATAAAGCGACTTTGCATTCGATGGGGCTTGTTTGGCGGCTCGGATCGCATGAATCTTGCGTATTTACGTAAAAATAAGGCTTTTTGATCTCATATTACGAGCTGGAATACCTACAGCAGAAACAAAACGCTAATGATCGATTTCGATATAAAGCGAATTTGCATTCGATGAGGGCTCTTTTGGCAGCTAGAAATGCAAAAATCTTGCGTATTTACGTAAAACTAAGGCTTTTTGATCTCATATTACGAGCTGGAACACCTACAGCCTAAGCAAAACGCTAGTGTTCGATTTCGATATAAAGCGACTTTGCATTCGATGGGAGCTTGTTTGGCGGCTCGAAACGCATACATCTCGCGTATTTACGTAAAACTAAGGCTTTCCTATCTCTTATTACGAGCTGGAATACCTACAACCGATGCAAAACGCCATTGTTCGATTTCGACATAAAGCGAATTTGCATCCGATGAGGGCTTGTTTGGCAGCTTGAAACGCATGAATCTTGCGTAATTACGTAAAACTAAGGCTTTTTGATCTCATATTACGAGCTGGAACACCTACAGCCGAAGCAAAACCCTAATGTTCGATTTCGATATAAAGCGACTTTGCATTCGATGGTGGCTTGTTTGGTGGCTCGAAACGCATGAATCTTGCGTATTTGCATAAAAATAAGGCTTTTTCATCTCATATTACGAGCTGGAACACCTACAGCCGAAGTCAAAACGCTAATGTTCGATTTCGATATAAAGCGACTTTGCATTCGATGGGGGCTTGTTTGGCGGCTCGAAACGCATGAATCCTGCGTATTTGCATAAAACTAAGGCTTTTTGATCTCATATTACGAGCTGGAACGCCTACAGCCGAAGCAAAACGCTAATGTTCGATTTCGATATAAAGCGACTTTGCATTCGATGGGGGCTTGTTTGGCAGCTCGAAATGCAAAAATTTCCGTATTTACGTAAAACTAAGGCTTTTTGATCTCATATTACGAGCTGGAACGCCTACAGCCGAAGCAAAACGCTAATGTTCGATTTCGATATAAAGCGACTTTGCATTCGATGGGGGCTTGTTTGGAGCTCGAAACGCATGAATCTTGCGTAAGTACGTAAAACTAAGGCTTTTTGATCTCATATTACGAGCTGGAACACCTACAGCCGAAGCAAAACGCTAATGTTCGATTTCGATATAAGCGACTTTGCATTCGATGGGGCTTGTTTGGCGGCTCGAAACGCATGAATCGTGCGTATTTGTATAAAACTAAGGCTTTTTGATCTAATATTCCGAGCTGGAACACCTACAGCTAAAGCAAAAGGCTAATGTTCGATTACGATATAAAGCGAATTTGCATTCGATGGGTGCTTGTTTGGTGGCTCGAAACGCATGAATCTTGCGTAATTACGTAGAACTAAGGCTTTTTGATCTCATATTACGAGCTGGAACGCCTACTGCCAAAGCAAAAGGCTAATGTTCGATTTCGATATAAAGCGACTTTGCATTCGATGGGGGCTTGTTTGGCGGCTCGGATCGCATGAATCTTGCGTATTTACGTAAAAATAAGGCTTTTTGATCTCATATTACGAGCTGGAATACCTACAGCAGAAACAAAACGCTAATGATCGATTTCGATATAAAGCGAATTTGCATTCGATGAGGGCTCTTTTGGCAGCTAGAAATGCAAAAATCTTGCGTATTTACGTGAAACTAGGCTTTTTGATCTCATATTACGAGCTGGAACACCTACAGCCTAAGCAAAACGCTAGTGTTCGATTTCGATATAAAGCGACTTTGCATTCGATGGGAGCTTGTTTGGCGGCTCGAAACGCATACATCTCGCATATTTACGTAAAACTAAGGCTTTCCTATCTCTTATTACGAGCTGGAATACCTACAACCGATGCAAACGCCATTGTTCGATTTCGACATAAAGCGAATTTGCATCCGATGAGGGCTTGTTTGGCAGCTTGAAACGCATGAATCTTGCGTAATTACGTAAAACTAAGGCTTTTTGATCTCATATTACGAGCTGGAACACCTACAGCCGAAGCAAAACGCTAATGTCGATTTCGATATAAAGCGACTTTGCATTCGATGGGGGCTTGTTTGGCGGCTCGAAACGCATGAATCCTGCGTATTTGCATAAAACTAAGGCTTTTGATCTCATATTACGAGCTGGAACGCCTACAGCCGAAGCAAAACACTAATGTTCGATTTCGATATAAAGCGACTTTGCATTCGATGGGGCTTGTTTGGCGTCTCGAAACGCATGAATCTTGCGTATTTGCATAAAACTAAGGCTTTTTGATCTAATATTACGAGCTGGAACACCTACAGCCAAAGAAAAAGGCTAATGTTCGATTTCGATATAAAGCGACTTTGCATTCGATGGGGGCTTGTTTGGCGGCTCGAAACGCAAGAATCTTGCGTATTTGCATAAAACTAAGGCTTTTTCATCTAATATTACGAGCTGGATCACCTACAGCCAAAGCAAAACGCTAATGTTCGATTTCGATATAAAGCGACTTTGCATTCGATGGGGGCTTGTTTGGCAGCTCGAAATGCAAAAATTTTCCGTATTTACGTGAAACTAAGGCATTGTGATCTAATATTACGAGCTGGAACACCTACAGCCAAAGAGAAAGGCTAATGTTCGATTTCGATATAAAGCGACTTTGCATTCGATGGGAGCTTGTTTGGCGGCTCGAAACGCATACATCTCGCGTATTTACGTAAAACTAAGGCTTTCCTATCTCTTATTACGAGCTGGAATACCTACAACCGATACAAAACGCCATTGTTCGATTTCGACATAAAGCGAATTTGCATCCGATGAGGGCTTGTTTGGCAGCTTGAAACGCATGAATCTTGCGTAATTACGTAAAACTAAGGCTTTTTGATCTCATATTACGAGCTGGAACACCTACAGCCGAAGCAAAACCCTAATGTTCGATTTCGATATAAAGCGACTTTGCATTCGATGGTGGCTTGTTTGGTGGCTCGAAACGCATGAATCTTGCGTATTTGCATAAAAATAAGGCTTTTTCATCTCATATTACGAGCTGGAACACCTACAGCCGAAGCAAAACGCTAATGTTCGATTTCGATATAAAGCGACTTTGCATTCGATGGGGGCTTGTTTGGCGGCTCGAAACGCATGAATCCTGCGTATTTGCATAAAACTAAGGCTTTTTGATCTCATATTACGAGCTGGAACACCTACAGCCGAAGCAAAACGCTAATGTTCGATTTCGATATAAAGCGACTTTGCATTCGATGGGGGCTTGTTTGGCGTCTCGAAACGCATGAATCTTGCGTATTTGCATAAAACTAAGGCGTTTTGATCTAATATTACGAGCTGGAACACCTACAGCCAAAGAAAAAGGCTAATGTTCGATTTCGATATAAAGCGACTTTGCATTCGATGGGGGCTTGTTTGGCGGCTCGAAACGCAAGAATCTTGCGTATTTGCATAAAACTAAGGCTTTTTCATCTAATATTACGAGCTGGATCACCTACAGCCAAAGCAAAACGCTAATGTTCGATTTCGATATAAAGCGACTTTGCATTCGATGGGGGCTTGTTTGGCAGCTCGAAATGCAAAAATTTTCCGTATTTACGTAAAACTAAGGCATTGTGATCTAATATTACGAGCTGGAACACCTACAGCCAAAGAGAAAGGCTAATGTTCGATTTCGATATAAAGCGACTTTGCATTCGATGGGAGCTTGTTTGGCGGCTCGAAACGCATACATCTCGCGTATTTACGTAAAACTAAGGCTTTCCTATCTCTTATTACGAGCTGGAATACCTACAACCGATGCGAAACGCCATTGTTCGATTTCGACATAAAGCGAATTTGCATCCGATGAGGGCTTGTTTGGCAGCTTGAAACGCATGAATCTTGCGTAATTACGTAAAACTAAGGCTTTTTGATCTCATATTAAGAGCTGGAACACCTACAGCCGAAGCAAAACCCTAATGTTCGATTTCGATATAAAGCGACTTTGCATTCGATGGTGGCTTGTTTGGTGGCTCGAAACGCATGAATCTTGCGTATTTGCATAAAAAAAGGCTTTTTCATCTCATATTACGAGCTGGAACACCTACAGCCGAAGCAAAACGCTAATGTTCGATTTCGATATAAAGCGACTTTGCATTCGATGGGGGCTTGTTTGGCGGCTCGAAACGCATGAATCCTGCGTATTTGCATAAAACTAAGGCTTTTTGATCTCATATTACGAGCTGGAACGCCTACAGCCGAAGCAAAACGCTAATGTTCGATTTCGATATAAAGCGACTTTGCATTCGATGGGGGCTTGTTTGGCGTCTCGAAACGCATGAATCTTGCGTATTTGCATAAAACTAAGGATTTTTGATCTAATATTTCGAGCGTGAACACCTACAGCCAAAGCAAAAGGCTAATGTTCGATTTCGATATAAAGCGACTTTGCATTCGATGGGGGCTTGTTTGGCGGCTCGAAACGCATGAATCTTGCGTATTTGCATAAAACTAAGGCTTTTTGATCTCATATTACGAGCTGGAATGCCTACAGCCGAAGCAAAACGCTAATGTTCGATTTCGATATAAAGCGACTTTGCATTCGATGGGGGCTTGTTTGGCGTCTCGAAACGCATGAATCTTGCGTATTTGCATGAAACTAAGGCTTTTTGATCTAATATTTCGAGCGTGAACACCTACAGCCAAAGCAAAAGGCTAATGTTCGATTTCGATATAAAGCGACTTTGCATTCGATGGGGGCTTGTTTGGCAGCTCGAAATGCAAAAATTTTCCGTATTTACGTAAAACTAAGGCTTTTTGATCTCATATTACGAGCTGGAACGCCTACAGCCGATGCAAAACGCTAATGTTCGATTTCGATATAAAGCGACTTTGCATTCGATGGGGCTTGTTTGGGAGCTCGAAACGCATGAATCTTGCGTAAGTACGTAAAACTAAGGCTTTTTGATCTCATATTACGAGCTGGAACACCTACAGCCGAAGCAAAACGCTAAGTTCGATTTCGATATAAAGCGACTTTGCATTCGATGGGGGCTTGTTTGGCGGCTCGAAACGCATGAATCTTGCGTATTTGTATAAAACTAAGGCTTTTTGATCTAATATTCCGAGCTGGAACACCTACAGCTAAAGCAAAAGGCTAATGTTCGATTACGATATAAAGCGAATTTGCATTCGATGGGTGCTTGTTTGGTGGCTCGAAACGCATGAATCTTGCGTAATTACGTAGAACTGAGGCTTTTTGATCTCATATTACGAGCTGGAACGCCTACAGCCAAAGCAAAAGGCTAATGTTCGATTTCGATATAAAGCGACTTTGCATTCGATGGGGGCTTGTTTGGCGGCTCGGATCGCATGAATCTTGCGTATTTACGTAAAAATAAGGCTTTTTGATCTCATATTACGAGCTGGAATACCTACAGCAGAAACAAAACGCTAATGATCGATTTCGATATAAAGCGAATTTGCATTCGATGAGGGCTCTTTTGGCAGCTAGAAATGCAAAAATCTTGCGTATTTACGTAAAACTAAGGCTTTTTGATCTCATATTACGAGCTGGAACACCTACAGCCTAAGCAAAACGCTAGTGTTCGATTTCGATATAAAGCGACTTTGCATTCGATGGGAGCTTGTTTGGCGGCTCGAAACGCATACATCTCGCGTATTTGCATAAAAATAAGGCTTTTTCATCTCATATTACGAGCTGGAACACCTACAGCCGAAGCAAAACGCTAATGTTCGATTTCGATATAAAGCGACTTTGCATTCGATGGGGGCTTGTTTGGCGGCTCGAAACGCATGAATCCTGCGTATTTGCATAAAACTAAGGATTTTTGATCTAATATTTCGAGCGTGAACACCTACAGCCAAAGCAAAAGGCTAATGTTCGATTTCGATATAAAGCGACTTTGCATTCGATGGGGGCTTGTTTGGCGGCTCGAAACGCATGAATCTTCCGTATTTGCATAAAACTAAGGCTTTTTGATCTCATATTACGAGCTGGAACGCCTACAGCCGAAGCAAAACACTAATGTTCGATTTCGATATAAAGCGACTTTGCATTCGATGGGGGCTTGTTTGGCGTCTCGAAACGCATGAATCTTGCGTATTTGCATAAAACTAAGGATTTTTGATCTAATATTTCGAGCGTGAACACCTACAGCCAAAGCAAAAGGCTAATGTTCGATTTCGATATAAAGCGACTTTGCATTCGATGGGGGCTTGTTTGGCGGCTCGAAACGCATGAATCTTGCGTATTTGCATAAAACTAAGGCTTTTTGATCTCATATTACGAGCTGGAATGCCTACAGCCGAAGCAAAACGCTAATGTTCGATTTCGATATAAAGCGACTTTGCATTCGATGGGGGCTTGTTTGGCGTCTCGAAACGCATGAATCTTGCGTATTTGCATGAAACTAAGGCTTTTTGATCTAATATTTCGAGCGTGAACACCTACAGCCAAAGCAAAAGGCTAATGTTCGATTTCGATATAAAGCGACTTTGCATTCGATGGGGGCTTGTTTGGCAGCTCGAAATGCAAAAATTTTCCGTATTTACGTAAAACTAAGGCTTTTTGATCTCATATTACGAGCTGGAACGCCTACAGCCGATGCAAAACGCTAATGTTCGATTTCGATATAAAGCGACTTTGCATTCGATGGGGGCTTGTTTGGGAGCTCGAAACGCATGAATCTTGCGTAAGTACGTAAAACTAAGGCTTTTTGATCTCATATTACGAGCTGGAACACCTACAGCCGAAGCAAAACGCTAATGTTCGATTTCGATATAAAGCGACTTTGCATTCGATGGGGGCTTGTTTGGCGGCTCGAAACGCATGAATCTTGCGTATTTGTATAAAACTAAGGCTTTTTGATCTAATATTCCGAGCTGGAACACCTACAGCTAAAGCAAAAGGCTAATGTTCGATTACGATATAAAGCGAATTTGCATTCGATGGGTGCTTGTTTGGTGGCTCGAAACGCATGAATCTTGCGTAATTACGTAGAACTAAGGCTTTTTGATCTCATATTACGAGCTGGAACGCCTACAGCCAAAGCAAAAGGCTAATGTTCGATTTCGATATAAAGCGACTTTGCATTCGATGGGGGCTTGTTTGGCGGCTCGGATCGCATGAATCTTGCGTATTTACGTAAAAATAAGGCTTTTTGATCTCATATTACGAGCTGGAATACCTACAGCAGAAACAAAACGCTAATGATCGATTTCGATATAAAGCGAATTTGCATTCGATGAGGGCTCTTTTGGCAGCTAGAAATGCAAAAATCTTGCGTATTTACGTAAAACTAAGGCTTTTTGATCTCATATTACGAGCTGGAACACCTACAGCCTAAGCAAAACGCTAATGTTCGATTTCGATATAAAGCGACTTTGCATTCGATGGGGGCTTGTTTGGCGTCTCGAAACGCATGAATCTTGCGTATTTGCATAAAACTAAGGCTTTTTGATCTAATATTACGAGCTGGAACACCTACAGCCAAAGAGAAAGGCTAATGTTCGATTTCGATATAAAGCGACTTTGCATTCGATGGGGGCTTGTTTGGCGTCTCGAAACGCATGAATCTTGCGTATTTGCATGAAACTAAGGCTTTTTGATCTAATATTTCGAGCGTGAACACCTACAGCCAAAGCAAAAGGCTAATGTTCGATTTCGATATAAAGCGACTTTGCATTCGATGGGGGCTTGTTTGGCAGCTCGAAATGCAAAAATTTTCCGTATTTACGTAAAACTAAGGCTTTTTGATCTCATATTACGAGCTGGAACGCCTACAGCCGATGCAAAACGCTAATGTTCGATTTCGATATAAAGCGACTTTGCATTCGATGGGGGCTTGTTTGGGAGCTCGAAACGCATGAATCTTGCGTAAGTACGTAAAACTAAGGCTTTTTGATCTCATATTACGAGCTGGAACACCTACAGCCGAAGCAAAACGCTAATGTTCGATTTCGATATAAAGCGACTTTGCATTCGATGGGGGCTTGTTTGGCGGCTCGAAACGCATGAATCTTGCGTATTTGTATAAAACTAAGGCTTTTTGATCTAATATTCCGAGCTGGAACACCTACAGCTAAAGCAAAAGGCTAATGTTCGATTACGATATAAAGCGAATTTGCATTCGATGGGTGCTTGTTTGGTGGCTCGAAACGCATGAATCTTGCGTAATTACGTAGAACTAAGGCTTTTTGATCTCATATTACGAGCTGGAACGCCTACAGCCAAAGCAAAAGGCTAATGTTCGATTTCGATATAAAGCGACTTTGCATTCGATGGGGGCTTGTTTGGCGGCTCGGATCGCATGAATCTTGCGTATTTACGTAAAAATAAGGCTTTTTGATCTCATATTACGAGCTGGAATACCTACAGCAGAAACAAAACGCTAATGATCGATTTCGATATAAAGCGAATTTGCATTCGATGAGGGCTCTTTTGGCAGCTAGAAATGCAAAAATCTTGCGTATTTACGTAAAACTAAGGCTTTTTGATCTCATATTACGAGCTGGAACACCTACAGCCTAAGCAAAACGCTAATGTTCGATTTCGATATAAAGCGACTTTGCATTCGATGGGGGCTTGTTTGGCGTCTCGAAACGCATGAATCTTGCGTATTTGCATAAAACTAAGGCTTTTTGATCTAATATTACGAGCTGGAACACCTACAGCCAAAGAGAAAGGCTAATGTTCGATTTCGATATAAAGCGACTTTGCATTCGATGGGAGCTTGTTTGGCGGCTCGAAACGCATACATCTCGCGTATTTACGTAAAACTAAGGCTTTCCTATCTCTTATTACGAGCTGGAATACCTACAACCGATGCAAAACGCCATTGTTCGATTTCGACATAAAGCGAATTTGCATTCGATGAGGGCGTGTTTGGCAGCTTGGAACGCATGAATCTTGCGTAATTACGTAAAACTAAGGCGTTTTGATCTCATGTTACGAGCTGGAACACCTACAGCCGAAGCAAAACGCTAATGTTCGATTTCGATATAAAGCGACTTTGCATTCGATGGTGGCTTGTTTGGTGGCTCGAAACGCATGAATCTTGCGTATTTGCATAAAAATAAGGCATTTTCATCTCATATTACGAGCTGGAACACCTACAGCCGAAGCAAAACGCTAATGTTCGATTTCGATATAAAGCGACTTTGCATTCGATGGGGGCTTGTTTGGCGGCTCGAAACGCATGAATCCTGCGTATTTGCATAAAACTAAGGCTTTTTGATCTCATATTACGAGCTGGAACGCCTACAGCCGAAGCAAAACGCTAATGTTCGATTTCGATATAAAGCGACTTTGCATTCGATGGGGGCTTGTTTGGCGTCTCGAAACGCATGAATCTTGCGTATTTGCATAAAACTAAGGCTTTTTGATCTAATATTACGAGCTGGAACACCTACAGCCAAAGAAAAAGGCTAATGTTCGATTTCGATATAAAGCGACTTTGCATTCGATGGGGGCTTGTTTGGCGGCTCGAAACGCAAGAATCTTGCGTATTTGCATAAAACTAAGGCTTTTTCATCTAATATTACGAGCTGGATCACCTACAGCCAAAGCAAAACGCTAATGTTCGATTTCGATATAAAGCGACTTTGCATTCGATGGGGGCTTGTTTGGCAGCTCGAAATGCAAAAATTTTCCGTATTTACGTAAAACTAAGGCATTGTGATCTAATATTACGAGCTGGAACACCTACAGCCAAAGAGAAAGGCTAATGTTCGATTTCGATATAAAGCGACTTTGCATTCGATGGGAGCTTGTTTGGCGGCTCGAAACGCATACATCTCGCGTATTTACGTAAAACTAAGGCTTTCCTATCTCTTATTACGAGCTGGAATACCTACAACCGATGCGAAACGCCATTGTTCGATTTCGACATAAAGCGAATTTGCATCCGATGAGGGCTTGTTTGGCAGCTTGAAACGCATGAATCTTGCGTAATTACGTAAAACTAAGGCTTTTTGATCTCATATTAAGAGCTGGAACACCTACAGCCGAAGCAAAACCCTAATGTTCGATTTCGATATAAAGCGACTTTGCATTCGATGGTGGCTTGTTTGGTGGCTCGAAACGCATGAATCTTGCGTATTTGCATAAAAATAAGGCTTTTTCATCTCATATTACGAGCTGGAACACCTACAGCCGAAGCAAAACGCTAATGTTCGATTTCGATATAAAGCGACTTTGCATTCGATGGGGGCTTGTTTGGCGGCTCGAAACGCATGAATCCTGCGTATTTGCATAAAACTAAGGCTTTTTGATCTCATATTACGAGCTGGAACGCCTACAGCCGAAGCAAAACGCTAATGTTCGATTTCGATATAAAGCGACTTTGCATTCGATGGGGGCTTGTTTGGCGTCTCGAAACGCATGAATCTTGCGTATTTGCATAAAACTAAGGATTTTTGATCTAATATTTCGAGCGTGAACACCTACAGCCAAAGCAAAAGGCTAATGTTCGATTTCGATATAAAGCGACTTTGCATTCGATGGGGGCTTGTTTGGCGGCTCGAAACGCATGAATCTTGCGTATTTGCATAAAACTAAGGCTTTTTGATCTCATATTACGAGCTGGAATGCCTACAGCCGAAGCAAAACGCTAATGTTCGATTTCGATATAAAGCGACTTTGCATTCGATGGGGGCTTGTTTGGCGTCTCGAAACGCATGAATCTTGCGTATTTGCATAAAACTAAGGATTTTTGATCTAATATTTCGAGCGTGAACACCTACAGCCAAAGCAAAAGGCTAATGTTCGATTTCGATATAAAGCGACTTTGCATTCGATGGGGGCTTGTTTGGCGGCTCGAAACGCATGAATCTTGCGTATTTGCATAAAACTAAGGCTTTTTGATCTCATATTACGAGCTGGAATGCCTACAGCCGAAGCAAAACGCTAATGTTCGATTTCGATATAAAGCGACTTTGCATTCGATGGGGGCTTGTTTGGCGTCTCGAAACGCATGAATCTTGCGTATTTGCATAAAACTAAGGATTTTTGATCTAATATTTCGAGCGTGAACACCTACAGCCAAAGCAAAAGGCTAATGTTCGATTTCGATATAAAGCGACTTTGCATTCGATGGGGGCTTGTTTGGCGGCTCGAAACGCATGAATCTTGCGTATTTGCATAAAACTAAGGCTTTTTGATCTCATATTACGAGCTGGAACGCCTACAGCCGATGCAAAACGCTAATGTTCGATTTCGATATAAAGCGACTTTGCATTCGATGGGGGCTTGTTTGGGAGCTCGAAACGCATGAATCTTGCGTAAGTACGTAAAACTAAGGCTTTTTGATCTCATATTACGAGCTGGAACACCTACAGCCGAAGCAAAACGCTAATGTTCGATTTCGATATAAAGCGACTTTGCATTCGATGGGGGCTTGTTTGGCGGCTCGAAACGCATGAATCTTGCGTATTTGTATAAAACTAAGGCTTTTTGATCTAATATTCCGAGCTGGAACACCTACAGCTAAAGCAAAAGGCTAATGTTCGATTACGATATAAAGCGAATTTGCATTCGATGGGTGCTTGTTTGGTGGCTCGAAACGCATGAATCTTGCGTAATTACGTAGAACTAAGGCTTTTTGATCTCATATTACGAGCTGGAACGCCTACAGCCAAAGCAAAAGGCTAATGTTCGATTTCGATATAAAGCGACTTTGCATTCGATGGGGGCTTGTTTGGCGGCTCGGATCGCATGAATCTTGCGTATTTACGTAAAAATAAGGCTTTTTGATCTCATATTACGAGCTGGAATACCTACAGCAGAAACAAAACGCTAATGATCGATTTCGATATAAAGCGAATTTGCATTCGATGAGGGCTCTTTTGGCAGCTAGAAATGCAAAAATCTTGCGTATTTACGTAAAACTAAGGCTTTTTGATCTCATATTACGAGCTGGAACACCTACAGCCTAAGCAAAACGCTAGTGTTCGATTTCGATATAAAGCGACTTTGCATTCGATGGGAGCTTGTTTGGCGGCTCGAAACGCATACATCTCGCGTATTTGCATAAAAATAAGGCTTTTTCATCTCATATTACGAGCTGGAACACCTACAGCCGAAGCAAAACGCTAATGTTCGATTTCGATATAAAGCGACTTTGCATTCGATGGGGGCTTGTTTGGCGGCTCGAAACGCATGAATCCTGCGTATTTGCATAAAACTAAGGATTTTTGATCTAATATTTCGAGCGTGAACACCTACAGCCAAAGCAAAAGGCTAATGTTCGATTTCGATATAAAGCGACTTTGCATTCGATGGGGGCTTGTTTGGCGGCTCGAAACGCATGAATCTTGCGTATTTGCATAAAACTAAGGCTTTTTGATCTCATATTACGAGCTGGAACGCCTACAGCCGAAGCAAAACACTAATGTTCGATTTCGATATAAAGCGACTTTGCATTCGATGGGGGCTTGTTTGGCGTCTCGAAACGCATGAATCTTGCGTATTTGCATAAAACTAAGGATTTTTGATCTAATATTTCGAGCGTGAACACCTACAGCCAAAGCAAAAGGCTAATGTTCGATTTCGATATAAAGCGACTTTGCATTCGATGGGGGCTTGTTTGGCGGCTCGAAACGCATGAATCTTGCGTATTTGCATAAAACTAAGGCTTTTTGATCTCATATTACGAGCTGGAATGCCTACAGCCGAAGCAAAACGCTAATGTTCGATTTCGATATAAAGCGACTTTGCATTCGATGGGGGCTTGTTTGGCGTCTCGAAACGCATGAATCTTGCGTATTTGCATGAAACTAAGGCTTTTTGATCTAATATTTCGAGCGTGAACACCTACAGCCAAAGCAAAAGGCTAATGTTCGATTTCGATATAAAGCGACTTTGCATTCGATGGGGGCATGTTTGGCAGCTCGAAATGCAAAAATTTTCCGTATTTACGTAAAACTAAGGCTTTTTGATCTCATATTACGAGCTGGAACGCCTACAGCCGATGCAAAACGCTAATGTTCGATTTCGATATAAAGCGACTTTGCATTCGATGGGGGCTTGTTTGGGAGCTCGAAACGCATGAATCTTGCGTAAGTACGTAAAACTAAGGCTTTTTGATCTCATATTACGAGCTGGAACACCTACAGCCGAAGCAAAACGCTAATGTTCGATTTCGATATAAAGCGACTTTGCATTCGATGGGGGCTTGTTTGGCGGCTCGAAACGCATGAATCTTGCGTATTTGTATAAAACTAAGGCTTTTTGATCTAATATTCCGAGCTGGAACACCTACAGCTAAAGCAAAAGGCTAATGTTCGATTACGATATAAAGCGAATTTGCATTCGATGGGTGCTTGTTTGGTGGCTCGAAACGCATGAATCTTGCGTAATTACGTAGAACTAAGGCTTTTTGATCTCATATTACGAGCTGGAACGCCTACAGCCAAAGCAAAAGGCTAATGTTCGATTTCGATATAAAGCGACTTTGCATTCGATGGGGGCTTGTTTGGCGGCTCGGATCGCATGAATCTTGCGTATTTACGTAAAAATAAGGCTTTTTGATCTCATATTACGAGCTGGAATACCTACAGCAGAAACAAAACGCTAATGATCGATTTCGATATAAAGCGAATTTGCATTCGATGAGGGCTCTTTTGGCAGCTAGAAATGCAAAAATCTTGCGTATTTACGTAAAACTAAGGCTTTTTGATCTCATATTACGAGCTGGAACACCTACAGCCTAAGCAAAACGCTAATGTTCGATTTCGATATAAAGCGACTTTGCATTCGATGGGGGCTTGTTTGGCGTCTCGAAACGCATGAATCTTGCGTATTTGCATAAAACTAAGGCTTTTTGATCTAATATTACGAGCTGGAACACCTACAGCCAAAGAGAAAGGCTAATGTTCGATTTCGATATAAAGCGACTTTGCATTCGATGGGAGCTTGTTTGGCGGCTCGAAACGCATACATCTCGCGTATTTACGTAAAACTAAGGCTTTCCTATCTCTTATTACGAGCTGGAATACCTACAACCGATGCAAAACGCCATTGTTCGATTTCGACATAAAGCGAATTTGCATTCGATGAGGGCGTGTTTGGCAGCTTGGAACGCATGAATCTTGCGTAATTACGTAAAACTAAGGCTTTTTGATCTCATGTTACGAGCTGGAACACCTACAGCCGAAGCAAAACGCTAATGTTCGATTTCGATATAAAGCGACTTTGCATTCGATGGTGGCTTGTTTGGTGGCTCGAAACGCATGAATCTTGCGTATTTGCATAAAAATAAGGCTTTTTCATCTCATATTACGAGCTGGAACACCTACAGCCGAAGCAAAACGCTAATGTTCGATTTCGATATAAAGCGACTTTGCATTCGATGGGGGCTTGTTTGGCGTCTCGAAACGCATGAATCTTGCGTATTTGCATAAAACTAAGGTTTTTGGATCTAATATTTCGAGCGTGAACACCTACAGCCAAAGCAAAAGGCTAATGTTCGATTTCGATATAAAGCGACTTTGCATTCGATGGGGGCTTGTTTGGCGGCTCGAAACGCATGAATCTTGCGTATTTGCATAAAACTAAGGCTTTTTGATCTAATATTACGAGCTGGAACACCTACAGCTAAAGCAAAAGGCCAATGTTCGATTACGATATAAAGCGAATTTGCATTCGATGGGTGCTTGTTTGGTGGCTCGAAACGCATGAATCTTGCGTAATTACGTAAAACTAAGGCTTTTTGATCTCATATTACGAGCTGGAACGCCTACAGCCGAAGCAAAACGCTAATGTTCGATTTCGATATAAAGCGATTTTGCATTCGATGGGGGCTTGTTTGGCGTCTCGAAACGCATGAATCCTGCGTATTTGCATAAAACTAAGGCTTTTTGATCTCATATTACGAGCTGGAATGCCTACAGCCGAAGCAAAACGCTAATGTTCGATTTCGATATAAAGCGACTTTGCATTCGATGGGGGCTTGTTTGGCGGCTCGAAACGCATGAATCTTGCGTATTTGTATAAAACTAAGGCTTTTTGATCTAATATTCCGAGCTGGAACACCTACAGCTAAAGCAAAAGGCTAATGTTCGATTACGATATAAAGCGAATTTGCATTCGATGGGTGCTTGTTTGGTGGCTCGAAACGCATGAATCTTGCGTAATTACGTAGAACTAAGGTTTTTTGATCTCATATTACGAGCTGGAACGCCTACAGCCAAAGCAAAAGGCTAATGTTCGATTTCGATATAAAGCGACTTTGCATTCGATGGTGGCGTGTTTGGTGGCTCGAAACGCATGAATCTTGCGTATTTGCATAAAAATAAGGCTTTTTCATCTCATATTACGAGCTGGAACACCTACAGCCGAAGCAAAACGCTAATGTTCGATTTCGATATAAAGCGACTTTGCATTCGATGGGGGCTTGTTTGGCGGCTCGAAACGCATGAATCCTGCGTATTTGCATAAAACTAAGGCTTTTTGATCTCATATTACGAGCTGGAACGCCTACAGCCGAAGCAAAACGCTAATGTTCGATTTCGATATAAAGCGACTTTGCATTCGATGGGGGCTTGTTTGGCGTCTCGAAACGCATGAATCTTGCGTATTTGCATAAAACTAAGGTTTTTGGATCTAATATTTCGAGCGTGAACACCTACAGCCAAAGCAAAAGGCTAATGTTCGATTTCGATATAAAGCGACTTTGCATTCGATGGGGGCTTGTTTGGCGGCTCGAAACGCATGAATCTTGCGTATTTGCATAAAACTAAGGCTTTTTGATCTAATATTACGAGCTGGAACACCTACAGCTAAAGCAAAAGGCCAATGTTCGATTACGATATAAAGCGAATTTGCATTCGATGGGTGCTTGTTTGGTGGCTCGAAACGCATGAATCTTGCGTAATTACGTAAAACTAAGGCTTTTTGATCTCATGTTACGAGCTGGAACACCTACAGCCGAAGCAAAACGCTAATGTTCGATTTCGATATAAAGCGACTTTGCATTCGATGGTGGCTTGTTTGGTGGCTCGAAACGCATGAATCTTGCGTATTTGCATAAAAATAAGGCATTTTCATCTCATATTACGAGCTGGAACACCTACAGCCGAAGCAAAACGCTAATGTTCGATTTCGATATAAAGCGACTTTGCATTCGATGGGGGCTTGTTTGGCGGCTCGAAACGCATGAATCCTGCGTATTTGCATAAAACTAAGGCTTTTTGATCTCATATTACGAGCTGGAACGCCTACAGCCGAAGCAAAACGCTAATGTTCGATTTCGATATAAAGCGACTTTGCATTCGATGGGGGCTTGTTTGGCGGCTCGAAACGCATACATCTCGCGTATTTACGTAAAACTAAGGCTTTCCTATCTCTTATTACGAGCTGGAATACCTACAACCGATGCAAAACGCCATTGTTCGATTTCGACATAAAGCGAATTTGCATCCGATGAGGGCTTGTTTGGCAGCTTGAAACGCATGAATCTTGCGTAATTACGTAAAACTAAGGCTTTTTGATCTCATATTACGAGCTGGAACACCTACAGCCGAAGCAAAACCCTAATGTTCGATTTCGATATAAAGCGACTTTGCATTCGATGGTGGCTTGTTTGGTGGCTCGAAACGCATGAATCTTGCGTATTTGCATAAAAATAAGGCTTTTTGATCTCATATTACGAGCTGGAACACCTACAGCCGAAGCAAAACCCTAATGTTCGATTTCGATATAAAGCGACTTTGCATTCGATGGTGGCTTGTTTGGTGGCTCGAAACGCATGAATCTTGCGTATTTGCATAAAACTAAGGCTTTTTGATCTCATATTACGAGCTGGAACGCCTACAGCCGAAGCAAAACGCTAATGTTCGATTTCGATATAAAGCGACTTTGCATTCGATGGGGGCTTGTTTGGCGTCTCGAAACGCATGAATCTTGCGTATTTGCATAAAACTAAGGCTTTTTGATCTAATATTACGAGCTGCAACACCTACAGCCAAAGAAAAAGGCTAATGTTCGATTTCGATATAAAGCGACTTTGCATTCGATGGGGGCTTGTTTGGCGGCTCGAAACGCAAGAATCTTGCGTATTTGCATAAAACTAAGGCTTTTTGATCTAATATTACGAGCTGGAACACCTACAGCTAAAGCAAAAGGCCAATGTTCGATTACGATATAAAGCGAATTTGCATTCGATGGGTGCTTGTTTGGTGGCTCGAAACGCATGAATCTTGCGTAATTACGTAAAACTAAGGCTTTTTGATCTCATATTACGAGCTGGAACGCCTACAGCCGAAGCAAAACGCTAATGTTCGATTTCGATATAAAGCGACTTTGCATTCGATGGGGGCTTGTTTGGCGGCTCGAAACGCATGAATCTTGAGTATTTGCATAAAACTAAGGCTTTTTGATCTAATATTACGAGCTGGAACACCTACAGCTAAAGCAAAAGGCCAATGTTCGATTACGATATAAAGCGAATTTGCATTCGATGGGTGCTTGTTTGGTGGCTCGAAACGCATGAATCTTGCGTAATTACGTAAAACTAAGGCTTTTTGATCTCATATTACGAGCTGGAACGCCTACAGCCGAAGCAAAACGCTAATGTTCGATTTCGATATAAAGCGACTTTGCATTCGATGGGGGCTTGTTTGGCAGCTCGAAATGCAAAAATTTTCCGTATTTACGTAAAACTAAGGCTTTTTGATCTCATATTACGAGCTGGAACGCCTACAGCCGAAGCAAAACGCTAATGTTCGATTTCGATATAAAGCGACTTTGCATTCGATGGGGGCTTGTTTGGGAGCTCGAAACGCATGAATCTTGCGTAAGTACGTAAAACTAAGGCTTTTTGATCTCATATTACGAGCTGGAACACCTACAGCCGAAGCAAAACGCTAATGTTCGATTTCGATATAAAGCGACTTTGCATTCGATGGGGGCTTGTTTGGCGGCTCGAAACGCATGAATCTTGCGTATTTGTATAAAACTAAGGCTTTTTGATCTAATATTCCGAGCTGGAACACCTACAGCTAAAGCAAAAGGCTAATGTTCGATTACGATATAAAGCGAATTTGCATTCGATGGGTGCTTGTTTGGTGGCTCGAAACGCATGAATCTTGCGTAATTACGTAGAACTAAGGCTTTTTGATCTCATATTACGAGCTGGAACGCCTACAGCCAAAGCAAAAGGCTAATGTTCGATTTCGATATAAAGCGACTTTGCATTCGATGGGGGCTTGTTTGGCGGCTCGGATCGCATGAATCTTGCGTATTTACGTAAAAATAAGGCTTTTTGATCTCATATTACGAGCTGGAATACCTACAGCAGAAACAAAACGCTAATGATCGATTTCGATATAAAGCGAATTTGCATTCGATGAGGGCTCTTTTGGCAGCTAGAAATGCAAAAATCTTGCGTATTTACGTAAAACTAAGGCTTTTTGATCTCATATTACGAGCTGGAACACCTACAGCCTAAGCAAAACGCTAGTGTTCGATTTCGATATAAAGCGACTTTGCATTCGATGGGAGCTTGTTTGGCGGCTCGAAACGCATACATCTCGCGTATTTACGTAAAACTAAGGCTTTCCTATCTCTTATTACGAGCTGGAATACCTACAACCGATGCAAAACGCCATTGTTCGATTTCGACATAAAGCGAATTTGCATCCGATGAGGGCTTGTTTGGCAGCTTGAAACGCATGAATCTTGCGTAATTACGTAAAACTAAGGCTTTTTGATCTCATATTACGAGCTGGAACACCTACAGCCGAAGCAAAACCCTAATGTTCGATTTCGATATAAAGCGACTTTGCATTCGATGGTGGCTTGTTTGGTGGCTCGAAACGCATGAATCTTGCGTATTTGCATAAAAATAAGGCTTTTTCATCTCATATTACGAGCTGGAACACCTACAGCCGAAGCAAAACGCTAATGTTCGATTTCGATATAAAGCGACTTTGCATTCGATGGGGGCTTGTTTGGCGGCTCGAAACGCATGAATCCTGCGTATTTGCATAAAACTAAGGCTTTTTGATCTCATATTACGAGCTGGAACGCCTACAGCCGAAGCAAAACGCTAATGTTCGATTTCGATATAAAGCGACTTTGCATTCGATGGGGGCTTGTTTGGCGTCTCGAAACGCATGAATCTTGCGTATTTGCATAAAACTAAGGCTTTTTGATCTAATATTACGAGCTGGAACACCTACAGCCAAAGAAAAAGGCTAATGTTCGATTTCGATATAAAGCGACTTTGCATTCGATGGGGGCTTGTTTGGCGGCTCGAAACGCAAGAATCTTGCGTATTTGCATAAAACTAAGGCTTTTTCATCTAATATTACGAGCTGGATCACCTACAGCCAAAGCAAAACGCTAATGTTCGATTTCGATATAAAGCGACTTTGCATTCGATGGGGGCTTGTTTGGCAGCTCGAAATGCAAAAATTTTCCGTATTTACGTAAAACTAAGGCATTGTGATCTAATATTACGAGCTGGAACACCTACAGCCAAAGAGAAAGGCTAATGTTCGATTTCGATATAAAGCGACTTTGCATTCGATGGGAGCTTGTTTGGCGGCTCGAAACGCATACATCTCGCGTATTTACGTAAAACTAAGGCTTTCCTATCTCTTATTACGAGCTGGAATACCTACAACCGATGCAAAACGCCATTGTTCGATTTCGACATAAAGCGAATTTGCATCCGATGAGGGCTTGTTTGGCAGCTTGAAACGCATGAATCTTGCGTAATTACGTAAAACTAAGGCTTTTTGATCTCATATTACGAGCTGGAACACCTACAGCCGAAGCAAAACCCTAATGTTCGATTTCGATATAAAGCGACTTTGCATTCGATGGTGGCTTGTTTGGTGGCTCGAAACGCATGAATCTTGCGTATTTGCATAAAAATAAGGCTTTTTGATCTCATATTACGAGCTGGAACACCTACAGCCGAAGCAAAACCCTAATGTTCGATTTCGATATAAAGCGACTTTGCATTCGATGGTGGCTTGTTTGGTGGCTCGAAACGCATGAATCTTGCGTATTTGCATAAAACTAAGGCTTTTTGATCTCATATTACGAGCTGGAACGCCTACAGCCGAAGCAAAACGCTAATGTTCGATTTCGATATAAAGCGACTTTGCATTCGATGGGGGCTTGTTTGGCGTCTCGAAACGCATGAATCTTGCGTATTTGCATAAAACTAAGGCTTTTTGATCTAATATTACGAGCTGGAACACCTACAGCCAAAGAAAAAGGCTAATGTTCGATTTCGATATAAAGCGACTTTGCATTCGATGGGGGCTTGTTTGGCGGCTCGAAACGCAAGAATCTTGCGTATTTGCATAAAACTAAGGCTTTTTGATCTAATATTACGAGCTGGAACACCTACAGCTAAAGCAAAAGGCCAATGTTCGATTACGATATAAAGCGAATTTGCATTCGATGGGTGCTTGTTTGGTGGCTCGAAACGCATGAATCTTGCGTAATTACGTAAAACTAAGGCTTTTTGATCTCATATTACGAGCTGGAACGCCTACAGCCGAAGCAAAACGCTAATGTTCGATTTCGATATAAAGCGACTTTGCATTCGATGGGGGCTTGTTTGGCGGCTCGAAACGCATGAATCTTGCGTATTTGCATAAAACTAAGGCTTTTTGATCTAATATTACGAGCTGGAACACCTACAGCTAAAGCAAAAGGCCAATGTTCGATTACGATATAAAGCGAATTTGCATTCGATGGGTGCTTGTTTGGTGGCTCGAAACGCATGAATCTTGCGTAATTACGTAAAACTAAGGCTTTTTGATCTCATATTACGAGCTGGAACGCCTACAGCCGAAGCAAAACGCTAATGTTCGATTTCGATATAAAGCGACTTTGCATTCGATGGGGGCTTGTTTGGCAGCTCGAAATGCAAAAATTTTCCGTATTTACGTAAAACTAAGGCTTTTTGATCTCATATTACGAGCTGGAACGCCTACAGCCGAAGCAAAACGCTAATGTTCGATTTCGATATAAAGCGACTTTGCATTCGATGGGGGCTTGTTTGGGAGCTCGAAACGCATGAATCTTGCGTAAGTACGTAAAACTAAGGCTTTTTGATCTCATATTACGAGCTGGAACACCTACAGCCGAAGCAAAACGCTAATGTTCGATTTCGATATAAAGCGACTTTGCATTCGATGGGGGCTTGTTTGGCGGCTCGAAACGCATGAATCTTGCGTATTTGTATAAAACTAAGGCTTTTTGATCTAATATTCCGAGCTGGAACACCTACAGCTAAAGCAAAAGGCTAATGTTCGATTACGATATAAAGCGAATTTGCATTCGATGGGTGCTTGTTTGGTGGCTCGAAACGCATGAATCTTGCGTAATTACGTAGAACTAAGGCTTTTTGATCTCATATTACGAGCTGGAACGCCTACAGCCAAAGCAAAAGGCTAATGTTCGATTTCGATATAAAGCGACTTTGCATTCGATGGGGGCTTGTTTGGCGGCTCGGATCGCATGAATCTTGCGTATTTACGTAAAAATAAGGCTTTTTGATCTCATATTACGAGCTGGAATACCTACAGCAGAAACAAAACGCTAATGATCGATTTCGATATAAAGCGAATTTGCATTCGATGAGGGCTCTTTTGGCAGCTAGAAATGCAAAAATCTTGCGTATTTACGTAAAACTAAGGCTTTTTGATCTCATATTACGAGCTGGAACACCTACAGCCTAAGCAAAACGCTAGTGTTCGATTTCGATATAAAGCGACTTTGCATTCGATGGGAGCTTGTTTGGCGGCTCGAAACGCATACATCTCGCGTATTTACGTAAAACTAAGGCTTTCCTATCTCTTATTACGAGCTGGAATACCTACAACCGATGCAAAACGCCATTGTTCGATTTCGACATAAAGCGAATTTGCATCCGATGAGGGCTTGTTTGGCAGCTTGAAACGCATGAATCTTGCGTAATTACGTAAAACTAAGGCTTTTTGATCTCATATTACGAGCTGGAACACCTACAGCCGAAGCAAAACCCTAATGTTCGATTTCGATATAAAGCGACTTTGCATTCGATGGTGGCTTGTTTGGTGGCTCGAAACGCATGAATCTTGCGTATTTGCATAAAAATAAGGCTTTTTCATCTCATATTACGAGCTGGAACACCTACAGCCGAAGCAAAACGCTAATGTTCGATTTCGATATAAAGCGACTTTGCATTCGATGGGGGCTTGTTTGGCGGCTCGAAACGCATGAATCCTGCGTATTTGCATAAAACTAAGGCTTTTTGATCTCATATTACGAGCTGGAACGCCTACAGCCGAAGCAAAACGCTAATGTTCGATTTCGATATAAAGCGACTTTGCATTCGATGGGGGCTTGTTTGGCAGCTCGAAATGCAAAAATTTTCCGTATTTACGTAAAACTAAGGCTTTTTGATCTCATATTACGAGCTGGAACGCCTACAGCCGAAGCAAAACGCTAATGTTCGATTTCGATATAAAGCGACTTTGCATTCGATGGGGGCTTGTTTGGGAGCTCGAAACGCATGAATCTTGCGTAAGTACGTAAAACTAAGGCTTTTTGATCTCATATTACGAGCTGGAACACCTACAGCCGAAGCAAAACGCTAATGTTCGATTTCGATATAAAGCGACTTTGCATTCGATGGGGGCTTGTTTGGCGGCTCGAAACGCATGAATCGTGCGTATTTGTATAAAACTAAGGCTTTTTGATCTAATATTCCGAGCTGGAACACCTACAGCTAAAGCAAAAGGCTAATGTTCGATTACGATATAAAGCGAATTTGCATTCGATGGGTGCTTGTTTGGTGGCTCGAAACGCATGAATCTTGCGTAATTACGTAGAACTAAGGCTTTTTGATCTCATATTACGAGCTGGAACGCCTACTGCCAAAGCAAAAGGCTAATGTTCGATTTCGATATAAAGCGACTTTGCATTCGATGGGGGCTTGTTTGGCGGCTCGGATCGCATGAATCTTGCGTATTTACGTAAAAATAAGGCTTTTTGATCTCATATTACGAGCTGGAATACCTACAGCAGAAACAAAACGCTAATGATCGATTTCGATATAAAGCGAATTTGCATTCGATGAGGGCTCTTTTGGCAGCTAGAAATGCAAAAATCTTGCGTATTTACGTGAAACTAAGGCTTTTTGATCTCATATTACGAGCTGGAACACCTACAGCCTAAGCAAAACGCTAGTGTTCGATTTCGATATAAAGCGACTTTGCATTCGATGGGAGCTTGTTTGGCGGCTCGAAACGCATACATCTCGCATATTTACGTAAAACTAAGGCTTTCCTATCTCTTATTACGAGCTGGAATACCTACAACCGATGCAAAACGCCATTGTTCGATTTCGACATAAAGCGAATTTGCATCCGATGAGGGCTTGTTTGGCAGCTTGAAACGCATGAATCTTGCGTAATTACGTAAAACTAAGGCTTTTTGATCTCATATTACGAGCTGGAACACCTACAGCCGAAGCAAAACGCTAATGTTCGATTTCGATATAAAGCGACTTTGCATTCGATGGGGGCTTGTTTGGCGGCTCGAAACGCATGAATCCTGCGTATTTGCATAAAACTAAGGCTTTTTGATCTCATATTACGAGCTGGAACGCCTACAGCCGAAGCAAAACACTAATGTTCGATTTCGATATAAAGCGACTTTGCATTCGATGGGGGCTTGTTTGGCGTCTCGAAACGCATGAATCTTGCGTATTTGCATAAAACTAAGGCTTTTTGATCTAATATTACGAGCTGGAACACCTACAGCCAAAGAAAAAGGCTAATGTTCGATTTCGATATAAAGCGACTTTGCATTCGATGGGGGCTTGTTTGGCGGCTCGAAACGCAAGAATCTTGCGTATTTGCATAAAACTAAGGCTTTTTCATCTAATATTACGAGCTGGATCACCTACAGCCAAAGCAAAACGCTAATGTTCGATTTCGATATAAAGCGACTTTGCATTCGATGGGGGCTTGTTTGGCAGCTCGAAATGCAAAAATTTTCCGTATTTACGTGAAACTAAGGCATTGTGATCTAATATTACGAGCTGGAACACCTACAGCCAAAGAGAAAGGCTAATGTTCGATTTCGATATAAAGCGACTTTGCATTCGATGGGAGCTTGTTTGGCGGCTCGAAACGCATACATCTCGCGTATTTACGTAAAACTAAGGCTTTCCTATCTCTTATTACGAGCTGGAATACCTACAACCGATACAAAACGCCATTGTTCGATTTCGACATAAAGCGAATTTGCATCCGATGAGGGCTTGTTTGGCAGCTTGAAACGCATGAATCTTGCGTAATTACGTAAAACTAAGGCTTTTTGATCTCATATTACGAGCTGGAACACCTACAGCCGAAGCAAAACCCTAATGTTCGATTTCGATATAAAGCGACTTTGCATTCGATGGTGGCTTGTTTGGTGGCTCGAAACGCATGAATCTTGCGTATTTGCATAAAAATAAGGCTTTTTCATCTCATATTACGAGCTGGAACACCTACAGCCGAAGCAAAACGCTAATGTTCGATTTCGATATAAAGCGACTTTGCATTCGATGGGGGCTTGTTTGGCGGCTCGAAACGCATGAATCCTGCGTATTTGCATAAAACTAAGGCTTTTTGATCTCATATTACGAGCTGGAACACCTACAGCCGAAGCAAAACGCTAATGTTCGATTTCGATATAAAGCGACTTTGCATTCGATGGGGGCTTGTTTGGCGTCTCGAAACGCATGAATCTTGCGTATTTGCATAAAACTAAGGCGTTTTGATCTAATATTACGAGCTGGAACACCTACAGCCAAAGAAAAAGGCTAATGTTCGATTTCGATATAAAGCGACTTTGCATTCGATGGGGGCTTGTTTGGCGGCTCGAAACGCAAGAATCTTGCGTATTTGCATAAAACTAAGGCTTTTTCATCTAATATTACGAGCTGGATCACCTACAGCCAAAGCAAAACGCTAATGTTCGATTTCGATATAAAGCGACTTTGCATTCGATGGGGGCTTGTTTGGCAGCTCGAAATGCAAAAATTTTCCGTATTTACGTAAAACTAAGGCATTGTGATCTAATATTACGAGCTGGAACACCTACAGCCAAAGAGAAAGGCTAATGTTCGATTTCGATATAAAGCGACTTTGCATTCGATGGGAGCTTGTTTGGCGGCTCGAAACGCATACATCTCGCGTATTTACGTAAAACTAAGGCTTTCCTATCTCTTATTACGAGCTGGAATACCTACAACCGATGCGAAACGCCATTGTTCGATTTCGACATAAAGCGAATTTGCATCCGATGAGGGCTTGTTTGGCAGCTTGAAACGCATGAATCTTGCGTAATTACGTAAAACTAAGGCTTTTTGATCTCATATTAAGAGCTGGAACACCTACAGCCGAAGCAAAACCCTAATGTTCGATTTCGATATAAAGCGACTTTGCATTCGATGGTGGCTTGTTTGGTGGCTCGAAACGCATGAATCTTGCGTATTTGCATAAAAATAAGGCTTTTTCATCTCATATTACGAGCTGGAACACCTACAGCCGAAGCAAAACGCTAATGTTCGATTTCGATATAAAGCGACTTTGCATTCGATGGGGGCTTGTTTGGCGGCTCGAAACGCATGAATCCTGCGTATTTGCATAAAACTAAGGCTTTTTGATCTCATATTACGAGCTGGAACGCCTACAGCCGAAGCAAAACGCTAATGTTCGATTTCGATATAAAGCGACTTTGCATTCGATGGGGGCTTGTTTGGCGTCTCGAAACGCATGAATCTTGCGTATTTGCATAAAACTAAGGATTTTTGATCTAATATTTCGAGCGTGAACACCTACAGCCAAAGCAAAAGGCTAATGTTCGATTTCGATATAAAGCGACTTTGCATTCGATGGGGGCTTGTTTGGCGGCTCGAAACGCATGAATCTTGCGTATTTGCATAAAACTAAGGCTTTTTGATCTAATATTACGAGCTGGAACACCTACAGCCAAAGAAAAAGGCTAATGTTCGATTTCGATATAAAGCGACTTTGCATTCGATGGGGGCTTGTTTGGCGGCTCGAAACGCAAGAATCTTGCGTATTTGCATAAAACTAAGGCTTTTTCATCTAATATTACGAGCGTGAACACCTACAGCCAAAGCAAAACGCTAATGTTCGATTTCGATATAAAGCGACTTTGCATTCGATGGGGGCTTGTTTGGCAGCTCGAAATGCAAAAATTTTCCGTATTTACGTAAAACTAAGGCTTTTTGATCTCATATTACGAGCTGGAACGCCTACAGCCGATGCAAAACGCTAATGTTCGATTTCGATATAAAGCGACTTTGCATTCGATGGGGGCTTGTTTGGGAGCTCGAAACGCATGAATCTTGCGTAAGTACGTAAAACTAAGGCTTTTTGATCTCATATTACGAGCTGGAACACCTACAGCCGAAGCAAAACGCTAATGTTCGATTTCGATATAAAGCGACTTTGCATTCGATGGGGGCTTGTTTGGCGGCTCGAAACGCATGAATCTTGCGTATTTGTATAAAACTAAGGCTTTTTGATCTAATATTCCGAGCTGGAACACCTACAGCTAAAGCAAAAGGCTAATGTTCGATTACGATATAAAGCGAATTTGCATTCGATGGGTGCTTGTTTGGTGGCTCGAAACGCATGAATCTTGCGTAATTACGTAGAACTAAGGCTTTTTGATCTCATATTACGAGCTGGAACGCCTACAGCCAAAGCAAAAGGCTAATGTTCGATTTCGATATAAAGCGACTTTGCATTCGATGGGGGCTTGTTTGGCGGCTCGGATCGCATGAATCTTGCGTATTTACGTAAAAATAAGGCTTTTTGATCTCATATTACGAGCTGGAATACCTACAGCAGAAACAAAACGCTAATGATCGATTTCGATATAAAGCGAATTTGCATTCGATGAGGGCTCTTTTGGCAGCTAGAAATGCAAAAATCTTGCGTATTTACGTAAAACTAAGGCTTTTTGATCTCATATTACGAGCTGGAACACCTACAGCCTAAGCAAAACGCTAGTGTTCGATTTCGATATAAAGCGACTTTGCATTCGATGGGAGCTTGTTTGGCGGCTCGAAACGCATACATCTCGCGTATTTACGTAAAACTAAGGCTTTCCTATCTCTTATTACGAGCTGGAATACCTACAACCGATGCAAAACGCCATTGTTCGATTTCGACATAAAGCGAATTTGCATCCGATGAGGGCTTGTTTGGCGGCTCGAAACGCATGAATCCTGCGTATTTGCATAAAACTAAGGCTTTTTGATCTCATATTACGAGCTGGAACGCCTACAGCCGAAGCAAAACGCTAATGTTCGATTTCGATATAAAGCGACTTTGCATTCGATGGTGGCTTGTTTGGTGGCTCGAAACGCATGAATCTTGCGTATTTGCATAAAAATAAGGCTTTTTCATCTCATATTACGAGCTGGAACACCTACAGCCGAAGCAAAACGCTAATGTTCGATTTCGATATAAAGCGACTTTGCATTCGATGGGGGCTTGTTTGGCGTCTCGAAACGCATGAATCTTGCGTATTTGCATAAAACTAAGGATTTTTGATCTAATATTTCGAGCGTGAACACCTACAGCCAAAGCAAAAGGCTAATGTTCGATTTCGATATAAAGCGACTTTGCATTCGATGGGGGCTTGTTTGGCGGCTCGAAACGCATGAATCTTGCGTATTTGCATAAAACTAAGGCTTTTTGATCTAATATTACGAGCTGGAACACCTACAGCTAAAGCAAAAGGCCAATGTTCGATTACGATATAAAGCGAATTTGCATTCGATGGGTGCTTGTTTGGTGGCTCGAAACGCATGAATCTTGCGTAATTACGTAAAACTAAGGCTTTTTGATCTCATATTACGAGCTGGAACGCCTACAGCCGAAGCAAAACGCTAATGTTCGATTTCGATATAAAGCGACTTTGCATTCGATGGGGGCTTGTTTGGCGTCTCGAAACGCATGAATCCTGCGTATTTGCATAAAACTAAGGCTTTTTGATCTCATATTACGAGCTGGAATGCCTACAGCCGAAGCAAAACGCTAATGTTCGATTTCGATATAAAGCGACTTTGCATTCGATGGGGGCTTGTTTGGCGTCTCGAAACGCATGAATCTTGCGTATTTGCATAAAACTAAGGCTTTTTGATCTAATATTTCGAGCGTGAACACCTACAGCCAAAGCAAAAGGCTAATGTTCGATTTCGATATAAAGCGACTTTGCATTCGATGGGGGCTTGTTTGGCAGCTCGAAATGCAAAAATTTTCCGTATTTACGTAAAACTAAGGCTTTTTGATCTCATATTACGAGCTGGAACGCCTACAGCCGAAGAAAAACGCTAATGTTCGATTTCGATATAAAGCGACTTTGCATTCGATGGGGGCTTGTTTGGGAGCTCGAAACGCATGAATCTTGCGTAAGTACGTAAAACTAAGGCTTTTTGATCTCATATTACGAGCTGGAACACCTACAGCCGAAGCAAAACGCTAATGTTCGATTTCGATATAAAGCGACTTTGCATTCGATGGGGGCTTGTTTGGCGGCTCGAAACGCATGAATCTTGCGTATTTGTATAAAACTAAGGCTTTTTGATCTAATATTCCGAGCTGGAACACCTACAGCTAAAGCAAAAGGCTAATGTTCGATTACGATATAAAGCGAATTTGCATTCGATGGGTGCTTGTTTGGTGGCTCGAAACGCATGAATCTTGCGTAATTACGTAGAACTAAGGCTTTTTGATCTCATATTACGAGCTGGAACGCCTACAGCCAAAGCAAAAGGCTAATGTTCGATTTCGATATAAAGCGACTTTGCATTCGATGGGGGCTTGTTTGGCGGCTCGGATCGCATGAATCTTGCGTATTTACGTAAAAATAAGGCTTTTTGATCTCATATTACGAGCTGGAATACCTACAGCAGAAACAAAACGCTAATGATCGATTTCGATATAAAGCGAATTTGCATTCGATGAAGGCTCTTTTGGCAGCTAGAAATGCAAAAATCTTGCGTATTTACGTAAAACTAAGGCTTTTTGATCTCATATTACGAGCTGGAACACCTACAGCCTAAGCAAAACGCTAGTGTTCGATTTCGATATAAAGCGACTTTGCATTCGATGGGAGCTTGTTTGGCGGCTCGAAACGCATACATCTCGCGTATTTACGTAAAACTAAGGCTTTCCTATCTCTTATTACGAGCTGGAATACCTACAACCGATGCAAAACGCCATTGTTCGATTTCGACATAAAGCGAATTTGCATCCGATGAGGGCTTGTTTGGCAGCTTGAAACGCATGAATCTTGCGTAATTACGTAAAACTAAGGCTTTTTGATCTCATGTTACGAGCTGGAACACCTACAGCCGAAGCAAAACGCTAATGTTCGATTTCGATATAAAGCGACTTTGCATTCGATGGTGGCTTGTTTGGTGGCTCGAAACGCATGAATCTTGCGTATTTGCATAAAAATAAGGCATTTTCATCTCATATTACGAGCTGGAACACCTACAGCCGAAGCAAAACGCTAATGTTCGATTTCGATATAAAGCGACTTTGCATTCGATGGGGGCTTGTTTGGCGGCTCGAAACGCATGAATCCTGCGTATTTGCATAAAACTAAGGCTTTTTGATCTCATATTACGAGCTGGAACGCCTACAGCCGAAGCAAAACGCTAATGTTCGATTTCGATATAAAGCGACTTTGCATTCGATGGGGGCTTGTTTGGCGGCTCGAAACGCATACATCTCGCGTATTTACGTAAAACTAAGGCTTTCCTATCTCTTATTACGAGCTGGAATACCTACAACCGATGCAAAACGCCATTGTTCGATTTCGACATAAAGCGAATTTGCATCCGATGAGGGCTTGTTTGGCAGCTTGAAACGCATGAATCTTGCGTAATTACGTAAAACTAAGGCTTTTTGATCTCATATTACGAGCTGGAACACCTACAGCCGAAGCAAAACCCTAATGTTCGATTTCGATATAAAGCGACTTTGCATTCGATGGTGGCTTGTTTGGTGGCTCGAAACGCATGAATCTTGCGTATTTGCATAAAAATAAGGCTTTTTGATCTCATATTACGAGCTGGAACACCTACAGCCGAAGCAAAACCCTAATGTTCGATTTCGATATAAAGCGACTTTGCATTCGATGGTGGCTTGTTTGGTGGCTCGAAACGCATGAATCTTGCGTATTTGCATAAAACTAAGGCTTTTTGATCTCATATTACGAGCTGGAACGCCTACAGCCGAAGCAAAACGCTAATGTTCGATTTCGATATAAAGCGACTTTGCATTCGATGGGGGCTTGTTTGGCGTCTCGAAACGCATGAATCTTGCGTATTTGCATAAAACTAAGGCTTTTTGATCTAATATTACGAGCTGGAACACCTACAGCCAAAGAAAAAGGCTAATGTTCGATTTCGATATAAAGCGACTTTGCATTCGATGGGGGCTTGTTTGGCGGCTCGAAACGCAAGAATCTTGCGTATTTGCATAAAACTAAGGCTTTTTGATCTAATATTACGAGCTGGAACACCTACAGCTAAAGCAAAAGGCCAATGTTCGATTACGATATAAAGCGAATTTGCATTCGATGGGTGCTTGTTTGGTGGCTCGAAACGCATGAATCTTGCGTAATTACGTAAAACTAAGGCTTTTTGATCTCATATTACGAGCTGGAACGCCTACAGCCGAAGCAAAACGCTAATGTTCGATTTCGATATAAAGCGACTTTGCATTCGATGGGGGCTTGTTTGGCGGCTCGAAACGCATGAATCTTGAGTATTTGCATAAAACTAAGGCTTTTTGATCTAATATTACGAGCTGGAACACCTACAGCTAAAGCAAAAGGCCAATGTTCGATTACGATATAAAGCGAATTTGCATTCGATGGGTGCTTGTTTGGTGGCTCGAAACGCATGAATCTTGCGTAATTACGTAAAACTAAGGCTTTTTGATCTCATATTACGAGCTGGAACGCCTACAGCCGAAGCAAAACGCTAATGTTCGATTTCGATATAAAGCGACTTTGCATTCGATGGGGGCTTGTTTGGCAGCTCGAAATGCAAAAATTTTCCGTATTTACGTAAAACTAAGGCTTTTTGATCTCATATTACGAGCTGGAACGCCTACAGCCGAAGCAAAACGCTAATGTTCGATTTCGATATAAAGCGACTTTGCATTCGATGGGGGCTTGTTTGGGAGCTCGAAACGCATGAATCTTGCGTAAGTACGTAAAACTAAGGCTTTTTGATCTCATATTACGAGCTGGAACACCTACAGCCGAAGCAAAACGCTAATGTTCGATTTCGATATAAAGCGACTTTGCATTCGATGGGGGCTTGTTTGGCGGCTCGAAACGCATGAATCTTGCGTATTTGTATAAAACTAAGGCTTTTTGATCTAATATTCCGAGCTGGAACACCTACAGCTAAAGCAAAAGGCTAATGTTCGATTACGATATAAAGCGAATTTGCATTCGATGGGTGCTTGTTTGGTGGCTCGAAACGCATGAATCTTGCGTAATTACGTAGAACTAAGGCTTTTTGATCTCATATTACGAGCTGGAACGCCTACAGCCAAAGCAAAAGGCTAATGTTCGATTTCGATATAAAGCGACTTTGCATTCGATGGGGGCTTGTTTGGCGGCTCGGATCGCATGAATCTTGCGTATTTACGTAAAAATAAGGCTTTTTGATCTCATATTACGAGCTGGAATACCTACAGCAGAAACAAAACGCTAATGATCGATTTCGATATAAAGCGAATTTGCATTCGATGAGGGCTCTTTTGGCAGCTAGAAATGCAAAAATCTTGCGTATTTACGTAAAACTAAGGCTTTTTGATCTCATATTACGAGCTGGAACACCTACAGCCTAAGCAAAACGCTAGTGTTCGATTTCGATATAAAGCGACTTTGCATTCGATGGGAGCTTGTTTGGCGGCTCGAAACGCATACATCTCGCGTATTTACGTAAAACTAAGGCTTTCCTATCTCTTATTACGAGCTGGAATACCTACAACCGATGCAAAACGCCATTGTTCGATTTCGACATAAAGCGAATTTGCATCCGATGAGGGCTTGTTTGGCAGCTTGAAACGCATGAATCTTGCGTAATTACGTAAAACTAAGGCTTTTTGATCTCATATTACGAGCTGGAACACCTACAGCCGAAGCAAAACCCTAATGTTCGATTTCGATATAAAGCGACTTTGCATTCGATGGTGGCTTGTTTGGTGGCTCGAAACGCATGAATCTTGCGTATTTGCATAAAAATAAGGCTTTTTCATCTCATATTACGAGCTGGAACACCTACAGCCGAAGCAAAACGCTAATGTTCGATTTCGATATAAAGCGACTTTGCATTCGATGGGGGCTTGTTTGGCGGCTCGAAACGCATGAATCCTGCGTATTTGCATAAAACTAAGGCTTTTTGATCTCATATTACGAGCTGGAACGCCTACAGCCGAAGCAAAACGCTAATGTTCGATTTCGATATAAAGCGACTTTGCATTCGATGGGGGCTTGTTTGGCGTCTCGAAACGCATGAATCTTGCGTATTTGCATAAAACTAAGGCTTTTTGATCTAATATTACGAGCTGGAACACCTACAGCCAAAGAAAAAGGCTAATGTTCGATTTCGATATAAAGCGACTTTGCATTCGATGGGGGCTTGTTTGGCGGCTCGAAACGCAAGAATCTTGCGTATTTGCATAAAACTAAGGCTTTTTCATCTAATATTACGAGCTGGATCACCTACAGCCAAAGCAAAACGCTAATGTTCGATTTCGATATAAAGCGACTTTGCATTCGATGGGGGCTTGTTTGGCAGCTCGAAATGCAAAAATTTTCCGTATTTACGTAAAACTAAGGCATTGTGATCTAATATTACGAGCTGGAACACCTACAGCCAAAGAGAAAGGCTAATGTTCGATTTCGATATAAAGCGACTTTGCATTCGATGGGAGCTTGTTTGGCGGCTCGAAACGCATACATCTCGCGTATTTACGTAAAACTAAGGCTTTCCTATCTCTTATTACGAGCTGGAATACCTACAACCGATGCAAAACGCCATTGTTCGATTTCGACATAAAGCGAATTTGCATCCGATGAGGGCTTGTTTGGCAGCTTGAAACGCATGAATCTTGCGTAATTACGTAAAACTAAGGCTTTTTGATCTCATATTACGAGCTGGAACACCTACAGCCGAAGCAAAACCCTAATGTTCGATTTCGATATAAAGCGACTTTGCATTCGATGGTGGCTTGTTTGGTGGCTCGAAACGCATGAATCTTGCGTATTTGCATAAAAATAAGGCTTTTTGATCTCATATTACGAGCTGGAACACCTACAGCCGAAGCAAAACCCTAATGTTCGATTTCGATATAAAGCGACTTTGCATTCGATGGTGGCTTGTTTGGTGGCTCGAAACGCATGAATCTTGCGTATTTGCATAAAACTAAGGCTTTTTGATCTCATATTACGAGCTGGAACGCCTACAGCCGAAGCAAAACGCTAATGTTCGATTTCGATATAAAGCGACTTTGCATTCGATGGGGGCTTGTTTGGCGTCTCGAAACGCATGAATCTTGCGTATTTGCATAAAACTAAGGCTTTTTGATCTAATATTACGAGCTGGAACACCTACAGCCAAAGAAAAAGGCTAATGTTCGATTTCGATATAAAGCGACTTTGCATTCGATGGGGGCTTGTTTGGCGGCTCGAAACGCAAGAATCTTGCGTATTTGCATAAAACTAAGGCTTTTTGATCTAATATTACGAGCTGGAACACCTACAGCTAAAGCAAAAGGCCAATGTTCGATTACGATATAAAGCGAATTTGCATTCGATGGGTGCTTGTTTGGTGGCTCGAAACGCATGAATCTTGCGTAATTACGTAAAACTAAGGCTTTTTGATCTCATATTACGAGCTGGAACGCCTACAGCCGAAGCAAAACGCTAATGTTCGATTTCGATATAAAGCGACTTTGCATTCGATGGGGGCTTGTTTGGCGGCTCGAAACGCATGAATCTTGCGTATTTGCATAAAACTAAGGCTTTTTGATCTAATATTACGAGCTGGAACACCTACAGCTAAAGCAAAAGGCCAATGTTCGATTACGATATAAAGCGAATTTGCATTCGATGGGTGCTTGTTTGGTGGCTCGAAACGCATGAATCTTGCGTAATTACGTAAAACTAAGGCTTTTTGATCTCATATTACGAGCTGGAACGCCTACAGCCGAAGCAAAACGCTAATGTTCGATTTCGATATAAAGCGACTTTGCATTCGATGGGGGCTTGTTTGGCAGCTCGAAATGCAAAAATTTTCCGTATTTACGTAAAACTAAGGCTTTTTGATCTCATATTACGAGCTGGAACGCCTACAGCCGAAGCAAAACGCTAATGTTCGATTTCGATATAAAGCGACTTTGCATTCGATGGGGGCTTGTTTGGGAGCTCGAAACGCATGAATCTTGCGTAAGTACGTAAAACTAAGGCTTTTTGATCTCATATTACGAGCTGGAACACCTACAGCCGAAGCAAAACGCTAATGTTCGATTTCGATATAAAGCGACTTTGCATTCGATGGGGGCTTGTTTGGCGGCTCGAAACGCATGAATCTTGCGTATTTGTATAAAACTAAGGCTTTTTGATCTAATATTCCGAGCTGGAACACCTACAGCTAAAGCAAAAGGCTAATGTTCGATTACGATATAAAGCGAATTTGCATTCGATGGGTGCTTGTTTGGTGGCTCGAAACGCATGAATCTTGCGTAATTACGTAGAACTAAGGCTTTTTGATCTCATATTACGAGCTGGAACGCCTACAGCCAAAGCAAAAGGCTAATGTTCGATTTCGATATAAAGCGACTTTGCATTCGATGGGGGCTTGTTTGGCGGCTCGGATCGCATGAATCTTGCGTATTTACGTAAAAATAAGGCTTTTTGATCTCATATTACGAGCTGGAATACCTACAGCAGAAACAAAACGCTAATGATCGATTTCGATATAAAGCGAATTTGCATTCGATGAGGGCTCTTTTGGCAGCTAGAAATGCAAAAATCTTGCGTATTTACGTAAAACTAAGGCTTTTTGATCTCATATTACGAGCTGGAACACCTACAGCCTAAGCAAAACGCTAGTGTTCGATTTCGATATAAAGCGACTTTGCATTCGATGGGAGCTTGTTTGGCGGCTCGAAACGCATACATCTCGCGTATTTACGTAAAACTAAGGCTTTCCTATCTCTTATTACGAGCTGGAATACCTACAACCGATGCAAAACGCCATTGTTCGATTTCGACATAAAGCGAATTTGCATCCGATGAGGGCTTGTTTGGCAGCTTGAAACGCATGAATCTTGCGTAATTACGTAAAACTAAGGCTTTTTGATCTCATATTACGAGCTGGAACACCTACAGCCGAAGCAAAACCCTAATGTTCGATTTCGATATAAAGCGACTTTGCATTCGATGGTGGCTTGTTTGGTGGCTCGAAACGCATGAATCTTGCGTATTTGCATAAAAATAAGGCTTTTTCATCTCATATTACGAGCTGGAACACCTACAGCCGAAGCAAAACGCTAATGTTCGATTTCGATATAAAGCGACTTTGCATTCGATGGGGGCTTGTTTGGCGGCTCGAAACGCATGAATCCTGCGTATTTGCATAAAACTAAGGCTTTTTGATCTCATATTACGAGCTGGAACGCCTACAGCCGAAGCAAAACGCTAATGTTCGATTTCGATATAAAGCGACTTTGCATTCGATGGGGGCTTGTTTGGCAGCTCGAAATGCAAAAATTTTCCGTATTTACGTAAAACTAAGGCTTTTTGATCTCATATTACGAGCTGGAACGCCTACAGCCGAAGCAAAACGCTAATGTTCGATTTCGATATAAAGCGACTTTGCATTCGATGGGGGCTTGTTTGGGAGCTCGAAACGCATGAATCTTGCGTAAGTACGTAAAACTAAGGCTTTTTGATCTCATATTACGAGCTGGAACACCTACAGCCGAAGCAAAACGCTAATGTTCGATTTCGATATAAAGCGACTTTGCATTCGATGGGGGCTTGTTTGGCGGCTCGAAACGCATGAATCGTGCGTATTTGTATAAAACTAAGGCTTTTTGATCTAATATTCCGAGCTGGAACACCTACAGCTAAAGCAAAAGGCTAATGTTCGATTACGATATAAAGCGAATTTGCATTCGATGGGTGCTTGTTTGGTGGCTCGAAACGCATGAATCTTGCGTAATTACGTAGAACAAAGGCTTTTTGATCTCATATTACGAGCTGGAACGCCTACTGCCAAAGCAAAAGGCTAATGTTCGATTTCGATATAAAGCGACTTTGCATTCGATGGGGGCTTGTTTGGCGGCTCGGATCGCATGAATCTTGCGTATTTACGTAAAAATAAGGCTTTTTGATCTCATATTACGAGCTGGAATACCTACAGCAGAAACAAAACGCTAATGATCGATTTCGATATAAAGCGAATTTGCATTCGATGAGGGCTCTTTTGGCAGCTAGAAATGCAAAAATCTTGCGTATTTACGTGAAACTAAGGCTTTTTGATCTCATATTACGAGCTGGAACACCTACAGCCTAAGCAAAACGCTAGTGTTCGATTTCGATATAAAGCGACTTTGCATTCGATGGGAGCTTGTTTGGCGGCTCGAAACGCATACATCTCGCATATTTACGTAAAACTAAGGCTTTCCTATCTCTTATTACGAGCTGGAATACCTACAACCGATGCAAAACGCCATTGTTCGATTTCGACATAAAGCGAATTTGCATCCGATGAGGGCTTGTTTGGCAGCTTGAAACGCATGAATCTTGCGTAATTACGTAAAACTAAGGCTTTTTGATCTCATATTACGAGCTGGAACACCTACAGCCGAAGCAAAACGCTAATGTTCGATTTCGATATAAAGCGACTTTGCATTCGATGGGGGCTTGTTTGGCGGCTCGAAACGCATGAATCCTGCGTATTTGCATAAAACTAAGGCTTTTTGATCTCATATTACGAGCTGGAACGCCTACAGCCGAAGCAAAACACTAATGTTCGATTTCGATATAAAGCGACTTTGCATTCGATGGGGGCTTGTTTGGCGTCTCGAAACGCATGAATCTTGCGTATTTGCATAAAACTAAGGCTTTTTGATCTAATATTACGAGCTGGAACACCTACAGCCAAAGAAAAAGGCTAATGTTCGATTTCGATATAAAGCGACTTTGCATTCGATGGGGGCTTGTTTGGCGGCTCGAAACGCAAGAATCTTGCGTATTTGCATAAAACTAAGGCTTTTTCATCTAATATTACGAGCTGGATCACCTACAGCCAAAGCAAAACGCTAATGTTCGATTTCGATATAAAGCGACTTTGCATTCGATGGGGGCTTGTTTGGCAGCTCGAAATGCAAAAATTTTCCGTATTTACGTGAAACTAAGGCATTGTGATCTAATATTACGAGCTGGAACACCTACAGCCAAAGAGAAAGGCTAATGTTCGATTTCGATATAAAGCGACTTTGCATTCGATGGGAGCTTGTTTGGCGGCTCGAAACGCATACATCTCGCGTATTTACGTAAAACTAAGGCTTTCCTATCTCTTATTACGAGCTGGAATACCTACAACCGATACAAAACGCCATTGTTCGATTTCGACATAAAGCGAATTTGCATCCGATGAGGGCTTGTTTGGCAGCTTGAAACGCATGAATCTTGCGTAATTACGTAAAACTAAGGCTTTTTGATCTCATATTACGAGCTGGAACACCTACAGCCGAAGCAAAACCCTAATGTTCGATTTCGATATAAAGCGACTTTGCATTCGATGGTGGCTTGTTTGGTGGCTCGAAACGCATGAATCTTGCGTATTTGCATAAAAATAAGGCTTTTTCATCTCATATTACGAGCTGGAACACCTACAGCCGAAGCAAAACGCTAATGTTCGATTTCGATATAAAGCGACTTTGCATTCGATGGGGGCTTGTTTGGCGGCTCGAAACGCATGAATCCTGCGTATTTGCATAAAACTAAGGCTTTTTGATCTCATATTACGAGCTGGAACACCTACAGCCGAAGCAAAACGCTAATGTTCGATTTCGATATAAAGCGACTTTGCATTCGATGGGGGCTTGTTTGGCGTCTCGAAACGCATGAATCTTGCGTATTTGCATAAAACTAAGGCGTTTTGATCTAATATTACGAGCTGGAACACCTACAGCCAAAGAAAAAGGCTAATGTTCGATTTCGATATAAAGCGACTTTGCATTCGATGGGGGCTTGTTTGGCGGCTCGAAACGCAAGAATCTTGCGTATTTGCATAAAACTAAGGCTTTTTCATCTAATATTACGAGCTGGATCACCTACAGCCAAAGCAAAACGCTAATGTTCGATTTCGATATAAAGCGACTTTGCATTCGATGGGGGCTTGTTTGGCAGCTCGAAATGCAAAAATTTTCCGTATTTACGTAAAACTAAGGCATTGTGATCTAATATTACGAGCTGGAACACCTACAGCTAAAGCAAAAGGCCAATGTTCGATTACGATATAAAGCGAATTTGCATTCGATGGGTGCTTGTTTGGTGGCTCGAAACGCATGAATCTTGCGTAATTACGTAAAACTAAGGCTTTTTGATCTCATATTACGAGCTGGAACGCCTACAGCCGAAGCAAAACGCTAATGTTCGATTTCGATATAAAGCGACTTTGCATTCGATGGGGGCTTGTTTGGCAGCTCGAAATGCAAAAATTTTCCGTATTTACGTAAAACTAAGGCTTTTTGATCTCATATTACGAGCTGGAACGCCTACAGCCGAAGCAAAACGCTAATGTTCGATTTCGATATAAAGCGACTTTGCATTCGATGGGGGCTTGTTTGGGAGCTCGAAACGCATGAATCTTGCGTAAGTACGTAAAACTAAGGCTTTTTGATCTCATATTACGAGCTGGAACACCTACAGCCGAAGCAAAACGCTAATGTTCGATTTCGATATAAAGCGACTTTGCATTCGATGGGGGCTTGTTTGGCGGCTCGAAACGCATGAATCTTGCGTATTTGTATAAAACTAAGGCTTTTTGATCTAATATTCCGAGCTGGAACACCTACAGCTAAAGCAAAAGGCTAATGTTCGATTACGATATAAAGCGAATTTGCATTCGATGGGTGCTTGTTTGGTGGCTCGAAACGCATGAATCTTGCGTAATTACGTAGAACTAAGGCTTTTTGATCTCATATTACGAGCTGGAACGCCTACAAGCCAAAGCAAAAGGCTAATGTTCGATTTCGATATAAAGCGACTTTGCATTCGATGGGGGCTTGTTTGGCGGCTCGGATCGCATGAATCTTGCGTATTTACGTAAAAATAAGGCTTTTTGATCTCATATTACGAGCTGGAATACCTACAGCAGAAACAAAACGCTAATGATCGATTTCGATATAAAGCGAATTTGCATTCGATGAGGGCTCTTTTGGCAGCTAGAAATGCAAAAATCTTGCGTATTTACGTAAAACTAAGGCTTTTTGATCTCATATTACGAGCTGGAACACCTACAGCCTAAGCAAAACGCTAGTGTTCGATTTCGATATAAAGCGACTTTGCATTCGATGGGAGCTTGTTTGGCGGCTCGAAACGCATACATCTCGCGTATTTACGTAAAACTAAGGCTTTCCTATCTCTTATTACGAGCTGGAATACCTACAACCGATGCAAAACGCCATTGTTCGATTTCGACATAAAGCGAATTTGCATCCGATGAGGGCTTGTTTGGCAGCTTGAAACGCATGAATCTTGCGTAATTACGTAAAACTAAGGCTTTTTGATCTCATATTACGAGCTGGAACACCTACAGCCGAAGCAAAACCCTAATGTTCGATTTCGATATAAAGCGACTTTGCATTCGATGGTGGCTTGTTTGGTGGCTCGAAACGCATGAATCTTGCGTATTTGCATAAAAATAAGGCTTTTTCATCTCATATTACGAGCTGGAACACCTACAGCCGAAGCAAAACGCTAATGTTCGATTTCGATATAAAGCGACTTTGCATTCGATGGGGGCTTGTTTGGCGGCTCGAAACGCATGAATCCTGCGTATTTGCATAAAACTAAGGCTTTTTGATCTCATATTACGAGCTGGAACGCCTACAGCCGAAGCAAAACGCTAATGTTCGATTTCGATATAAAGCGACTTTGCATTCGATGGGGGCTTGTTTGGCAGCTCGAAATGCAAAAATTTTCCGTATTTACGTAAAACTAAGGCTTTTTGATCTCATATTACGAGCTGGAACGCCTACAGCCGAAGCAAAACGCTAATGTTCGATTTCGATATAAAGCGACTTTGCATTCGATGGGGGCTTGTTTGGGAGCTCGAAACGCATGAATCTTGCGTAAGTACGTAAAACTAAGGCTTTTTGATCTCATATTACGAGCTGGAACACCTACAGCCGAAGCAAAACGCTAATGTTCGATTTCGATATAAAGCGACTTTGCATTCGATGGGGGCTTGTTTGGCGGCTCGAAACGCATGAATCGTGCGTATTTGTATAAAACTAAGGCTTTTTGATCTAATATTCCGAGCTGGAACACCTACAGCTAAAGCAAAAGGCTAATGTTCGATTACGATATAAAGCGAATTTGCATTCGATGGGTGCTTGTTTGGTGGCTCGAAACGCATGAATCTTGCGTAATTACGTAGAACTAAGGCTTTTTGATCTCATATTACGAGCTGGAACGCCTACTGCCAAAGCAAAAGGCTAATGTTCGATTTCGATATAAAGCGACTTTGCATTCGATGGGGGCTTGTTTGGCGGCTCGGATCGCATGAATCTTGCGTATTTACGTAAAAATAAGGCTTTTTGATCTCATATTACGAGCTGGAATACCTACAGCAGAAACAAAACGCTAATGATCGATTTCGATATAAAGCGAATTTGCATTCGATGAGGGCTCTTTTGGCAGCTAGAAATGCAAAAATCTTGCGTATTTACGTGAAACTAAGGCTTTTTGATCTCATATTACGAGCTGGAACACCTACAGCCTAAGCAAAACGCTAGTGTTCGATTTCGATATAAAGCGACTTTGCATTCGATGGGAGCTTGTTTGGCGGCTCGAAACGCATACATCTCGCATATTTACGTAAAACTAAGGCTTTCCTATCTCTTATTACGAGCTGGAATACCTACAACCGATGCAAAACGCCATTGTTCGATTTCGACATAAAGCGAATTTGCATCCGATGAGGGCTTGTTTGGCAGCTTGAAACGCATGAATCTTGCGTAATTACGTAAAACTAAGGCTTTTTGATCTCATATTACGAGCTGGAACACCTACAGCCGAAGCAAAACGCTAATGTTCGATTTCGATATAAAGCGACTTTGCATTCGATGGGGGCTTGTTTGGCGGCTCGAAACGCATGAATCCTGCGTATTTGCATAAAACTAAGGCTTTTTGATCTCATATTACGAGCTGGAACGCCTACAGCCGAAGCAAAACACTAATGTTCGATTTCGATATAAAGCGACTTTGCATTCGATGGGGGCTTGTTTGGCGTCTCGAAACGCATGAATCTTGCGTATTTGCATAAAACTAAGGCTTTTTGATCTAATATTACGAGCTGGAACACCTACAGCCAAAGAAAAAGGCTAATGTTCGATTTCGATATAAAGCGACTTTGCATTCGATGGGGGCTTGTTTGGCGGCTCGAAACGCAAGAATCTTGCGTATTTGCATAAAACTAAGGCTTTTTCATCTAATATTACGAGCTGGATCACCTACAGCCAAAGCAAAACGCTAATGTTCGATTTCGATATAAAGCGACTTTGCATTCGATGGGGGCTTGTTTGGCAGCTCGAAATGCAAAAATTTTCCGTATTTACGTGAAACTAAGGCATTGTGATCTAATATTACGAGCTGGAACACCTACAGCCAAAGAGAAAGGCTAATGTTCGATTTCGATATAAAGCGACTTTGCATTCGATGGGAGCTTGTTTGGCGGCTCGAAACGCATACATCTCGCGTATTTACGTAAAACTAAGGCTTTCCTATCTCTTATTACGAGCTGGAATACCTACAACCGATACAAAACGCCATTGTTCGATTTCGACATAAAGCGAATTTGCATCCGATGAGGGCTTGTTTGGCAGCTTGAAACGCATGAATCTTGCGTAATTACGTAAAACTAAGGCTTTTTGATCTCATATTACGAGCTGGAACACCTACAGCCGAAGCAAAACCCTAATGTTCGATTTCGATATAAAGCGACTTTGCATTCGATGGTGGCTTGTTTGGTGGCTCGAAACGCATGAATCTTGCGTATTTGCATAAAAATAAGGCTTTTTCATCTCATATTACGAGCTGGAACACCTACAGCCGAAGCAAAACGCTAATGTTCGATTTCGATATAAAGCGACTTTGCATTCGATGGGGGGCTTGTTTGGCGGCTCGAAACGCATGAATCCTGCGTATTTGCATAAAACTAAGGCTTTTTGATCTCATATTACGAGCTGGAACACCTACAGCCGAAGCAAAACGCTAATGTTCGATTTCGATATAAAGCGACTTTGCATTCGATGGGGGCTTGTTTGGCGTCTCGAAACGCATGAATCTTGCGTATTTGCATAAAACTAAGGCGTTTTGATCTAATATTACGAGCTGGAACACCTACAGCCAAAGAAAAAAGGCTAATGTTCGATTTCGATATAAAGCGACTTTGCATTCGATGGGGGCTTGTTTGGCGGCTCGAAACGCAAGAATCTTGCGTATTTGCATAAAACTAAGGCTTTTTCATCTAATATTACGAGCTGGATCACCTACAGCCAAAGCAAAACGCTAATGTTCGATTTCGATATAAAGCGACTTTGCATTCGATGGGGGCTTGTTTGGCAGCTCGAAATGCAAAAATTTTCCGTATTTACGTAAAACTAAGGCATTGTGATCTAATATTACGAGCTGGAACACCTACAGCCAAAGAGAAAGGGCTAATGTTCGATTTCGATATAAAGCGACTTTGCATCGATGGGAGCTTGTTTGGCGGCTCGAAACGCATACATCTCGCGTATTTACGTAAAACTAAGGCTTTCCTATCTCTTATTACGAGCTGGAATACCTACAACCGATGCGAAACGCCATTGTTCGATTTCGACATAAAGCGAATTTGCATCCGATGAGGGCTTGTTTGGCAGCTTGAAACGCATGAATCTTGCGTAATTACGTAAAACTAAGGCTTTTTGATCTCATATTAAGAGCTGGAACACCTACAGCCGAAGCAAAACCCTAATGTTCGATTTCGATATAAAGCGACTTTGCATTCGATGGTGGCTTGTTTGGTGGCTCGAAACGCATGAATCTTGCGTATTTGCATAAAAAACAGGCTTTTTCATCTCATATTACGAGCTGGAACACATACAGCCGAAGCAAAACGCTAATGTTCGATTTCGATATAAAGCGACTTTGCATTCGATGGGGGCTTGTTTGGCGGCTCGAAACGCATGAATCCTGCGTATTTGCATAAAACTAAGGCTTTTTGATCTCATATTACGAGCTGGAACGCCTACAGCCGAAGCAAAACGCTAATGTTCGATTTCGATATAAAGCGACTTTGCATTCGATGGGGGCTTGTTTGGCGTCTCGAAACGCATGAATCTTGCGTATTTGCATAAAACTAAGGATTTTTGATCTAATATTTCGAGCGTGAACACCTACAGCCAAAGCAAAAGGCTAATGTTCGATTTCGATATAAAGCGACTTTGCATTCGATGGGGGCTTGTTTGGCGGCTCGAAACGCATGAATCTTGCGTATTTGCATAAAACTAAGGCTTTTTGATCTCATATTACGAGCTGAATGCCTACAGCCGAAGCAAAACGCTAATGTTCGATTTCGATATAAAGCGACTTTGCATTCGATGGGGGCTTGTTTGGCGTACGTTTTTCGAAACGCATGAATCTTGCGTATTTGCATGAAACTAAGGCTTTTTGATCTAATATTTCGAGCGTGAACACCTGCAGCCAAAGCAAAAGGCTAATGTTCGATTTCGATATAAAGCGACTTTGCATTCGATGGGGGCTTGTTTGGCAGCTCGAAATGCAAAAATTTTCCGTATTTACGTAAAACTAAGGCTTTTGATTCTCATATTACGAGCTGGAACGCCTACAGCCGATGCAAAACGCTAATGTTCGATTTCGATATAAAGCGACTTTGCATTCGATGGGGGCTTGTTTGGGAGCTCGAAACGCATGAATCTTGCGTAAGTACGTAAAACTAAGGCTTTTTGATCTCATATTACGAGCTGGAACACCTACAGCCGAAGCAAAACGCTAAGTTCGATTTCGATATAAAGCGACTTTGCATTCGATGGGGGCTTGTTTGGCGGCTCGAAACGCATGAATCTTGCGTATTTGTATAAAACTAAGGCTTTTTGATCTAATATTCCGAGCTGGAACACCTACAGCTAAAGCAAAAGGCTAATGTTCGATTACGATATAAAGCGAATTTGCATTCGATGGGTGCTTGTTTGGTGGCTCGAAACGCATGAATCTTGCGTAATTACGTAGAACTGAGGCTTTTTGATCTCATATTACGAGCTGGAACGCCTACAGCCAAAGCAAAAGGCTAATGTTCGATTTCGATATAAAGCGACTTTGCATTCGATGGGGGCTTGTTTGGCGCTCGGATCGCATGAATCTTGCGTATTTACGTAAAAATAAGGCTTTTTGATCTCATATTACGAGCTGGAATACCTACAGCAGAAACAAAACGCTAATGATCGATTTCGATATAAAGCGAATTTGCATTCGATGAGGGCTCTTTTGGCAGCTAGAAATGCAAAAATCTTGCGTATTTACGTAAAACTAAGGCTTTTTGATCTCATATTACGAGCTGGAACACCTACAGCCTAAGCAAAACGCTAGTGTTCGATTTCGATATAAAGCGACTTTGCATTCGATGGGAGCTTGTTTGGCGGCTCGAAACGCATACATCTCGCGTATTTGCATAAAAATAAGGCTTTTTCATCTCATATTACGAGCTGGAACACCTACAGCCGAAGCAAAACGCTAATGTTCGATTTCGATATAAAGCGACTTTGCATTCGATGGGGGCTTGTTTGGCGGCTCGAAACGCATGAATCCTGCGTATTTGCATAAAACTAAGGATTTTTGATCTAATATTTCGAGCGTGAACACCTACAGCCAAAGCAAAAGGCTAATGTTCGATTCGATATAAAGCGACTTTGCATTCGATGGGGGCTTGTTTGGCGGCTCGAAACGCATGAATCTTCCGTATTTGCATAAAACTAAGGCTTTTTGATCTCATATTACGAGCTGGAACGCCTACAGCCGAAGCAAAACACTAATGTTCGATTTCGATATAAAGCGACTTTGCATTCGATGGGGGCTTGTTTGGCGGCTCGAAACGCATGAATCTTGCGTATTTGCATAAAACTAAGGCTTTTTGATCTCATATTACGAGCTGGAATGCCTACAGCCGAAGCAAAACGCTAATGTTCGATTTCGATATAAAGCGACTTTGCATTCGATGGGGGCTTGTTTGGCGTCTCGAAACGCATGAATCTTGCGTATTTGCATGAAACTAAGGCTTTTTGATCTAATATTTCGAGCGTGAACACCTACAGCCAAAGCAAAAGGCTAATGTTCGATTTCGATATAAAGCGACTTTGCATTCGATGGGGGCTTGTTTGGCGGCTCGAAACGCATGAATCTTCCGTATTTGCATAAAACTAAGGCTTTTTGATCTCATATTACGAGCTGGAACGCCTACAGCCGAAGCAAAACACTAATGTTCGATTTCGATATAAAGCGACTTTGCATTCGATGGGGGCTTGTTTGGCGTCTCGAAACGCATGAATCTTGCGTATTTGCATAAAACTAAGGATTTTTGATCTAATATTTCGAGCGTGAACACCTACAGCCAAAGCAAAAGGCTAATGTTCGATTTCGATATAAAGCGACTTTGCATTCGATGGGGGCTTGTTTGGCGGCTCGAAACGCATGAATCTTGCGTATTTGCATAAAACTAAGGCTTTTTGATCTCATATTACGAGCTGGAATGCCTACAGCCGAAGCAAAACGCTAATGTTCGATTTCGATATAAAGCGACTTTGCATTCGATGGGGGCTTGTTTGGGCGTCTCGAAACGCATGAATCTTGCGTATTTGCATGAAACTAAGGCTTTTTGATCTAATATTTCGAGCGTGAACACCTACAGCCAAAGCAAAAGGCTAATGTTCGATTTCGATATAAAGCGACTTTGCATTCGATGGGGGCTTGTTTGGCAGCTCGAAATGCAAAAATTTTCCGTATTTACGTAAAACTAAGGCTTTTTGATCTCATATTACGAGCTGGAACGCCTACAGCCGATGCAAAACGCTAATGTTCGATTTCGATATAAAGCGACTTTGCATTCGATGGGGGCTTGTTTGGGAGCTCGAAACGCATGAATCTTGCGTAAGTACGTAAAACTAAGGCTTTTTGATCTCATATTACGAGCTGGAACACCTACAGCCGAAGCAAAACGCTAATGTTCGATTTCGATATAAAGCGACTTTGCATTCGATGGGGGCTTGTTTGGCGGCTCGAAACGCATGAATCTTGCGTATTTGTATAAAACTAAGGCTTTTTGATCTAATATTCCGAGCTGGAACACCTACAGCTAAAGCAAAAGGCTAATGTTCGATTACGATATAAAGCGAATTTGCATTCGATGGGTGCTTGTTTGGTGGCTCGAAACGCATGAATCTTGCGTAATTACGTAGAACTAAGGCTTTTTGATCTCATATTACGAGCTGGAACGCCTACAGCCAAAGCAAAAGGCTAATGTTCGATTTCGATATAAAGCGACTTTGCATTCGATGGGGGCTTGTTTGGCGGCTCGGATCGCATGAATCTTGCGTATTTACGTAAAAATAAGGCTTTTTGATCTCATATTACGAGCTGGAATACCTACAGCAGAAACAAAACGCTAATGATCGATTTCGATATAAAGCGAATTTGCATTCGATGAGGGCTCTTTTGGCAGCTAGAAATGCAAAAATCTTGCGTATTTACGTAAAACTAAGGCTTTTTGATCTCATATTACGAGCTGGAACACCTACAGCCTAAGCAAAACGCTAATGTTCGATTTCGATATAAAGCGACTTTGCATTCGATGGGGGCTTGTTTGGCGTCTCGAAACGCATGAATCTTGCGTATTTGCATAAAACTAAGGCTTTTTGATCTAATATTACGAGCTGGAACACCTACAGCCAAAGAGAAAGGCTAATGTTCGATTTCGATATAAAGCGACTTTGCATTCGATGGGGGCTTGTTTGGCGTCTCGAAACGCATGAATCTTGCGTATTTGCATGAAACTAAGGCTTTTTGATCTAATATTTCGAGCGTGAACACCTACAGCCAAAGCAAAAGGCTAATGTTCGATTTCGATATAAAGCGACTTTGCATTCGATGGGGGCTTGTTTGGCAGCTCGAAATGCAAAAATTTTCCGTATTTACGTAAAACTAAGGCTTTTTGATCTCATATTACGAGCTGGAACGCCTACAGCCGATGCAAAACGCTAATGTTCGATTTCGATATAAAGCGACTTTGCATTCGATGGGGGCTTGTTTGGGAGCTCGAAACGCATGAATCTTGCGTAAGTACGTAAAACTAAGGCTTTTTGATCTCATATTACGAGCTGGAACACCTACAGCCGAAGCAAAACGCTAATGTTCGATTTCGATATAAAGCGACTTTGCATTCGATGGGGGCTTGTTTGGCGGCTCGAAACGCATGAATCTTGCGTATTTGTATAAAACTAAGGCTTTTTGATCTAATATTCCGAGCTGGAACACCTACAGCTAAAGCAAAAGGCTAATGTTCGATTACGATATAAAGCGAATTTGCATTCGATGGGTGCTTGTTTGGTGGCTCGAAACGCATGAATCTTGCGTAATTACGTAGAACTAAGGCTTTTTGATCTCATATTACGAGCTGGAACGCCTACAGCCAAAGCAAAAGGCTAATGTTCGATTTCGATATAAAGCGACTTTGCATTCGATGGGGGCTTGTTTGGCGGCTCGGATCGCATGAATCTTGCGTATTTACGTAAAAATAAGGCTTTTTGATCTCATATTACGAGCTGGAATACCTACAGCAGAAACAAAACGCTAATGATCGATTTCGATATAAAGCGAATTTGCATTCGATGAGGGCTCTTTTGGCAGCTAGAAATGCAAAAATCTTGCGTATTTACGTAAAACTAAGGCTTTTTGATCTCATATTACGAGCTGGAACACCTACAGCCTAAGCAAAACGCTAATGTTCGATTTCGATATAAAGCGACTTTGCATTCGATGGGGGCTTGTTTGGCGTCTCGAAACGCATGAATCTTGCGTATTTGCATAAAACTAAGGCTTTTTGATCTAATATTACGAGCTGGAACACCTACAGCCAAAGAGAAAGGCTAATGTTCGATTTCGATATAAAGCGACTTTGCATTCGATGGGAGCTTGTTTGGCGGCTCGAAACGCATACATCTCGCGTATTTACGTAAAACTAAGGCTTTCCTATCTCTTATTACGAGCTGGAATACCTACAACCGATGCAAAACGCCATTGTTCGATTTCGACATAAAGCGAATTTGCATTCGATGAGGGCGTGTTTGGCAGCTTGGAACGCATGAATCTTGCGTAATTACGTAAAACTAAGGCGTTTTGATCTCATGTTACGAGCTGGAACACCTACAGCCGAAGCAAAACGCTAATGTTCGATTTCGATATAAAGCGACTTTGCATTCGATGGTGGCTTGTTTGGTGGCTCGAAACGCATGAATCTTGCGTATTTGCATAAAAATAAGGCATTTTCATCTCATATTACGAGCTGGAACACCTACAGCCGAAGCAAAACGCTAATGTTCGATTTCGATATAAAGCGACTTTGCATTCGATGGGGGCTTGTTTGGCGGCTCGAAACGCATGAATCCTGCGTATTTGCATAAAACTAAGGCTTTTTGATCTCATATTACGAGCTGGAACGCCTACAGCCGAAGCAAAACGCTAATGTTCGATTTCGATATAAAGCGACTTTGCATTCGATGGGGGCTTGTTTGGCGTCTCGAAACGCATGAATCTTGCGTATTTGCATAAAACTAAGGCTTTTTGATCTAATATTACGAGCTGGAACACCTACAGCCAAAGAAAAAGGCTAATGTTCGATTTCGATATAAAGCGACTTTGCATTCGATGGGGGCTTGTTTGGCGGCTCGAAACGCAAGAATCTTGCGTATTTGCATAAAACTAAGGCTTTTTCATCTAATATTACGAGCTGGATCACCTACAGCCAAAGCAAAACGCTAATGTTCGATTTCGATATAAAGCGACTTTGCATTCGATGGGGGCTTGTTTGGCAGCTCGAAATGCAAAAATTTTCCGTATTTACGTAAAACTAAGGCATTGTGATCTAATATTACGAGCTGGAACACCTACAGCCAAAGAGAAAGGCTAATGTTCGATTTCGATATAAAGCGACTTTGCATTCGATGGGAGCTTGTTTGGCGGCTCGAAACGCATACATCTCGCGTATTTACGTAAAACTAAGGCTTTCCTATCTCTTATTACGAGCTGGAATACCTACAACCGATGCGAAACGCCATTGTTCGATTTCGACATAAAGCGAATTTGCATCCGATGAGGGCTTGTTTGGCAGCTTGAAACGCATGAATCTTGCGTAATTACGTAAAACTAAGGCTTTTTGATCTCATATTAAGAGCTGGAACACCTACAGCCGAAGCAAAACCCTAATGTTCGATTTCGATATAAAGCGACTTTGCATTCGATGGTGGCTTGTTTGGTGGCTCGAAACGCATGAATCTTGCGTATTTGCATAAAAATAAGGCTTTTTCATCTCATATTACGAGCTGGAACACCTACAGCCGAAGCAAAACGCTAATGTTCGATTTCGATATAAAGCGACTTTGCATTCGATGGGGGCTTGTTTGGCGGCTCGAAACGCATGAATCCTGCGTATTTGCATAAAACTAAGGCTTTTTGATCTCATATTACGAGCTGGAACGCCTACAGCCGAAGCAAAACGCTAATGTTCGATTTCGATATAAAGCGACTTTGCATTCGATGGGGGCTTGTTTGGCGTCTCGAAACGCATGAATCTTGCGTATTTGCATAAAACTAAGGATTTTTGATCTAATATTTCGAGCGTGAACACCTACAGCCAAAGCAAAAGGCTAATGTTCGATTTCGATATAAAGCGACTTTGCATTCGATGGGGGCTTGTTTGGCGGCTCGAAACGCATGAATCTTGCGTATTTGCATAAAACTAAGGCTTTTTGATCTCATATTACGAGCTGGAATGCCTACAGCCGAAGCAAAACGCTAATGTTCGATTTCGATATAAAGCGACTTTGCATTCGATGGGGGCTTGTTTGGCGTCTCGAAACGCATGAATCTTGCGTATTTGCATAAAACTAAGGATTTTTGATCTAATATTTCGAGCGTGAACACCTACAGCCAAAGCAAAAGGCTAATGTTCGATTTCGATATAAAGCGACTTTGCATTCGATGGGGGCTTGTTTGGCGGCTCGAAACGCATGAATCTTGCGTATTTGCATAAAACTAAGGCTTTTTGATCTCATATTACGAGCTGGAATGCCTACAGCCGAAGCAAAACGCTAATGTTCGATTTCGATATAAAGCGACTTTGCATTCGATGGGGGCTTGTTTGGCGTCTCGAAACGCATGAATCTTGCGTATTTGCATGAAACTAAGGCTTTTTGATCTAATATTTCGAGCGTGAACACCTACAGCCAAAGCAAAAGGCTAATGTTCGATTTCGATATAAAGCGACTTTGCATTCGATGGGGGCTTGTTTGGCAGCTCGAAATGCAAAAATTTTCCGTATTTACGTAAAACTAAGGCTTTTTGATCTCATATTACGAGCTGGAACGCCTACAGCCGATGCAAAACGCTAATGTTCGATTTCGATATAAAGCGACTTTGCATTCGATGGGGGCTTGTTTGGGAGCTCGAAACGCATGAATCTTGCGTAAGTACGTAAAACTAAGGCTTTTTGATCTCATATTACGAGCTGGAACACCTACAGCCGAAGCAAAACGCTAATGTTCGATTTCGATATAAAGCGACTTTGCATTCGATGGGGGCTTGTTTGGCGGCTCGAAACGCATGAATCTTGCGTATTTGTATAAAACTAAGGCTTTTTGATCTAATATTCCGAGCTGGAACACCTACAGCTAAAGCAAAAGGCTAATGTTCGATTACGATATAAAGCGAATTTGCATTCGATGGGTGCTTGTTTGGTGGCTCGAAACGCATGAATCTTGCGTAATTACGTAGAACTAAGGCTTTTTGATCTCATATTACGAGCTGGAACGCCTACAGCCAAAGCAAAAGGCTAATGTTCGATTTCGATATAAAGCGACTTTGCATTCGATGGGGGCTTGTTTGGCGGCTCGGATCGCATGAATCTTGCGTATTTACGTAAAAATAAGGCTTTTTGATCTCATATTACGAGCTGGAATACCTACAGCAGAAACAAAACGCTAATGATCGATTTCGATATAAAGCGAATTTGCATTCGATGAGGGCTCTTTTGGCAGCTAGAAATGCAAAAATCTTGCGTATTTACGTAAAACTAAGGCTTTTTGATCTCATATTACGAGCTGGAACACCTACAGCCTAAGCAAAACGCTAGTGTTCGATTTCGATATAAAGCGACTTTGCATTCGATGGGAGCTTGTTTGGCGGCTCGAAACGCATACATCTCGCGTATTTGCATAAAAATAAGGCTTTTTCATCTCATATTACGAGCTGGAACACCTACAGCCGAAGCAAAACGCTAATGTTCGATTTCGATATAAAGCGACTTTGCATTCGATGGGGGCTTGTTTGGCGGCTCGAAACGCATGAATCCTGCGTATTTGCATAAAACTAAGGATTTTTGATCTAATATTTCGAGCGTGAACACCTACAGCCAAAGCAAAAGGCTAATGTTCGATTTCGATATAAAGCGACTTTGCATTCGATGGGGGCTTGTTTGGCGGCTCGAAACGCATGAATCTTGCGTATTTGCATAAAACTAAGGCTTTTTGATCTCATATTACGAGCTGGAACGCCTACAGCCGAAGCAAAACACTAATGTTCGATTTCGATATAAAGCGACTTTGCATTCGATGGGGGCTTGTTTGGCGTCTCGAAACGCATGAATCTTGCGTATTTGCATAAAACTAAGGATTTTTGATCTAATATTTCGAGCGTGAACACCTACAGCCAAAGCAAAAGGCTAATGTTCGATTTCGATATAAAGCGACTTTGCATTCGATGGGGGCTTGTTTGGCGGCTCGAAACGCATGAATCTTGCGTATTTGCATAAAACTAAGGCTTTTTGATCTCATATTACGAGCTGGAATGCCTACAGCCGAAGCAAAACGCTAATGTTCGATTTCGATATAAAGCGACTTTGCATTCGATGGGGGCTTGTTTGGCGTCTCGAAACGCATGAATCTTGCGTATTTGCATGAAACTAAGGCTTTTTGATCTAATATTTCGAGCGTGAACACCTACAGCCAAAGCAAAAGGCTAATGTTCGATTTCGATATAAAGCGACTTTGCATTCGATGGGGGCATGTTTGGCAGCTCGAAATGCAAAAATTTTCCGTATTTACGTAAAACTAAGGCTTTTTGATCTCATATTACGAGCTGGAACGCCTACAGCCGATGCAAAACGCTAATGTTCGATTTCGATATAAAGCGACTTTGCATTCGATGGGGGCTTGTTTGGGAGCTCGAAACGCATGAATCTTGCGTAAGTACGTAAAACTAAGGCTTTTTGATCTCATATTACGAGCTGGAACACCTACAGCCGAAGCAAAACGCTAATGTTCGATTTCGATATAAAGCGACTTTGCATTCGATGGGGGCTTGTTTGGCGGCTCGAAACGCATGAATCTTGCGTATTTGTATAAAACTAAGGCTTTTTGATCTAATATTCCGAGCTGGAACACCTACAGCTAAAGCAAAAGGCTAATGTTCGATTACGATATAAAGCGAATTTGCATTCGATGGGTGCTTGTTTGGTGGCTCGAAACGCATGAATCTTGCGTAATTACGTAGAACTAAGGCTTTTTGATCTCATATTACGAGCTGGAACGCCTACAGCCAAAGCAAAAGGCTAATGTTCGATTTCGATATAAAGCGACTTTGCATTCGATGGGGGCTTGTTTGGCGGCTCGGATCGCATGAATCTTGCGTATTTACGTAAAAATAAGGCTTTTTGATCTCATATTACGAGCTGGAATACCTACAGCAGAAACAAAACGCTAATGATCGATTTCGATATAAAGCGAATTTGCATTCGATGAGGGCTCTTTTGGCAGCTAGAAATGCAAAAATCTTGCGTATTTACGTAAAACTAAGGCTTTTTGATCTCATATTACGAGCTGGAACACCTACAGCCTAAGCAAAACGCTAATGTTCGATTTCGATATAAAGCGACTTTGCATTCGATGGGGGCTTGTTTGGCGTCTCGAAACGCATGAATCTTGCGTATTTGCATAAAACTAAGGCTTTTTGATCTAATATTACGAGCTGGAACACCTACAGCCAAAGAGAAAGGCTAATGTTCGATTTCGATATAAAGCGACTTTGCATTCGATGGGAGCTTGTTTGGCGGCTCGAAACGCATACATCTCGCGTATTTACGTAAAACTAAGGCTTTCCTATCTCTTATTACGAGCTGGAATACCTACAACCGATGCAAAACGCCATTGTTCGATTTCGACATAAAGCGAATTTGCATTCGATGAGGGCGTGTTTGGCAGCTTGGAACGCATGAATCTTGCGTAATTACGTAAAACTAAGGCTTTTTGATCTCATGTTACGAGCTGGAACACCTACAGCCGAAGCAAAACGCTAATGTTCGATTTCGATATAAAGCGACTTTGCATTCGATGGTGGCTTGTTTGGTGGCTCGAAACGCATGAATCTTGCGTATTTGCATAAAAATAAGGCTTTTTCATCTCATATTACGAGCTGGAACACCTACAGCCGAAGCAAAACGCTAATGTTCGATTTCGATATAAAGCGACTTTGCATTCGATGGGGGCTTGTTTGGCGTCTCGAAACGCATGAATCTTGCGTATTTGCATAAAACTAAGGTTTTTGGATCTAATATTTCGAGCGTGAACACCTACAGCCAAAGCAAAAGGCTAATGTTCGATTTCGATATAAAGCGACTTTGCATTCGATGGGGGCTTGTTTGGCGGCTCGAAACGCATGAATCTTGCGTATTTGCATAAAACTAAGGCTTTTTGATCTAATATTACGAGCTGGAACACCTACAGCTAAAGCAAAAGGCCAATGTTCGATTACGATATAAAGCGAATTTGCATTCGATGGGTGCTTGTTTGGTGGCTCGAAACGCATGAATCTTGCGTAATTACGTAAAACTAAGGCTTTTTGATCTCATATTACGAGCTGGAACGCCTACAGCCGAAGCAAAACGCTAATGTTCGATTTCGATATAAAGCGATTTTGCATTCGATGGGGGCTTGTTTGGCGTCTCGAAACGCATGAATCCTGCGTATTTGCATAAAACTAAGGCTTTTTGATCTCATATTACGAGCTGGAATGCCTACAGCCGAAGCAAAACGCTAATGTTCGATTTCGATATAAAGCGACTTTGCATTCGATGGGGGCTTGTTTGGCGGCTCGAAACGCATGAATCTTGCGTATTTGTATAAAACTAAGGCTTTTTGATCTAATATTCCGAGCTGGAACACCTACAGCTAAAGCAAAAGGCTAATGTTCGATTACGATATAAAGCGAATTTGCATTCGATGGGTGCTTGTTTGGTGGCTCGAAACGCATGAATCTTGCGTAATTACGTAGAACTAAGGTTTTTTGATCTCATATTACGAGCTGGAACGCCTACAGCCAAAGCAAAAGGCTAATGTTCGATTTCGATATAAAGCGACTTTGCATTCGATGGTGGCGTGTTTGGTGGCTCGAAACGCATGAATCTTGCGTATTTGCATAAAAATAAGGCTTTTTCATCTCATATTACGAGCTGGAACACCTACAGCCGAAGCAAAACGCTAATGTTCGATTTCGATATAAAGCGACTTTGCATTCGATGGGGGCTTGTTTGGCGGCTCGAAACGCATGAATCCTGCGTATTTGCATAAAACTAAGGCTTTTTGATCTCATATTACGAGCTGGAACGCCTACAGCCGAAGCAAAACGCTAATGTTCGATTTCGATATAAAGCGACTTTGCATTCGATGGGGGCTTGTTTGGCGTCTCGAAACGCATGAATCTTGCGTATTTGCATAAAACTAAGGTTTTTGGATCTAATATTTCGAGCGTGAACACCTACAGCCAAAGCAAAAGGCTAATGTTCGATTTCGATATAAAGCGACTTTGCATTCGATGGGGGCTTGTTTGGCGGCTCGAAACGCATGAATCTTGCGTATTTGCATAAAACTAAGGCTTTTTGATCTAATATTACGAGCTGGAACACCTACAGCTAAAGCAAAAGGCCAATGTTCGATTACGATATAAAGCGAATTTGCATTCGATGGGTGCTTGTTTGGTGGCTCGAAACGCATGAATCTTGCGTAATTACGTAAAACTAAGGCTTTTTGATCTCATATTACGAGCTGGAACGCCTACAGCCGAAGCAAAACGCTAATGTTCGATTTCGATATAAAGCGACTTTGCATTCGATGGGGGCTTGTTTGGCGTCTCGAAACGCATGAATCCTGCGTATTTGCATAAAACTAAGGCTTTTTGATCTCATATTACGAGCTGGAATGCCTACAGCCGAAGCAAAACGCTAATGTTCGATTTCGATATAAAGCGACTTTGCATTCGATGGGGGCTTGTTTGGCGTCTCGAAACGCATGAATCTTGCGTATTTGCATAAAACTAAGGCTTTTTGATCTAATATTTCGAGCGTGAACACCTACAGCCAAAGCAAAAGGCTAATGTTCGATTTCGATATAAAGCGACTTTGCATTCGATGGGGGCATGTTTGGCAGCTCGAAATGCAAAAATTTTCCGTATTTACGTAAAACTAAGGCTTTTTGATCTCATATTACGAGCTGGAACGCCTACAGCCGATGCAAAACGCTAATGTTCGATTTCGATATAAAGCGACTTTGCATTCGATGGGGGCTTGTTTGGGAGCTCGAAACGCATGAATCTTGCGTAAGTACGTAAAACTAAGGCTTTTTGATCTCATATTACGAGCTGGAACACCTACAGCCGAAGCAAAACGCTAATGTTCGATTTCGATATAAAGCGACTTTGCATTCGATGGGGGCTTGTTTGGCGGCTCGAAACGCATGAATCTTGCGTATTTGTATAAAACTAAGGCTTTTTGATCTAATATTCCGAGCTGGAACACCTACAGCTAAAGCAAAAGGCTAATGTTCGATTACGATATAAAGCGAATTTGCATTCGATGGGTGCTTGTTTGGTGGCTCGAAACGCATGAATCTTGCGTAATTACGTCGAACTAAGGCTTTTTGATCTCATATTACGAGCTGGAACGCCTACAGCCAAAGCAAAAGGCTAATGTTCGATTTCGATATAAAGCGACTTTGCATTCGATGGGGGCTTGTTTGGCGGCTCGGATCGCATGAATCTTGCGTATTTACGTAAAAATAAGGCTTTTTGATCTCATATTACGAGCTGGAATACCTACAGCAGAAACAAAACGCTAATGATCGATTTCGATATAAAGCGAATTTGCATTCGATGAGGGCTCTTTTGGCAGCTAGAAATGCAAAAATCTTGCGTATTTACGTAAAACTAAGGCTTTTTGATCTCATATTACGAGCTGGAACACCTACAGCCTAAGCAAAACGCTAGTGTTCGATTTCGATATAAAGCGACTTTGCATTCGATGGGAGCTTGTTTGGCGGCTCGAAACGCATACATCTCGCGTATTTACGTAAAACTAAGGCTTTCCTATCTCTTATTACGAGCTGGAATACCTACAACCGATGCAAAACGCCATTGTTCGATTTCGACATAAAGCGAATTTGCATCCGATGAGGGCTTGTTTGGCGGCTCGAAACGCATGAATCCTGCGTATTTGCATAAAACTAAGGCTTTTTGATCTCATATTACGAGCTGGAACGCCTACAGCCGAAGCAAAACGCTAATGTTCGATTTCGATATAAAGCGACTTTGCATTCGATGGTGGCTTGTTTGGTGGCTCGAAACGCATGAATCTTGCGTATTTGCATAAAAATAAGGCTTTTTCATCTCATATTACGAGCTGGAACACCTACAGCCGAAGCAAAACGCTAATGTTCGATTTCGATATAAAGCGACTTTGCATTCGATGGGGGCTTGTTTGGCGTCTCGAAACGCATGAATCTTGCGTATTTGCATAAAACTAAGGATTTTTGATCTAATATTTCGAGCGTGAACACCTACAGCCAAAGCAAAAGGCTAATGTTCGATTTCGATATAAAGCGACTTTGCATTCGATGGGGGCTTGTTTGGCGGCTCGAAACGCATGAATCTTGCGTATTTGCATAAAACTAAGGCTTTTTGATCTAATATTACGAGCTGGAACACCTACAGCTAAAGCAAAAGGCCAATGTTCGATTACGATATAAAGCGAATTTGCATTCGATGGGTGCTTGTTTGGTGGCTCGAAACGCATGAATCTTGCGTAATTACGTAAAACTAAGGCTTTTTGATCTCATATTACGAGCTGGAACGCCTACAGCCGAAGCAAAACGCTAATGTTCGATTTCGATATAAAGCGACTTTGCATTCGATGGGGGCTTGTTTGGCGTCTCGAAACGCATGAATCCTGCGTATTTGCATAAAACTAAGGCTTTTTGATCTCATATTACGAGCTGGAATGCCTACAGCCGAAGCAAAACGCTAATGTTCGATTTCGATATAAAGCGACTTTGCATTCGATGGGGGCTTGTTTGGCGTCTCGAAACGCATGAATCTTGCGTATTTGCATAAAACTAAGGCTTTTTGATCTAATATTTCGAGCGTGAACACCTACAGCCAAAGCAAAAGGCTAATGTTCGATTTCGATATAAAGCGACTTTGCATTCGATGGGGGCTTGTTTGGCAGCTCGAAATGCAAACATTTTCCGTATTTACGTAAAACTAAGGCTTTTTGATCTCATATTACGAGCTGGAACGCCTACAGCCGAAGCAAAACGCTAATGTTCGATTTCGATATAAAGCGACTTTGCATTCGATGGGGGCTTGTTTGGCGGCTCGAAACGCATACATCTCGCGTATTTACGTAAAACTAAGGCTTTCCTATCTCTTATTACGAGCTGGAATACCTACAACCGATGCAAAACGCCATTGTTCGATTTCGACATAAAGCGAATTTGCATCCGATGAGGGCTTGTTTGGCAGCTTGAAACGCATGAATCTTGCGTAATTACGTAAAACTAAGGCTTTTTGATCTCATATTACGAGCTGGAACACCTACAGCCGAAGCAAAACCCTAATGTTCGATTTCGATATAAAGCGACTTTGCATTCGATGGTGGCTTGTTTGGTGGCTCGAAACGCATGAATCTTGCGTATTTGCATAAAAATAAGGCTTTTTCATCTCATATTACGAGCTGGAACACCTACAGCCGAAGCAAAACGCTAATGTTCGATTTCGATATAAAGCGACTTTGCATTCGATGGGGGCTTGTTTGGCGGCTCGAAACGCATGAATCCTGCGTATTTGCATAAAACTAAGGCTTTTTGATCTCATATTACGAGCTGGAACGCCTACAGCCGAAGCAAAACGCTAATGTTCGATTTCGATATAAAGCGACTTTGCATTCGATGGGGGCTTGTTTGGCGTCTCGAAACGCATGAATCTTGCGTATTTGCATAAAACTAAGGCTTTTTGATCTAATATTCCGAGCTGGAACACCTACAGCCAAAGAAAAAGGCTAATGTTCGATTTCGATATAAAGCGACTTTGCATTCGATGGGGGCTTGTTTGGCGGCTCGAAACGCAAGAATCTTGCGTATTTGCATAAAACTAAGGCTTTTTCATCTAATATTACGAGCTGGATCACCTACAGCCAAAGCAAAACGCTAATGTTCGATTTCGATATAAAGCGACTTTGCATTCGATGGGGGCTTGTTTGGCAGCTCGAAATGCAAAAATTTTCCGTATTTACGTAAAACTAAGGCATTGTGATCTAATATTACGAGCTGGAACACCTACAGCCAAAGAGAAAGGCTAATGTTCGATTTCGATATAAAGCGACTTTGCATTCGATGGGAGCTTGTTTGGCGGCTCGAAACGCATACATCTCGCGTATTTACGTAAAACTAAGGCTTTCCTATCTCTTATTACGAGCTGGAATACCTACAACCGATGCAAAACGCCATTGTTCGATTTCGACATAAAGCGAATTTGCATCCGATGAGGGCTTGTTTGGCAGCTTGAAACGCATGAATCTTGCGTAATTACGTAAAACTAAGGCTTTTTGATCTCATATTACGAGCTGGAACACCTACAGCCGAAGCAAAACCCTAATGTTCGATTTCGATATAAAGCGACTTTGCATTCGATGGTGGCTTGTTTGGTGGCTCGAAACGCATGAATCTTGCGTATTTGCATAAAAATAAGGCTTTTTGATCTCATATTACGAGCTGGAACACCTACAGCCGAAGCAAAACCCTAATGTTCGATTTCGATATAAAGCGACTTTGCATTCGATGGTGGCTTGTTTGGTGGCTCGAAACGCATGAATCTTGCGTATTTGCATAAAACTAAGGCTTTTTGATCTCATATTACGAGCTGGAACGCCTACAGCCGAAGCAAAACGCTAATGTTCGATTTCGATATAAAGCGACTTTGCATTCGATGGGGGCTTGTTTGGCGTCTCGAAACGCATGAATCTTGCGTATTTGCATAAAACTAAGGCTTTTTGATCTAATATTACGAGCTGGAACACCTACAGCCAAAGAAAAAGGCTAATGTTCGATTTCGATATAAAGCGACTTTGCATTCGATGGGGGCTTGTTTGGCGGCTCGAAACGCAAGAATCTTGCGTATTTGCATAAAACTAAGGCTTTTTCATCTAATATTACGAGCTGGATCACCTACAGCCAAAGCAAAACGCTAATGTTCGATTTCGATATAAAGCGACTTTGCATTCGATGGGGGCTTGTTTGGGAGCTCGAAACGCATGAATCTTGCGTAAGTACGTAAAACTAAGGCTTTTTGATCTCATATTACGAGCTGGAACGCCTACAGCCAAAGCAAAAGGCTAATGTTCGATTTCGATATAAAGCGACTTTGCATTCGATGGGGGCTTGTTTGGCGGCTCGGATCGCATGAATCTTGCGTATTTACGTAAAAATAAGGCTTTTTGATCTCATATTACGAGCTGGAATACCTACAGCAGAAACAAAACGCTAATGATCGATTTCGATATAAAGCGAATTTGCATTCGATGAGGGCTCTTTTGGCAGCTAGAAATGCAAAAATCTTGCGTATTTACGTAAAACTAAGGCTTTTTGATCTCATATTACGAGCTGGAACACCTACAGCCTAAGCAAAACGCTAGTGTTCGATTTCGATATAAAGCGACTTTGCATTCGATGGGAGCTTGTTTGGCGGCTCGAAACGCATACATCTCGCGTATTTACGTAAAACTAAGGCTTTCCTATCTCTTATTACGAGCTGGAATACCTACAACCGATGCAAAACGCCATTGTTCGATTTCGACATAAAGCGAATTTGCATCCGATGAGGGCTTGTTTGGCAGCTTGAAACGCATGAATCTTGCGTAATTACGTAAAACTAAGGCTTTTTGATCTCATATTACGAGCTGGAACACCTACAGCCGAAGCAAAACCCTAATGTTCGATTTCGATATAAAGCGACTTTGCATTCGATGGTGGCTTGTTTGGTGGCTCGAAACGCATGAATCTTGCGTATTTGCATAAAAATAAGGCTTTTTCATCTCATATTACGAGCTGGAACACCTACAGCCAAAGAAAAAGGCTAATGTTCGATTTCGATATAAAGCGACTTTGCATTCGATGGGGGCTTGTTTGGCGGCTCGAAACGCAAGAATCTTGCGTATTTGCATAAAACTAAGGCTTTTTCATCTAATATTACGAGCTGGATCACCTACAGCCAAAGCAAAACGCTAATGTTCGATTTCGATATAAAGCGACTTTGCATTCGATGGGGGCTTGTTTGGCAGCTCGAAATGCAAAAATTTTCCGTATTTACGTAAAACTAAGGCATTGTGATCTAATATTACGAGCTGGAACACCTACAGCCAAAGAGAAAGGCTAATGTTCGATTTCGATATAAAGCGACTTTGCATTCGATGGGAGCTTGTTTGGCGGCTCGAAACGCATACATCTCGCGTATTTACGTAAAACTAAGGCTTTCCTATCTCTTATTACGAGCTGGAATACCTACAACCGATGCAAAACGCCATTGTTCGATTTCGACATAAAGCGAATTTGCATCCGATGAGGGCTTGTTTGGCAGCTTGAAACGCATGAATCTTGCGTAATTACGTAAAACTAAGGCTTTTTGATCTCATATTACGAGCTGGAACACCTACAGCCGAAGCAAAACCTTAATGTTCGATTTCGATATAAAGCGACTTTGCATTCGATGGTGGCTTGTTTGGTGGCTCGAAACGCATGAATCTTGCGTATTTGCATAAAAATAAGGCTTTTTGATCTCATATTACGAGCTGGAACGCCTACAGCCGAAGCAAAACGCTAATGTTCGATTTCGATATAAAGCGACTTTGCATTCGATGGGGGCTTGTTTGGCGTCTCGAAACGCATGAATCTTGCGTATTTGCATAAAACTAAGGCTTTTTGATCTAATATTACGAGCTGGAACACCTACAGCCAAAGAAAAAGGCTAATGTTCGATTTCGATATAAAGCGACTTTGCATTCGATGGGGGCTTGTTTGGCGGCTCGACACGCAAGAATCGTGCGTATTTGCATAAAACTAAGGCTTTTTCATCTAATATTACGAGCTGGATCACCTACAGCCAAAGCAAAACGCTAATGTTCGATTTCGATATAAAGCGACTTTGCATTCGATGGGGGCTTGTTTGGCAGCTCGAAATGCAAAAATTTTCCGTATTTACGTAAAACTAAGGCATTGTGATCTAATATTACGAGCTGGAACACCTACAGCCAAAGAGAAAGGCTAATGTTCGATTTCGATATAAAGCGACTTTGCATTCGATGGGAGCTTGTTTGGCGGCTCGAAACGCATACATCTCGCGTATTTACGTAAAACTAAGGCTTTCCTATCTCTTATTACGAGCTGGAATACCTACAACCGATGCAAAACGCCATTGTTCGATTTCGACATAAAGCGAATTTGCATCCGATGAGGGCTTGTTTGGCAGCTTGAAACGCATGAATCTTGCGTAATTACGTAAAACTAAGGCTTTTTGATCTCATATTACGAGCTGGAACACCTACAGCCGAAGCAAAACCCTAATGTTCGATTTCGATATAAAGCGACTTTGCATTCGATGGTGGCTTGTTTGGTGGCTCGAAACGCATGAATCTTGCGTATTTGCATAAAAATAAGGCTTTTTCATCTCATATTACGAGCTGGAACACCTACAGCCGAAGCAAAACGCTAATGTTCGATTTCGATATAAAGCGACTTTGCATTCGATGGGGGCTTGTTTGGCGGCTCGAAACGCATGAATCTTGCGTATTTGCATAAAACTAAGGCTTTTTGATCTAATATTACGAGCTGGAACACCTACAGCTAAAGCAAAAGGCCAATGTTCGATTACGATATAAAGCGAATTTGCATTCGATGGGTGCTTGTTTGGTGGCTCGAAACGCATGAATCTTGCGTAATTACGTAAAACTAAGGCTTTTTGATCTCATATTACGAGCTGGAACGCCTACAGCCGAAGCAAAACGCTAATGTTCGATTTCGATATAAAGCGACTTTGCATTCGATGGCGGCTTGTTTGGCGGCTCGAAACGCATGAATCTTGCGTATTTGCATAAAACTAAGGCTTTTTGATCTAATATTACGAGCTGGAACACCTACAGCTAAAGCAAAAGGCCAATGTTCGATTACGATATAAAGCGAATTTGCATTCGATGGGTGCTTGTTTGGTGGCTCGAAACGCATGAATCTTGCGTAATTACGTAAAACTAAGGCTTTTTGATCTCATATTACGAGCTGGAACGCCTACAGCCGAAGCAAAACGCTAATGTTCGATTTCGATATAAAGCGACTTTGCATTCGATGGGGGCTTGTTTGGCAGCTCGAAATGCAAAAATTTTCCGTATTTACGTAAAACTAAGGCTTTTTGATCTCATATTACGAGCTGGAACGCCTACAGCCGAAGCAAAACGCTAATGTTCGATTTCGATATAAAGCGACTTTGCATTCGATGGGGGCTTGTTTGGCGGCTCGAAACGCATACATCTCGCGTATTTACGTAAAACTAAGGCTTTCCTATCTCTTATTACGAGCTGGAATACCTACAACCGATGCAAAACGCCATTGTTCGATTTCGACATAAAGCGAATTTGCATCCGATGAGGGCTTGTTTGGCAGCTTGAAACGCATGAATCTTGCGTAATTACGTAAAACTAAGGCTTTTTGATCTCATATTACGAGCTGGAACACCTACAGCCGAAGCAAAACCCTAATGTTCGATTTCGATATAAAGCGACTTTGCATTCGATGGTGGCTTGTTTGGTGGCTCGAAACGCATGAATCTTGCGTATTTGCATAAAAATAAGGCTTTTTCATCTCATATTACGAGCTGGAACACCTACAGCCGAAGCAAAACGCTAATGTTCGATTTCGATATAAAGCGACTTTGCATTCGATGGGGGCTTGTTTGGCGGCTCGAAACGCATGAATCTTGCGTATTTGCATAAAACTAAGGCTTTTTGATCTAATATTACGAGCTGGAACACCTACAGCTAAAGCAAAAGGCCAATGTTCGATTACGATATAAAGCGAATTTGCATTCGATGGGTGCTTGTTTGGTGGCTCGAAACGCATGAATCTTGCGTAATTACGTAAAACTAAGGCTTTTTGATCTCATATTACGAGCTGGAACGCCTACAGCCGAAGCAAAACGCTAATGTTCGATTTCGATATAAAGCGACTTTGCATTCGATGGGGGCTTGTTTGGCGGCTCGAAACGCATGAATCTTGCGTATTTGCATAAAACTAAGGCTTTTTGATCTAATATTACGAGCTGGAACACCTACAGCTAAAGCAAAAGGCCAATGTTCGATTACGATATAAAGCGAATTTGCATTCGATGGGTGCTTGTTTGGTGGCTCGAAACGCATGAATCTTGCATAATTACGTAAAACTAAGGCTTTTTGATCTCATATTACGAGCTGGAACGCCTACAGCCGAAGCAAAACGCTAATGTTCGAATTCGATATAAAGCGACTTTGCATTCGATGGGGGCTTGTTTGGCAGCTCGAAATGCAAAAATTTTCCGTATTTACGTAAAACTAAGGCTTTTTGATCTCATATTACGAGCTGGTGTTACGTCGCGAGTTATTTTTATCCATTTTATTTCGCGATTCCGAATTTTGATTTTTTTGTTTCAGATACCGAATCAATGGACGAGCGATACGTAACGGGATCGTAATTGGATGCTCCTTGGTTTAAGCCGGAATGCGCCGGTTAGGGATCGGAGCAGTACTGGATAAGTGCGTTTTCTCGTATTCTGACTATTAGTTACACTTAACTTACCTGGTTTTTAGTTGTTATGTAGGCAGGTGATGAGCTTGATGGGCGTAGCGGGTTGCTGACCGAGGATCGCTGTCTCGAATGACGCCGAATCTGAAGCGAGAACCACCGTTGAATCGCTGCCGTCGGTTGCAGAGGGGTGCTGAAGATCGCTGTTCTCGCCAGTTAGAGCTGGTGGCAACGAATGATCCCCAGTGGCCGTCCCAATGAGTCTGACGCCGGGTGGATCCTCGCGTTTCAAAAAGATACGATGATTGTTGAAAATAACGTTAGACACAATGATCGGTGTCTTTCCTGTATTACGACTTTGCTGTGCGGTAGTGTGGGTTTCACAGGGAATGTTTGCAACACTGTTCCACCACTCCGAGCACAATGAGTATATGTTGCTGGTTTGCGGATCGGAGATCTGTCGTCTACGAAGGCCCTTGCAGGGTTTCGGGTTATTAAATGTTTGAGCTAATGCTTTGCGAATAGCGAATTTACTGCCGGCACGTTTACGACCCATAACGGGGAGAAGATAAGGCGAACAATTCTCGCTTGCAACAATTAATAGGTTGTTCCATGTTTTAATTATTTTGGGATGAGGAATACCCGGGGGCACGCCAAAGAGCCCCACGAGATATTGGTAAGTTGGGATGAAAGCAGGATTTACCCGGGGGCACGCCAAAGAGCCCCACGAGGTAAAGGATATTATACTAGGTAAAGAACAGAAGAATACTAAAGGTTTGAAAGTGGGGAAGATGGCAAACGTGAATTGCTAGCACGTAATGGAATTCAGTATTCCATTTTATGAAATCGCGTTGAACTGTTGGTTCGAATTCGCTATTCAATGATTCCCTAATTCCGATTTTTACACTAGCGAAAAATTGACGAATAAACGATCAATCTCCTTTTCGTAATCACAAGTGTTAGAACGGTTATTAAAACTGTTAATTATTTTAGGATTGGGATTACCCGAGGGCACGCCAAAGAGCCCCGCGAGGTATTGGAAATGTTATGATAAAAGCTGGATTTACCAAGGGTGCACGCCAAAGAGCACCACGAGGTAAGGGATATTGGGTTATTAACCAAAGAATACTAGAAGGTGTGAAATGCGGAATCTTACGAGGAAAAATGATCGCTTATTTGTGCATCCACCATTATTTTTAGATCTGCGGATTTATACACTTATTTGTAGAATCTTACTCGTGAATGAGAGAACAGAGTAGTTCGGTTGAACGGTCACAAGTTTTTATTATTATATATATATATTATTACGATTATTGCGATTTATTGTTATTACAATTTGTTAAGAATACGATGTTACCCGCGAACGATATTTTATAACGGTGAAATACCGCCTGGTCGAAGCCAGGTACCGATCGCGATTTTATTTCAGATGAACAATTGTCGTAAAGACTCTAAGTCCTAATTGACAATTAATTACAACAATAGAAAATACCGGTGTCGCGTGAGTCTCTTCAAGAGTACTCTTAGAGTCGACCGCCGGAGATGAGAGTCGAAGAAGAACTGTCTTTTCTGAATGCTGGATGGACCCGTGAGTCTCCTGAGCCTCTGCTCAGTGGTGGGGAGCCCCGTCGCTGATTTGCCCAGGCCCACTGGCCAATGCTGCGCTGCCTCTGTTGTACCGCCGTGGGGATCCATCGCTCGCAGTGGCTGCGCCGGTTGCTGGAGGGGGTGCCTGCTTACGCCTTGCTGCCGCCGTACCGTCAGCCGCGTGGGGGCCGCCTCCTGTATTGGCCGCGCTGGACGTTGGAGGGGCAGCCGCTCGCAGCTTCGTTGCATCCGTGCCGTCCCTTGAGTGGGGGACGCCTTGGTCTCACGGCAGCGCGATGGCTACGAGTGGGGGTCGCCTTTGTCTTACGGTAGCCGTGCTGATGCTGCATCCCACGGTCTGAGTTTCTCGGACCGCCTTATCCGTTGGAGCTTCGTGGAAGGCCTTATCGTGCCTTTGTCCGATCGCACGGTGGCTGCGCTGATGCTGCATCCCACGGTCTGAGTTCCTCGGAGCGCCTTATCCGTTGGAGCTCCGTGGAAGGCCTTATCGCGCCTTTGTCCGGTCGCACGGTGGCTGTGCTGATGCTGCATCCCACGGTCTGAGTTCCTCGGAGCGCCTTATCCGTTGGAGCTCCGTGGAAGGCCTTATCGCGCCTTTGTCCGGTCGCACGGTGGCTGTGCTGATGCTGCATCCCACGGTCTGAGTTCCTCGGAGCGCCTTATCCGTTGGAGCTTCGTGGTAGGCCTTATCGTGCCTTTGTCCGATCGCACGGTGGCTGCGCTGATGCTGCATCCCACGGTCTGAGTTCCTCGGAGCGCCTTATCCGTTGGAGCTCCGTGGAAGGCCTTATCGTGCCTTTGTCGGTCGCACGGTGGCTGTGCTGATGCTGCATCCCACGGGCTCGCTTCTTAGAGGGGCGTTATCGTTGGCGATTCTCGGAGCTTTGTCGGAGTCGCGTCCGGTCTCACGCTCGCTTGGCCATCCGATACATTATTAAAGTATAACTTATTTATTATTAATGCTAATTATTTGGACATCGAGGCCTGATTGATAATATAACATGATTGATGTAATGTGTAATTATCCCAAATCCCCAGGGTAGATATACGTATTGTTATATATAAATGTTCGGTTACAATTGTTATTAATAATTAATAATAAACACAAGATTTGTTTACTTGTTAATATTAGAGATGCGCCCATCCAGATATTTCGGGTGGTGCGTGTATTTGGTTCGAAATAATAATTCATTATCGACAATTGTTATCTTAACATTTATAAACGTGACATCCCGTTATTATGTATTTAGCGCTACCGAATATCATTTTTATAGTGATATTCCGGTCGTGTTTGAATAAAAATGTTTTGGAGTTATTTATTAGTAGCATTATTTCTGTTATTGTTGAACAATTTTATTTATTATTGTTTAGTGCCGTCGAGTGTCGTGTCTACACGGCACTCCGGCGTTATGCGTATTTAAATGTTTGAAAATAATATTATTTATTTATTGTTAATTAATGTTTATTTATTCTTGTTTTGTGCCGTCGAGGGTCGTGTCTACACGCCACTCCGGTGTTGCGCGTATTAAAATGTTCGAAATTTGTTTATTAATAACTTTATTTATTGTTAATAATGTTTATTTAATGAAATTAGAATTGGTAACGATTAGTATGTCTAGTATGTCTAGTTACTATGTAACTTTGAAGCGATTCGCGCTGTGTGTTCGTTCTACAGAATTAATTTTCGTGTTTGTCAAGGTCATATGCCCTTTCTCCAAGAAATTGATCGCAGTGTCTCAGGACTTCGTCAGAAAGGTGAAACATCGTAGGGGTTTCTTATTTGTGACGATTATCCCTTTCTGATAGCGTGCTCAGATTTTGCAAAGGAGTTCATATATGTTTTTTATTGTTACCCAAAGTTTTTACTAAATTTCCTAGATTTTGCGTGCGGCTATTCACAAAATCGCTCGCCGTGTCTCTGGACTTCGTCGGACAGTGATAACATAAGAGGGGTTTATTGGTCACGAGGGTTTTCCCTTTCTGATAGCGTGCTCAGTTTTTGCGAAAACGTTTTGCTTGTATCTTTTATTTGCATTTGAATTTTAATGTTTTCCTTGGACTTTACCTGTGACGTTTATGTGTGTTTATTATTGCCGAATGTTATTTTTACGGGGGTGTTCCGGCTGGTTGGTGTCGAGAGTATGTTTTTAAAGTCATTTTGTTCGAAATTATATTTTAATTATTGTTTGTTACGTTTTTAGCTACATTATTGTTTTATTGCTGGTCAGAGCTTACGAATTTTCCTGGTGGTACGAATAGCGGTTTATCCTCGCGTTTGTATGTTTATATGTTTTTTTGGGGAATATCGTCAATGTATATTGTGTAACTGTAGCGTACTACAGTACGATCTCGCTTAGTTTACCATTAATAGTGCAATTGATTGGTAACGGTATTATTTGAATGCGTGAGGGTTATTTAGAAAATTATTGTATCATTGGTTGACGCGCTACGGTGTACAGTTGCATATATTATGTTTACGATAATGCCGATTATATTGATGACGATTCTATCGTCGTAATATTATGACTTATTATCTATGTTCATGTATATCTCGCTTCCATATTTAGTATTTTAGTGTTCCGAGAATAAGGTAAATCCCAAAAAAAAAAATTTGTGTGTGTGTGTTACTTATTCTGCTGCTGAAGTGACCCAGGACGTGACACTGGAACGCCTACAGCCGAAGCAAAACGCTAATGTTCGATTTCGATATAAAGCGACTTTGCATTCGATGGGGGCTTGTTTGGGAGCTCGAAACGCATGAATCTTGCGTAAGTACGTAAAACTAAGGCTTTTTGATCTCATATTACGAGCTGGAACACCTACAGCCGAAGCAAAACGCTAATGTTCGATTTCGATATAAAGCGACTTTGCATTCGATGGGGGCTTGTTTGGCGGCTCGAAACGCAAGAATCTTGCGTATTTGCATAAAACTAAGGCTTTTTCATCTAATATTACGAGCTGGATCACCTACAGCCAAAGCAAAACGCTAATGTTCGATTTCGATATAAAGCGACTTTGCATTCGATGGGGGCTTGTTTGGCAGCTCGAAATGCAAAAATTTTCCGTATTTACGTAAAACTAAGGCATTGTGATCTAATATTACGAGCTGGAACACCTACAGCCAAAGAGAAAGGCTAATGTTCGATTTCGATATAAAGCGACTTTGCATTCGATGGGAGCTTGTTTGGCGGCTCGAAACGCATACATCTCGCGTATTTACGTAAAACTAAGGCTTTCCTATCTCTTATTACGAGCTGGAATACCTACAACCGATGCAAAACGCCATTGTTCGATTTCGACATAAAGCGAATTTGCATCCGATGAGGGCTTGTTTGGCAGCTTGAAACGCATGAATCTTGCGTAATTACGTAAAACTAAGGCTTTTTGATCTCATATTACGAGCTGGAACACCTACAGCCGAAGCAAAACCCTAATGTTCGATTTCGATATAAAGCGACTTTGCATTCGATGGTGGCTTGTTTGGTGGCTCGAAACGCATGAATCTTGCGTATTTGCATAAAAATAAGGCTTTTTCATCTCATATTACGAGCTGGAACACCTACAGCCGAAGCAAAACGCTAATGTTCGATTTCGATATAAAGCGACTTTGCATTCGATGGGGGCTTGTTTGGCGGCTCGAAACGCATGAATCTTGCGTATTTGCATAAAACTAAGGCTTTTTGATCTAATATTACGAGCTGGAACACCTACAGCTAAAGCAAAAGGCCAATGTTCGATTACGATATAAAGCGAATTTGCATTCGATGGGTGCTTGTTTGGTGGCTCGAAACGCATGAATCTTGCGTAATTACGTAAAACTAAGGCTTTTTGATCTCATATTACGAGCTGGAACGCCTACAGCCGAAGCAAAACGCTAATGTTCGATTTCGATATAAAGCGACTTTGCATTCGATGGGGGCTTGTTTGGCGGCTCGAAACGCATGAATCTTGCGTATTTGCATAAAACTAAGGCTTTTTGATCTAATATTACGAGCTGGAACACCTACAGCTAAAGCAAAAGGCCAATGTTCGATTACGATATAAAGCGAATTTGCATTCGATGGGTGCTTGTTTGGTGGCTCGAAACGCATGAATCTTGCGTAATTACGTAAAACTAAGGCTTTTTGATCTCATATTACGAGCTGGAACGCCTACAGCCGAAGCAAAACGCTAATGTTCGATTTCGATATAAAGCGACTTTGCATTCGATGGGGGCTTGTTTGGCAGCTCGAAATGCAAAAATTTTCCGTATTTACGTAAAACTAAGGCTTTTTGATCTCATATTACGAGCTGGAACGCCTACAGCCGAAGCAAAACGCTAATGTTCGATTTCGATATAAAGCGACTTTGCATTCGATGGGGGCTTGTTTGGGAGCTCGAAACGCATGAATCTTGCGTAAGTACGTAAAACTAAGGCTTTTTGATCTCATATTACGAGCTGGAACACCTACAGCCGAAGCAAAACGCTAATGTTCGATTTCGATATAAAGCGACTTTGCATTCGATGGGGGCTTGTTTGGCGGCTCGAAACGCATGAATCTTGCGTATTTGTATAAAACTAAGGCTTTTTGATCTAATATTCCGAGCTGGAACACCTACAGCTAAAGCAAAAGGCTAATGTTCGATTACGATATAAAGCGAATTTGCATTCGATGGGTGCTTGTTTGGTGGCTCGAAACGCATGAATCTTGCGTAATTACGTAGAACTAAGGCTTTTTGATCTCATATTACGAGCTGGAATACCTACAGCAGAAAAAAAACGCTAATGATCGATTTCGATATAAAGCGAATTTGCATTCGATGAGGGCTCTTTTGGCAGCTAGAAATGCAAAAATCTTGCGTATTTACGTAAAACTAAGGCTTTTTGATCTCATATTACGAGCTGGAACACCTACAGCCTAAGCAAAACGCTAGTGTTCGATTTCGATATAAAGCGACTTTGCATTCGATGGGAGCTTGTTTGGCGGCTCGAAACGCATACATCTCGCGTATTTACGTAAAACTAAGGCTTTCCTATCTCTTATTACGAGCTGGAATACCTACAACCGATGCAAAACGCCATTGTTCGATTTCGACATAAAGCGAATTTGCATCCGATGAGGGCTTGTTTGGCAGCTTGAAACGCATGAATCTTGCGTAATTACGTAAAACTAAGGCTTTTTGATCTCATATTACGAGCTGGAACACCTACAGCCGAAGCAAAACGCTAATGTTCGATTTCGATATAAAGCGACTTTGCATTCGATGGGGGCTTGTTTGGCGGCTCGAAACGCATGAATCTTGCGTATTTGCATAAAACTAAGGCTTTTTGATCTAATATTACGAGCTGGAACACCTACAGCTAAAGCAAAAGGCCAATGTTCGATTACGATATAAAGCGAATTTGCATTCGATGGGTGCTTGTTTGGTGGCTCGAAACGCATGAATCTTGCGTAATTACGTAAAACTAAGGCTTTTTGATCTCATATTACGAGCTGGAACGCCTACAGCCGAAGCAAAACGCTAATGTTCGATTTCGATATAAAGCGACTTTGCATTCGATGGGGGCTTGTTTGGCGGCTCGAAACGCATGAATCTTGCGTATTTGCATAAAACTAAGGCTTTTTGATCTAATATTACGAGCTGGAACACCTACAGCTAAAGCAAAAGGCCAATGTTCGATTACGATATAAAGCGAATTTGCATTCGATGGGTGCTTGTTTGGTGGCTCGAAACGCATGAATCTTGCGTAATTACGTAAAACTAAGGCTTTTTGATCTCATATTACGAGCTGGAACGCCTACAGCCGAAGCAAAACGCTAATGTTCGATTTCGATATAAAGCGACTTTGCATTTGATGGGGGCTTGTTTGGCAGCTCGAAATGCAAAAATTTTCCGTATTTACGTAAAACTAAGGCTTTTTGATCTCATATTACGAGCTGGAACGCCTACAGCCGAAGCAAAACGCTAATGTTCGATTTCGATATAAAGCGACTTTGCATTCGATGGGGGCTTGTTTGGGAGCTCGAAACGCATGAATCTTGCGTAAGTACGTAAAACTAAGGCTTTTTGATCTCATATTACGAGCTGGAACACCTACAGCCGAAGCAAAACGCTAATGTTCGATTTCGATATAAAGCGACTTTGCATTCGATGGGGGCTTGTTTGGCGGCTCGAAACGCATGAATCTTGCGTATTTGTATAAAACTAAGGCTTTTTGATCTAATATTCCGAGCTGGAACACCTACAGCTAAAGCAAAAGGCTAATGTTCGATTACGATATAAAGCGAATTTGCATTCGATGGGTGCTTGTTTGGTGGCTCGAAACGCATGAATCTTGCGTAATTACGTAGAACTAAGGCTTTTTGATCTCATATTACGAGCTGGAACGCCTACAGCCAAAGCAAAAGGCTAATGTTCGATTTCGATATAAAGCGACTTTGCATTCGATGGGGGCTTGTTTGGCGGCTCGGATCGCATGAATCTTGCGTATTTACGTAAAAATAAGGCTTTTTGATCTCATATTACGAGCTGGAATACCTACAGCAGAAAAAAAACGCTAATGATCGATTTCGATATAAAGCGAATTTGCATTCGATGAGGGCTCTTTTGGCAGCTAGAAATGCAAAAATCTTGCGTATTTACGTAAAACTAAGGCTTTTTGATCTCATATTACGAGCTGGAACACCTACAGCCTAAGCAAAACGCTAGTGTTCGATTTCGATATAAAGCGACTTTGCATTCGATGGGAGCTTGTTTGGCGGCTCGAAACGCATACATCTCGCGTATTTACGTAAAACTAAGGCTTTCCTATCTCTTATTACGAGCTGGAATACCTACAACCGATGCAAAACGCCATTGTTCGATTTCGACATAAAGCGAATTTGCATCCGATGAGGGCTTGTTTGGCAGCTTGAAACGCATGAATCTTGCGTAATTACGTAAAACTAAGGCTTTTTGATCTCATATTACGAGCTGGAACGCCTACAGCCGAAGCAAAACGCTAATGTTCGATTTCGATATAAAGCGACTTTGCATTCGATGGGGGCTTGTTTGGCGGCTCGAAACGCATGAATCTTGCGTATTTGCATAAAACTAAGGCTTTTTGATCTAATATTACGAGCTGGAACACCTACAGCTAAAGCAAAAGGCCAATGTTCGATTACGATATAAAGAGAATTTGCATTCGATGGGTGCTTGTTTGGTGGCTCGAAACGCATGAATCTTGCGTAATTACGTAAAACTAAGGCTTTTTGATCTCATATTACGAGCTGGAACGCCTACAGCCGAAGCAAAACGCTAATGTTCGATTTCGATATAAAGCGACTTTGCATTCGATGGGGGCTTGTTTGGCAGCTCGAAATGCAAAAATTTTCCGTATTTACGTAAAACTAAGGCTTTTTGATCTCATATTACGAGCTGGAACGCCTACAGCCGAAGCAAAACGCTAATGTTCGATTTCGATATAAAGCGACTTTGCATTCGATGGGGGCTTGTTTGGGAGCTCGAAACGCATGAATCTTGCGTAAGTACGTAAAACTAAGGCTTTTTGATCTCATATTACGAGCTGGAACAGCTACAGCCGAAGCAAAACGCTAATGTTCGATTTCGATATAAAGCGACTTTGCATTCGATGGGGGCTTGTTTGGCGGCTCGAAACGCATGAATCTTGCGTATTTGTATAAAACTAAGGCTTTTTGATCTAATATTCCGAGCTGGAACACCTACAGCTAAAGCAAAAGGCTAATGTTCGATTACGATATAAAGCGAATTTGCATTCGATGGGTGCTTGTTTGGTGGCTCGAAACGCATGAATCTTGCGTAATTACGTAGAACTAAGGCTTTTTGATCTCATATTACGAGCTGGAACGCCTACAGCCAAAGCAAAAGGCTAATGTTCGATTTCGATATAAAGCGACTTTGCATTCGATGGGGGCTTGTTTGGCGGCTCGGATCGCATGAATCTTGCGTATTTACGTAAAAATAAGGCTTTTTGATCTCATATTACGAGCTGGAATACCTACAGCAGAAACAAAACGCTAATGATCGATTTCGATATAAAGCGAATTTGCATTCGATGAGGGCTCTTTTGGCAGCTAGAAATGCAAAAATCTTGCGTATTTACGTAAAACTAAGGCTTTTTGATCTCATATTACGAGCTGGAACACCTACAGCCTAAGCAAAACGCTAGTGTTCGATTTCGATATAAAGCGACTTTGCATTCGATGGGAGCTTGTTTGGCGGCTCGAAACGCATACATCTCGCGTATTTACGTAAAACTAAGGCTTTCCTATCTCTTATTACGAGCTGGAATACCTACAACCGATGCAAAACGCCATTGTTCGACTTCGACATAAAGCGAATTTGCATCCGATGAGGGCTTGTTTGGCAGCTTGAAACGCATGAATCTTGCGTAATTACGTAAAACTAAGGCTTTTTGATCTCATATTACGAGCTGGAACACCTACAGCCGAAGCAAAACCCTAATGTTCGATTTCGATATAAAGCGACTTTGCATTCGATGGTGGCTTGTTTGGTGGCTCGAAACGCATGAATCTTGCGTATTTGCATAAAAATAAGGCTTTTTCATCTCATATTACGAGCTGGAACACCTACAGCCGAAGCAAAACGCTAATGTTCGATTTCGATATAAAGCGACTTTGCATTCGATGGGGGCTTGTTTGGCTGCTCGAAACGCATGAATCCTGCGTATTTGCATAAAACTAAGGCTTTTTGATCTCATATTACGAGCTGGAACGCCTACAGCCGAAGCAAAACGCTAATGTTCGATTTCGATATAAAGCGACTTTGCATTCGATGGGGGCTTGTTTGGCGGCTCGAAACGCATACATCTCGCGTATTTACGTAACACTAAGGCTTTCCTATCTCTTATTACGAGCTGGAATACCTACAACCGATGCAAAACGCCATTGTTCGATTTCGACATAAAGCGAATTTGCATCCGATGAGGGCTTGTTTGGCAGCTTGAAACGCATGAATCTTGCGTAATTACGTAAAACTAAGGCTTTTTGATCTCATATTAAGAGCTGGAACACCTACAGCCGAAGCAAAACGCTAATGTTCGATTTCGATATAAAGCGACTTTGCATTCGATGGGGGCTTGTTTGGCGGCTCGAAACGCATGAATCCTGCGTATTTGCATAAAACTAAGGCTTTTTGATCTCATATTACGAGCTGGAACGCCTACAGCCGAAGCAAAACGCTAATGTTCGATTTCGATATAAAGCGACTTTGCATTCGATGGGGGCTTGTTTGGCGGCTCGAAACGCATGAATCTTGCGTATTTGCATAAAACTAAGGCTTTTTGATCTAATATTACGAGCTGGAACACCTACAGCTAAAGCAAAAGGCCAATGTTCGATTACGATATAAAGCGAATTTGCATTCGATGGGTGCTTGTTTGGTGGCTCGAAACGCATGAATTTTGCGTAATTACGTAAAACTAAGGCTTTTTGATCTCATATTACGAGCTGGAACGCCTACAGCCGAAGCAAAACGCTAATGTTCGATTTCGATATAAAGCGACTTTGCATTCGATGGGGGCTTGTTTGGCGTCTCGAAACGCATGAATCCTGCGTATTTGCATAAAACTAAGGCTTTTTGATCTCATATTACGAGCTGGAATGCCTACAGCCGAAGAAAAACGCTAATGTTCGATTTCGATATAAAGCGACTTTGCATTCGATGGGGGCTTGTTTGGCGTCTCGAAACGCATGAATCTTGCGTATTTGCATAAAACTAAGGCTTTTTGATCTAATATTTCGAGCGTGAACACCTACAGCCAAAGCAAAAGGCTAATGTTCGATTTCGATATAAAGCGACTTTGCATTCGATGGGGGCTTGTTTGGCAGCTCGAAATGCAAAAATTTTCCGTATTTACGTAAAACTAAGGCTTTTTGATCTCATATTACGAGCTGGAACGCCTACAGCCGAAGCAAAACCCTAATGTTCGATTTCGATATAAAGCGACTTTGCATTCGATGGGGGCTTGTTTGGGAGCTCGAAACGCATGAATCTTGCGTAAGTACGTAAAACTAAGGCTTTTTGATCTCATATTACGAGCTGGAACACCTACAGCCGAAGCAAAACGCTAATGTTCGATTTCGATATAAAGCGACTTTGCATTCGATGGGGGCTTGTTTGGCGGCTCGAAACGCATGAATCTTGCGTATTTGTATAAAACTAAGGCTTTTTGATCTAATATTCCGAGCTGGAACACCTACAGCTAAAGCAAAAGGCTAATGTTCGATTACGATATAAAGCGAATTTGCATTCGATGGGTGCTTGTTTGGTGGCTCGAAACGCATGAATCTTGCGTATTTACGTAAAAATAAGGCTTTTTGATCTCATATTACGAGCTGGAATACCTACAGCAGAAACAAAACGCTAATGTTCGATTTCGATATAAAGCGAATTTGCATTCGATGAGGGCTCTTTTGGCAGCTAGAAATGCAAAAATCTTGCGTATTTACGTAAAACTAAGGCTTTTTGATCTCATATTACGAGCTGGAACACCTACAGCCGAAGCAAAACGCTAGTGTTCGATTTCGATATAAAGCGAATTTGCATTCGATGGGGGCTTGTTTGGGAGCTCGAAACGCATGAATCTTGCGTAAGTACGTAAAACTAAGGCTTTTTGATCTCATATTACGAGCTGGAACACCTACAGCCGAAGCAAAACGCTAATGTTCGATTTCGATATAAAGCGACTTTGCATTCGATGGGGGCTTGTTTGGCGGCTCGAAACGCATGAATCCTGCGTATTTGCATAAAACTAAGGCTTTTTGATCTCATATTACGAGCTGGAACGCCTACAGCCGAAGCAAAACGCTAATGTTCGATTTCGATATAAAGCGACTTTGCATTCGATGGGTGCTTGTTTGGTGGCTCGAAACGCATGAATCTTGCGTAATTACGTAGAACTAAGGCTTTTTGATCTCATATTACGAGCTAGAACACCTACAGCAGAAACAAAACGCTAATGTTCGATTTCGAAATAAAGCGACTTTGCATTCGATGGGGGCTTGTTTGGCGGCTCGAAACGCATGAATCTTGCGTATTTGCATAAAACTAAGGCTTTTTGATCTAATATTACGAGCTGGAACACCTACAGCTAAAGCAAAAGGCCAATGTTCGATTACGATATAAAGCGAATTTGCATTCGATGGGTGCTTGTTTGGCGGCTCGAAACGCATGAATCTTGCGTATTTGCATAAAACTAAGGCTTTTTGATCTAATATTACGAGCTGGAACACCTACAGCCAAAGCAAAACGCTAATGTTCGATTTCGATATAAAGCGACTTTGCATTCGATGGGAGCTTGTTTGGCGGCTCGAAACGCATGAATCTTGCGTAATTACGTAAAACTAAGGCTTTTTGATCTCATATTACGAGCTGGAACACCTACAGCTAAAGCAAAAGGCCAATGTTCGATTACGATATAAAGCGAATTTGCATTCGATGGGTGCTTGTTTGGCGGCTCGAAACGCATGAATCTTGCGTATTTGCATAAAACTAAGGCTTTTTGATCTAATATTACGAGCTGGAACACCTACAGCCAAAGCAAAACGCTAATGTTCGATTTCGATATAAAGCGACTTTGCATTCGATGGGAGCTTGTTTGGCGGCTCGAAACGCATACATCTCGCGTATTTACGTAAAACTAAGGCTTTCCTATCTCTTATTACGAGCTGGAATACCTACAACCGATGCAAAACGCCATTGTTCGACTTCGACATAAAGCGAATTTGCATCCGATGAGGGCTTGTTTGGCAGCTTGAAACGCATGAATCTTGCGTAATTACGTAAAACTAAGGCTTTTTGATCTCATATTACGAGCTGGAACACCTACAGCCGAAGCAAAACCCTAATGTTCGATTTCGATATAAAGCGACTTTGCATTCGATGGGGGCTTGTTTGGCGTCTCGAAACGCATGAATCTTGCGTATATGCATAAAACTAAGGATTTTTGATCTAATATTTCGAGCGTGAACACCTACAGCCAAAGCAAAAGGCTAATGTTCGATTTCGATATAAAGCGACTTTGCATTCGATGGGGGCTTGTTTGGCGGCTCGAAACGCATGAATCTTGCGTATTTGCATAAAACTAAGGCTTTTTGATCTAATATTACGAGCTGGAACACCTACAGCCAAAGCAAAACGCTAATGTTCGATTTCGATATAAAGCGACTTTGCATTCGATGGGAGCTTGTTTGGCGGCTCGAAACGCATACATCTCGCGTATTTACGTAAAACTAAGGCTTTCCTATCTCTTATTACGAGCTGGAATACCTACAACCGATGCAAAACGCCATTGTTCGACTTCGACATAAAGCGAATTTGCATCCGATGAGGGCTTGTTTGGCAGCTTGAAACGCATGAATCTTGCGTAATTACGTAAAACTAAGGCTTTTTGATCTCATATTACGAGCTGGAACACCTACAGCCGAAGCAAAACCCTAATGTTCGATTTCGATATAAAGCGACTTTGCATTCGATGGTGGCTTGTTTGGTGGCTCGAAACGCATGAATCTTGCGTATTTGCATAAAAATAAGGCTTTTTCATCTCATATTACGAGCTGGAACACCTACAGCCGAAGCAAAACGCTAATGTTCGATTTCGATATAAAGCGACTTTGCATTCGATGGGGGCTTGTTTGGCTGCTCGAAACGCATGAATCCTGCGTATTTGCATAAAACTAAGGCTTTTTGATCTCATATTACGAGCTGGAACGCCTACAGCCGAAGCAAAACGCTAATGTTCGATTTCGATATAAAGCGACTTTGCATTCGATGGGGGCTTGTTTGGCGGCTCGAAACGCATACATCTCGCGTATTTACGTAACACTAAGGCTTTCCTATCTCTTATTACGAGCTGGAATACCTACAACCGATGCAAAACGCCATTGTTCGATTTCGACATAAAGCGAATTTGCATCCGATGAGGGCTTGTTTGGCAGCTTGAAACGCATGAATCTTGCGTAATTACGTAAAACTAAGGCTTTTTGATCTCATATTAAGAGCTGGAACACCTACAGCCGAAGCAAAACCCTAATGTTCGATTTCGATATAAAGCGACTTTGCATTCGATGGTGGCTTGTTTGGTGGCTCGAAACGCATGAATCTTGCGTATTTGCATAAAAATAAGGCTTTTTCATCTCATATTACGAGCTGGAACACCTACAGCCGAAGCAAAACGCTAATGTTCGATTTCGATATAAAGCGACTTTGCATTCGATGGGGGCTTGTTTGGCGGCTCGAAACGCATGAATCCTGCGTATTTGCATAAAACTAAGGCTTTTTGATCTCATATTACGAGCTGGAACGCCTACAGCCGAAGCAAAACGCTAATGTTCGATTTCGATATAAAGCGACTTTGCATTCGATGGGGGCTTGTTTGGCGTCTCGAAACGCATGAATCTTGCGTATTTGCATAAAACTAAGGCTTTTTGATCTAATATTTCGAGCGTGAACACCTACAGCCAAAGCAAAAGGCTAATGTTCGATTTCGATATAAAGCGACTTTGCATTCGATGGGGGCTTGTTTGGCAGCTCGAAATGCAAAAATTTTCCGTATTACGTAAAACTAAGGCTTTTTGATCTCATATTACGAGCTGGAACGCCTACAGCCGAAGCAAAACCCTAATGTTCGATTTCGATATAAAGCGACTTTGCATTCGATGGGGGCTTGTTTGGGAGCTCGAAACGCATGAATCTTGCGTAAGTACGTAAAACTAAGGCTTTTTGATCTCATATTACGAGCTGGAACACCTACAGCCGAAGCAAAACGCTAATGTTCGATTTCGATATAAAGCGACTTTGCATTCGATGGGGGCTTGTTTGGCGGCTCGAAACGCATGAATCTTGCGTATTTGTATAAAACTAAGGCTTTTTGATCTAATATTCCGAGCTGGAACACCTACAGCTAAAGCAAAAGGCTAATGTTCGATTACGATATAAAGCGAATTTGCATTCGATGGGTGCTTGTTTGGTGGCTCGAAACGCATGAATCTTGCGTATTTACGTAAAAATAAGGCTTTTTGATCTCATATTACGAGCTGGAATACCTACAGCAGAAACAAAACGCTAATGTTCGATTTCGATATAAAGCGAATTTGCATTCGATGAGGGCTCTTTTGGCAGCTAGAAATGCAAAAATCTTGCGTATTTACGTAAAACTAAGGCTTTTTGATCTCATATTACGAGCTGGAACACCTACAGCCGAAGCAAAACGCTAGTGTTCGATTTCGATATAAAGCGAATTTGCATTCGATGGGGGCTTGTTTGGGAGCTCGAAACGCATGAATCTTGCGTAAGTACGTAAAACTAAGGCTTTTTGATCTCATATTACGAGCTGGAACACCTACAGCCGAAGCAAAACGCTAATGTTCGATTTCGATATAAAGCGACTTTGCATTCGATGGGGGCTTGTTTGGCGGCTCGAAACGCATGAATCCTGCGTATTTGCATAAAACTAAGGCTTTTTGATCTCATATTACGAGCTGGAACGCCTACAGCCGAAGCAAAACGCTAATGTTCGATTTCGATATAAAGCGACTTTGCATTCGATGGGTGCTTGTTTGGTGGCTCGAAACGCATGAATCTTGCGTAATTACGTAAAACTAAGGCTTTTTGATCTCATATTACGAGCTGGAACGCCTACAGCCGAAGCAAAACGCTAATGTTCGATTTCGATATAAAGCGACTTTGCATTCGATGGGGGCTTGTTTGGCGTCTCGAAACGCATGAATCCTGCGTATTTGCATAAAACTAAGGCTTTTTGATCTCATATTACGAGCTGGAATGCCTACAGCCGAAGAAAAACGCTAATGTTCGATTTCGATATAAAGCGACTTTGCATTCGATGGGGGCTTGTTTGGCGTCTCGAAACGCATGAATCTTGCGTATTTGCATAAAACTAAGGCTTTTTGATCTAATATTTCGAGCGTGAACACCTACAGCCAAAGCAAAAGGCTAATGTTCGATTTCGATATAAAGCGACTTTGCATTCGATGGGGGCTTGTTTGGGAGCTCGAAACGCATGAATCTTGCGTAAGTACGTAAAACTAAGGCTTTTTGATCTCATATTACGAGCTGGAACACCTACAGCCGAAGCAAAACGCTAATGTTCGATTTCGATATAAAGCGACTTTGCATTCGATGGGGGCTTGTTTGGCGGCTCGAAACGCATGAATCTTGCGTATTTGTATAAAACTAAGGCTTTTTGATCTAATATTCCGAGCTGGAACACCTACAGCTAAAGCAAAAGGCTAATGTTCGATTACGATATAAAGCGAATTTGCATTCGATGGGTGCTTGTTTGGTGGCTCGAAACGCATGAATCTTGCGTATTTACGTAAAAATAAGGCTTTTTGATCTCATATTACGAGCTGGAATACCTACAGCAGAAACAAAACGCTAATGTTCGATTTCGATATAAAGCGAATTTGCATTCGATGAGGGCTCTTTTGGCAGCTAGAAATGCAAAAATCTTGCGTATTTACGTAAAACTAAGGCTTTTTGATCTCATATTACGAGCTGGAACACCTACAGCCGAAGCAAAACGCTAGTGTTCGATTTCGATATAAAGCGAATTTGCATTCGATGGGGGCTTGTTTGGGAGCTCGAAACGCATGAATCTTGCGTAAGTACGTAAAACTAAGGCTTATTGATCTCATATTACGAGCTGGAACACCTACAGCCGAAGCAAAACGCTAATGTTCGATTTCGATATAAAGCGACTTTGCATTCGATGGGGGCTTGTTTGGCGGCTCGAAACGCATGAATCCTGCGTATTTGCATAAAACTAAGGCTTTTTGATCTCATATTACGAGCTGGAACGCCTACAGCCGAAGCAAAACGCTAATGTTCGATTTCGATATAAAGCGACTTTGCATTCGATGGGTGCTTGTTTGGTGGCTCGAAACGCATGAATCTTGCGTAATTACGTAGAACTAAGGCTTTTTGATCTCATATTACGAGCTAGAACACCTACAGCAGAAACAAAACGCTAATGTTCGATTTCGAAATAAAGCGACTTTGCATTCGATGGGAGCTTGTTTGGCGTCACGAAACGCGTAAATCTCGCGTATTTACGTAAAACTAAGGCTTTTCTATTTCATATTACGAGCTGGAATACCTACAACCGATGCAAAACGCTAATGTTTTATTTCGATATAAAGCGAATTTGCATTCGATGTGGGCTTGTTTGGGAGCTCGAAACGCATGAATCTTGCGTAAGTACGTAAAACTAAGGCTTTTTGATCTCATATTACGAGCTGGAACACCTACAGCCGAAGCAAAACGCTAATGTTCAATTTCGATATAAAGCGACTTTGCATTCGATGGGGGCTTGTTTGGCGGCTCGAAACGCATGAATCTTGCGTATTTGCATAAAACTAAGGCTTTTTGATCTAATATTACGAGCTGGAACACCTACAGCTAAAGCAAAAGGCCAATGTTCGATTACGATATAAAGCGAATTTGCATTCGATGGGTGCTTGTTTGGCGGCTCGAAACGCATGAATCTTGCGTATTTGCATAAAACTAAGGCTTTTTGATCTAATATTACGAGCTGGAACACCTACAGCCAAAGCAAAACGCTAATGTTCGATTTCGATATAAAGCGACTTTGCATTCGATGGGAGCTTGTTTGGCGGCTCGAAACGCATACATCTCGCGTATTTACGTAAAACTAAGGCTTTCCTATCTCTTATTACGAGCTGGAATACCTACAACCGATGCAAAACGCCATTGTTCGACTTCGACATAAAGCGAATTTGCATCCGATGAGGGCTTGTTTGGCAGCTTGAAACGCATGAATCTTGCGTAATTACGTAAAACTAAGGCTTTTTGATCTAATATTACGAGCTGGAACACCTACAGCCGAAGCAAAACCCTAATGTTCGATTTCGATATAAAGCGACTTTGCATTCGATGGGGGCTTGTTTGGCGTCTCGAAACGCATGAATCTTGCGTATATGCATAAAACTAAGGATTTTTGATCTAATATTTCGAGCGTGAACACCTACAGCCAAAGCAAAAGGCTAATGTTCGATTTCGATATAAAGCGACTTTGCATTCGATGGGGGCTTGTTTGGCGGCTCGAAACGCATGAATCTTGCGTATTTGCATAAAACTAAGGCTTTTTGATCTAATATTACGAGCTGGAACACCTACAGCCAAAGCAAAACGCTAATGTTCGATTTCGATATAAAGCGACTTTGCATTCGATGGGAGCTTGTTTGGCGGCTCGAAACGCATACATCTCGCGTATTTACGTAAAACTAAGGCTTTCCTATCTCTTTTTACGAGCTGGAATACCTACAACCGATGCAAAACGCCATTGTTCGACTTCGACATAAAGCGAATTTGCATCCGATGAGGGCTTGTTTGGCAGCTTGAAACGCATGAATCTTGCGTAATTACGTAAAACTAAGGCTTTTTGATCTCATATTACGAGCTGGAACACCTACAGCCGAAGCAAAACCCTAATGTTCGATTTCGATATAAAGCGACTTTGCATTCGATGGTGGCTTGTTTGGTGGCTCGAAACGCATGAATCTTGCGTATTTGCATAAAAATAAGGCTTTTTCATCTCATATTACGAGCTGGAACACCTACAGCCGAAGCAAAACGCTAATGTTCGATTTCGATATAAAGCGACTTTGCATTCGATGGGGGCTTGTTTGGCTGCTCGAAACGCATGAATCCTGCGTATTTGCATAAAACTAAGGCTTTTTGATCTCATATTACGAGCTGGAACGCCTACAGCCGAAGCAAAACGCTAATGTTCGATTTCGATATAAAGCGACTTTGCATTCGATGGGGGCTTGTTTGGCGGCTCGAAACGCATACATCTCGCGTATTTACGTAACACTAAGGCTTTCCTATCTCTTATTACGAGCTGGAATACCTACAACCGATGCAAAACGCCATTGTTCGATTTCGACATAAAGCGAATTTGCATCCGATGAGGGCTTGTTTGGCAGCTTGAAACGCATGAATCTTGCGTAATTACGTAAAACTAAGGCTTTTTGATCTCATATTAAGAGCTGGAACACCTACAGCCGAAGCAAAACCCTAATGTTCGATTTCGATATAAAGCGACTTTGCATTCGATGGTGGCTTATTTGGTGGCTCGAAACGCATGAATCTTGCGTATTTGCATAAAAATAAGGCTTTTTCATCTCATATTACGAGCTGGAACACCTACAGCCGAAGCAAAACGCTAATGTTCGATTTCGATATAAAGCGACTTTGCATTCGATGGGGGCTTGTTTGGCGGCTCGAAACGCATGAATCCTGCGTATTTGCATAAAACTAAGGCTTTTTGATCTCATATTACGAGCTGGAACGCCTACAGCCGAAGCAAAACGCTAATGTTCGATTTCGATATAAAGCGACTTTGCATTCGATGGGGGCTTGTTTGGCGGCTCGAAACGCATGAATCTTGCGTATTTGCATAAAACTAAGGCTTTTTGATCTAATATTACGAGCTGGAACACCTACAGCTAAAGCAAAAGGCCAATGTTCGATTACGATATAAAGCGAATTTGCATTCGATGGGTGCTTGTTTGGTGGCTCGAAACGCATGAATCTTGCGTAATTACGTAAAACTAAGGCTTTTTGATCTCATATTACGAGCTGGAACGCCTACAGCCGAAGCAAAACGCTAATGTTCGATTTCGATATAAAGCGACTTTGCATTCGATGGGGGCTTGTTTGGCGTCTCGAAACGCATGAATCCTGCGTATTTGCATAAAACTAAGGCTTTTTGATCTCATATTACGAGCTGGAATGCCTACAGCCGAAGAAAAACGCTAATGTTCGATTTCGATATAAAGCGACTTTGCATTCGATGGGGGCTTGTTTGGCGTCTCGAAACGCATGAATCTTGCGTATTTGCATAAAACTAAGGCTTTTTGATCTAATATTTCGAGCGTGAACACCTACAGCCAAAGCAAAAGGCTAATGTTCGATTTCGATATAAAGCGACTTTGCATTCGATGGGGGCTTGTTTGGCAGCTCGAAATGCAAAAATTTTCCGTATTTACGTAAAACTAAGGCTTTTTGATCTCATATTACGAGCTGGAACGCCTACAGCCGAAGCAAAACCCTAATGTTCGATTTCGATATAAAGCGACTTTGCATTCGATGGGGGCTTGTTTGGGAGCTCGAAACGCATGAATCTTGCGTAAGTACGTAAAACTAAGGCTTTTTGATCTCATATTACGAGCTGGAACACCTACAGCCGAAGCAAAACGCTAATGTTCGATTTCGATATAAAGCGACTTTGCATTCGATGGGGGCTTGTTTGGCGGCTCGAAACGCATGAATCTTGCGTATTTGTATAAAACTAAGGCTTTTTGATCTAATATTCCGAGCTGGAACACCTACAGCTAAAGCAAAAGGCTAATGTTCGATTACGATATAAAGCGAATTTGCATTCGATGGGTGCTTGTTTGGTGGCTCGAAACGCATGAATCTTGCGTATTTACGTAAAAATAAGGCTTTTTGATCTCATATTACGAGCTGGAATACCTACAGCAGAAACAAAACGCTAATGTTCGATTTCGATATAAAGCGAATTTGCATTCGATGAGGGCTCTTTTGGCAGCTAGAAATGCAAAAATCTTGCGTATTTACGTAAAACTAAGGCTTTTTGATCTCATATTACGAGCTGGAACACCTACAGCCGAAGCAAAACGCTAGTGTTCGATTTCGATATAAAGCGAATTTGCATTCGATGGGGGCTTGTTTGGGAGCTCGAAACGCATGAATCTTGCGTAAGTACGTAAAACTAAGGCTTTTTGATCTCATATTACGAGCTGGAACACCTACAGCCGAAGCAAAACGCTAATGTTCGATTTCGATATAAAGCGACTTTGCATTCGATGGGGGCTTGTTTGGCGGCTCGAAACGCATGAATCCTGCGTATTTGCATAAAACTAAGGCTTTTTGATCTCATATTACGAGCTGGAACGCCTACAGCCGAAGCAAAACGCTAATGTTCGATTTCGATATAAAGCGACTTTGCATTCGATGGGTGCTTGTTTGGTGGCTCGAAACGCATGAATCTTGCGTAATTACGTAAAACTAAGGCTTTTTGATCTCATATTACGAGCTGGAACGCCTACAGCCGAAGCAAAACGCTAATGTTCGATTTCGATATAAAGCGACTTTGCATTCGATGGGGGCTTGTTTGGCGTCTCGAAACGCATGAATCCTGCGTATTTGCATAAAACTAAGGCTTTTTGATCTCATATTACGAGCTGGAATGCCTACAGCCGAAGAAAAACGCTAATGTTCGATTTCGATATAAAGCGACTTTGCATTCGATGGGGGCTTGTTTGGCGTCTCGAAACGCATGAATCTTGCGTATTTGCATAAAACTAAGGCTTTTTGATCTAATATTTCGAGCGTGAACACCTACAGCCAAAGCAAAAGGCTAATGTTCGATTTCGATATAAAGCGACTTTGCATTCGATGGGGGCTTGTTTGGGAGCTCGAAACGCATGAATCTTGCGTAAGTACGTAAAACTAAGGCTTTTTGATCTCATATTACGAGCTGGAACACCTACAGCCGAAGCAAAACGCTAATGTTCGATTTCGATATAAAGCGACTTTGCATTCGATGGGGGCTTGTTTGGCGGCTCGAAACGCATGAATCTTGCGTATTTGTATAAAACTAAGGCTTTTTGATCTAATATTCCGAGCTGGAACACCTACAGCTAAAGCAAAAGGCTAATGTTCGATTACGATATAAAGCGAATTTGCATTCGATGGGTGCTTGTTTGGTGGCTCGAAACGCATGAATCTTGCGTATTTACGTAAAAATAAGGCTTTTTGATCTCATATTACGAGCTGGAATACCTACAGCAGAAACAAAACGCTAATGTTCGATTTCGATATAAAGCGAATTTGCATTCGATGAGGGCTCTTTTGGCAGCTAGAAATGCAAAAATCTTGCGTATTTACGTAAAACTAAGGCTTTTTGATCTCATATTACGAGCTGGAACACCTACAGCCGAAGCAAAACGCTAGTGTTCGATTTCGATATAAAGCGAATTTGCATTCGATGGGGGCTTGTTTGGGAGCTCGAAACGCATGAATCTTGCGTAAGTACGTAAAACTAAGGCTTTTTGATCTCATATTACGAGCTGGAACACCTACAGCCGAAGCAAAACGCTAATGTTCGATTTCGATATAAAGCGACTTTGCATTCGATGGGGGCTTGTTTGGCGGCTCGAAACGCATGAATCCTGCGTATTTGCATAAAACTAAGGCTTTTTGATCTCATATTACGAGCTGGAACGCCTACAGCCGAAGCAAAACGCTAATGTTCGATTTCGATATAAAGCGACTTTGCATTCGATGGGTGCTTGTTTGGTGGCTCGAAACGCATGAATCTTGCGTAATTACGTAGAACTAAGGCTTTTTGATCTCATATTACGAGCTAGAACACCTACAGCAGAAACAAAACGCTAATGTTCGATTTCGAAATAAAGCGACTTTGCATTCGATGGGAGCTTGTTTGGCGTCACGAAACGCGTAAATCTCGCGTATTTACGTAAAACTAAGGCTTTTCTATTTCATATTACGAGCTGGAATACCTACAACCGATGCAAAACGCTAATGTTTTATTTCGATATAAAGCGAATTTGCATTCGATGTGGGCTTGTTTGGGAGCTCGAAACGCATGAATCTTGCGTAAGTACGTAAAACTAAGGCTTTTTGATCTCATATTACGAGCTGGAACACCTACAGCCGAAGCAAAACGCTAATGTTCAATTTCGATATAAAGCGACTTTGCATTCGATGGGGGCTTGTTTGGCGGCTCGAAACGCATGAATCTTGCGTATTTGCATAAAACTAAGGCTTTTTGATCTAATATTACGAGCTGGAACACCTACAGCTAAAGCAAAAGGCCAATGTTCGATTACGATATAAAGCGAATTTGCATTCGATGGGTGCTTGTTTGGCGGCTCGAAACGCATGAATCTTGCGTATTTGCATAAAACTAAGGCTTTTTGATCTAATATTACGAGCTGGAACACCTACAGCCAAAGCAAAACGCTAATGTTCGATTTCGATATAAAGCGACTTTGCATTCGATGGGAGCTTGTTTGGCGGCTCGAAACGCATACATCTCGCGTATTTACGTAAAACTAAGGCTTTCCTATCTCTTATTACGAGCTGGAATACCTACAACCGATGCAAAACGCCATTGTTCGACTTCGACATAAAGCGAATTTGCATCCGATGAGGGCTTGTTTGGCAGCTTGAAACGCATGAATCTTGCGTAATTACGTAAAACTAAGGCTTTTTGATCTCATATTACGAGCTGGAACACCTACAGCCGAAGCAAAACCCTAATGTTCGATTTCGATATAAAGCGACTTTGCATTCGATGGGGGCTTGTTTGGCGTCTCGAAACGCATGAATCTTGCGTATATGCATAAAACTAAGGATTTTTGATCTAATATTTCGAGCGTGAACACCTACAGCCAAAGCAAAAGGCTAATGTTCGATTTCGATATAAAGCGACTTTGCATTCGATGGGGGCTTGTTTGGCGGCTCGAAACGCATGAATCTTGCGTATTTGCATAAAACTAAGGCTTTTTGATCTAATATTACGAGCTGGAACACCTACAGCCAAAGCAAAACGCTAATGTTCGATTTCGATATAAAGCGACTTTGCATTCGATGGGAGCTTGTTTGGCGGCTCGAAACGCATACATCTCGCGTATTTACGTAAAACTAAGGCTTTCCTATCTCTTATTACGAGCTGGAATACCTACAACCGATGCAAAACGCCATTGTTCGACTTCGACATAAAGCGAATTTGCATCCGATGAGGGCTTGTTTGGCAGCTTGAAACGCATGAATCTTGCGTAATTACGTAAAACTAAGGCTTTTTGATCTCATATTACGAGCTGGAACACCTACAGCCGAAGCAAAACCCTAATGTTCGATTTCGATATAAAGCGACTTTGCATTCGATGGTGGCTTGTTTGGTGGCTCGAAACGCATGAATCTTGCGTATTTGCATAAAAATAAGGCTTTTTCATCTCATATTACGAGCTGGAACACCTACAGCCGAAGCAAAACGCTAATGTTCGATTTCGATATAAAGCGACTTTGCATTCGATGGGGGCTTGTTTGGCTGCTCGAAACGCATGAATCCTGCGTATTTGCATAAAACTAAGGCTTTTTGATCTCATATTACGAGCTGGAACGCCTACAGCCGAAGCAAAACGCTAATGTTCGATTTCGATATAAAGCGACTTTGCATTCGATGGGGGCTTGTTTGGCGGCTCGAAACGCATGAATCTTGCGTATTTGTATAAAACTAAGGCTTTTTGATCTAATATTCCGAGCTGGAACACCTACAGCTAAAGCAAAAGGCTAATGTTCGATTACGATATAAAGCGAATTTGCATTCGATGGGTGCTTGTTTGGTGGCTCGAAACGCATGAATCTTGCGTATTTACGTAAAAATAAGGCTTTTTGATCTCATATTACGAGCTGGAATACCTACAGCAGAAACAAAACGCTAATGTTCGATTTCGATATAAAGCGAATTTGCATTCGATGAGGGCTCTTTTGGCAGCTAGAAATGCAAAAATCTTGCGTATTTACGTAAAACTAAGGCTTTTTGATCTCATATTACGAGCTGGAACACCTACAGCCGAAGCAAAACGCTAGTGTTCGATTTCGATATAAAGCGAATTTGCATTCGATGGGGGCTTGTTTGGGAGCTCGAAACGCATGAATCTTGCGTAAGTACATAAAACTAAGGCTTTTTGATCTCATATTACGAGCTGGAACACCTACAGCCGAAGCAAAACGCTAATGTTCGATTTCGATATAAAGCGACTTTGCATTCGATGGGGGCTTGTTTGGCGGCTCGAAACGCATGAATCCTGCGTATTTGCATAAAACTAAGGCTTTTTGATCTCATATTACGAGCTGGAACGCCTACAGCCGAAGCAAAACGCTAATGTTCGATTTCGATATAAAGCGACTTTGCATTCGATGGGTGCTTGTTTGGTGGCTCGAAACGCATGAATCTTGCGTAATTACGTAGAACTAAGGCTTTTTGATCTCATATTACGAGCTAGAACACCTACAGCAGAAACAAAACGCTAATGTTCGATTTCGAAATAAAGCGACTTTGCATTCGATGGGAGCTTGTTTGGCGTCACGAAACGCGTAAATCTCGCGTATTTACGTAAAACTAAGGCTTTTCTATTTCATATTACGAGCTGGAATACCTACAACCGATGCAAAACGCTAATGTTTTATTTCGATATAAAGCGAATTTGCATTCGATGTGGGCTTGTTTGGGAGCTCGAAACGCATGAATCTTGCGTAAGTACGTAAAACTAAGGCTTTTTGATCTCATATTACGAGCTGGAACACCTACAGCCGAAGCAAAACGCTAATGTTCAATTTCGATATAAAGCGACTTTGCATTCGATGGGGGCTTGTTTGGCGGCTCGAAACGCATGAATCTTGCGTATTTGCATAAAACTAAGGCTTTTTGATCTAATATTACGAGCTGGAACACCTACAGCTAAAGCAAAAGGCCAATGTTCGATTACGATATAAAGCGAATTTGCATTCGATGGGTGCTTGTTTGGTGGCTCGAAACGCATGAATCTTGCGTAATTACGTAAAACTAAGGCTTTTTGATCTCATATTACGAGCTGGAACGCCTACAGCCGAAGCAAAACGCTAATGTTCGATTTCGATATAAAGCGACTTTGCATTCGATGGGGGCTTGTTTGGCGTCTCGAAACGCATGAATCCTGCGTATTTGCATAAAACTAAGGCTTTTTGATCTCATATTACGAGCTGGAATGCCTACAGCCGAAGCAAAACGCTAATGTTCGATTTCGATATAAAGCGACTTTGCATTCGATGGGGGCTTGTTTGGCGTCTCGAAACGCATGAATCTTGCGTATTTGCATAAAACTAAGGCTTTTTGATCTAATATTTTGAGCGTGAACACCTACAGCCAAAGCAAAAGGCTAATGTTCGATTTCGATATAAAGCGACTTTGCATTCGATGGGGGCTTGTTTGGCAGCTCGAAATGCAAAAATTTTCCGTATTTACGTAAAACTAAGGCTTTTTGATCTCATATTACGAGCTGGAACGCCTACAGCCGAAGCAAAACGCTAATGTTCGATTTCGATATAAAGCGACTTTGCATTCGATGGGGGCTTGTTTGGGAGCTCGAAACGCATGAATCTTGCGTAAGTACGTAAAACTAAGGCTTTTTGATCTCATATTACGAGCTGGAACACCTACAGCCGAAGCAAAACGCTAATGTTCGATTTCGATATAAAGCGACTTTGCATTCGATGGGGGCTTGTTTGGCGGCTCGAAACGCATGAATCTTGCGTATTTGTATAAAACTAAGGCTTTTTGATCTAATATTCCGAGCTGGAACACCTACAGCTAAAGCAAAAGGCTAATGTTCGATTACGATATAAAGCCAATTTGCATTCGATGGGTGCTTGTTTGGTGGCTCGAAACGCATGAATCTTGCGTATTTACGTAAAAATAAGGCTTTTTGATCTCATATTACGAGCTGGAATACCTACAGCAGAAACAAAACGCTAATGTTCGATTTCGATATAAAGCGAATTTGCATTCGATGAGGGCTCTTTTGGCAGCTAGAAATGCAAAAATCTTGCGTATTTACGTAAAACTAAGGCTTTTTGATCTCATATTACGAGCTGGAACACCTACAGCCGAAGCAAAACGCTAGTGTTCGATTTCGATATAAAGCGACTTTGCATTCGATGGGAGCTTGTTTGGCGGCTCGAAACGCATACATCTCGCGTATTTACGTAGAACTAAGGCTTTCCTATCTCTTATTACGAGCTGGAATACCTACAACCGATGCAAAACGCCATTGTTCGATTTCGACATAAAGCGAATTTGCATCCGATGAGGGCTTGTTTGGCAGCTTGAAACGCATGAATCTTGCGTAATTACGTAAAACTAAGGCTTTTTGATCTCATATTACGAGCTGGAACACCTACAGCCGAAGCAAAACCCTAATGTTCGATTTCGATATAAAGCGACTTTGCATTCGATGGTGGCTTGTTTGGTGGCTCGAAACGCATGAATCTTGCGTATTTGCATAAAAATAAGGCTTTTTCATCTCATATTACGAGCTGGAACACCTACAGCCGAAGCAAAACGCTAATGTTCGATTTCGATATAAAGCGACTTTGCATTCGATGGGGGCTTGTTTGGCGGCTCGAAACGCATGAATCCTGCGTATTTGCATAAAACTAAGGCTTTTTGATCTCATATTACGAGCTGGAACGCCTACAGCCGAAGCAAAACGCTAATGTTCGATTTCGATATAAAGCGACTTTGCATTCGATGGGGGCTTGTTTGGCGTCTCGAAACGCATGAATCTTGCGTATATGCATAAAACTAAGGATTTTTGATCTAATATCTCGAGCGTGAACACCTACAGCCAAAGCAAAAGGCTAATGTTCGATTTCGATATAAAGCGACTTTGCATTCGATGGGGGCTTGTTTGGCGGCTCGAAACGCATACATCTCGCGTATTTACGTAAAACTAAGGCTTTCCTATCTCTTATTACGAGCTGGAATACCTACAACCGATGCAAAACGCCATTGTTCGACTTCGACATAAAGCGAATTTGCATCCGATGAGGGCTTGTTTGGCAGCTTGAAACGCATGAATCTTGCGTAATTACGTAAAACTAAGGCTTTTTGATCTCATATTACGAGCTGGAACACCTACAGCCGAAGCAAAACCCTAATGTTCGATTTCGATATAAAGCGACTTTGCATTCGATGGTGGCTTGTTTGGTGGCTCGAAACGCATGAATCTTGCGTATTTGCATAAAAATAAGGCTTTTTCATCTCATATTACGAGCTGGAACACCTACAGCCGAAGCAAAACGCTAATGTTCGATTTCGATATAAAGCGACTTTGCATTCGATGGGGGCTTGTTTGGCTGCTCGAAACGCATGAATCCTGCGTATTTGTATAAAACTAAGGCTTTTTGATCTCATATTACGAGCTGGAACGCCTACAGCCGAAGCAAAACGCTAATGTTCGATTTCGATATAAAGCGACTTTGCATTCGATGGGGGCTTGTTTGGCGGCTCGAAACGCATACATCTCGCGTATTTACGTAAAACTAAGGCTTTCCTATCTCTTATTACGAGCTGGAATACCTACAACCGATGCAAAACGCCATTGTTCGATTTCGACATAAAGCGAATTTGCATCCGATGAGGGCTTGTTTGGCAGCTTGAAACGCATGAATCTTGCGTATTTACGTAAAACTAAGGCTTTTTGATCTCATATTAAGAGCTGGAACACCTACAGCCGAAGCAAAACCCTAATGTTCGATTTCGATATAAAGCGACTTTGCATTCGATGGTGGCTTGTTTGGTGGCTCGAAACGCATGAATCTTGCGTATTTGCATAAAAATAAGGCTTTTTCATCTCATATTACGAGCTGGAACACCTACAGCCGAAGCAAAACGCTAATGTTCGATTTCGATATAAAGCGACTTTGCATTCGATGGGGGCTTGTTTGGCGGCTCGAAACGCATGAATCCTGCGTATTTGCATAAAACTAAGGCTTTTTGATCTCATATTACGAGCTGGAACGCCTACAGCCGAAGCAAAACGCTAATGTTCGATTTCGATATAAAGCGACTTTGCATTCGATGGGGGCTTGTTTGGGAGCTCGAAACGCATGAATCTTGCGTAAGTACGTAAAACTAAGGCTTTTTGATCTCATATTACGAGCTGGAACACCTACAGCCGAAGCAAAACGCTAATGTTCGATTTCGATATAAAGCGACTTTGCATTCGATGGGGGCTTGTTTGGCGGCTCGAAACGCATGAATCTTGCGTATTTGTATAAAACTAAGGCTTTTTGATCTAATATTCCGAGCTGGAACACCTACAGCTAAAGCAAAAGGCTAATGTTCGATTACGATATAAAGCGAATTTGCATTCGATGGGTGCTTGTTTGGTGGCTCGAAACGCATGAATCTTGCGTATTTACGTAAAAATAAGGCTTTTTGATCTCATATTACGAGCTGGAATACCTACAGCAGAAACAAAACGCTAATGTTCGATTTCGATATAAAGCGAATTTGCATTCGATGAGGGCTCTTTTGGCAGCTAGAAATGCAAAAATCTTGCGTATTTACGTAAAACTAAGGCTTTTTGATCTCATATTACGAGCTGGAACACCTACAGCCGAAGCTAAACGCTAGTGTTCGATTTCGATATAAAGCGACTTTGCATTCGATGGGAGCTTGTTTGGCGGCTCGAAACGCATACATCTCGCGTATTTACGTAGAACTAAGGCTTTCCTATCTCTTATTACGAGCTGGAATACCTACAACCGATGCAAAACGCCATTGTTCGATTTCGACATAAAGCGAATTTGCATTCGATGAGGGCTTGTTTGGCAGCTTGAAACGCATGAATCTTGCGTAATTACGTAAAACTAAGGCTTTTTGATCTCATGTTACGAGCTGGAACATCTACAGCCGAAGCAAAACGCTAATGTTCGATTTCGATATAAAGCGACTTTGCATTCGATGGTGGCTTGTTTGGTGGCTCGAAACGCATGAATCTTGCGTATTTGCATAAAAATAAGGCTTTTTCATCTCATATTACGAGCTGGAACACCTACAGCCGAAGCAAAACGCTAATGTTCGATTTCGATATAAAGCGACTTTGCATTCGATGAGGGCTTGTTTGGCGGCTCGAAACGCATGAATCCTGCGTATTTGCATAAAACTAAGCCTTTTTGATCTCATATTACGAGCTGGAACGCCTACAGCCGAAGCAAAAGGCTAATGTTCGATTTCGATATAAAGCGACTTTGCATTCGATGGGGGCTTGTTTGGCGGCTCGAAACGCATGAATCTTGCGTATTTGCATAAAACTAAGGCTTTTTGATCTAATATTACGAGCTGGAACACCTACAGCCAAAGCAAAACGCTAATGTTCGATTTCGATATAAAGCGACTTTGCATTCGATGGGAGCTTGTTTGGCGGCTCGAAACGCATACATCTCGCGTATTTACGTAAAACTAAGGCTTTCCTATCTCTTATTACGAGCTGGAATACCTACAACCGATGCAAAACGCCATTGTTCGATTTCGACATAAAGCGAATTTGCATCCGATGAGGGCTTGTTTGGCAGCTTGAAACGCATGAATCTTGCGTAATTACGTAAAACTAAGGCTTTTTGATCTCATATTACGAGCTGGAACACCTACAGCCGAAGCAAAACCCTAATGTTCGATTTCGATATAAAGCGACTTTGCATTCGATGGTGGCTTGTTTGGTGGCTCGAAACGCATGAATCTTGCGTATTTGCATAAAAATAAGGCTTTTTCATCTCATATTACGAGCTGGAACACCTACAGCCGAAGCAAAACGCTAATGTTCGATTTCGATATAAAGCGACTTTGCATTCGATGGGGGCTTGTTTGGCGGCTCGAAACGCATGAATCCTGCGTATTTGCATAAAACTAAGGCTTTTTGATCTCATATTACGAGCTGGAACGCCTACAGCCGAAGCAAAACGCTAATGTTCGATTTCGATATAAAGCGACTTTGCATTCGATGGGGGCTTGTTTGGCGTCTCGAAACGCATGAATCTTGCGTATTTGCATAAAACTAAGGATTTTTGATCTAATATTTCGAGCGTGAACACCTACAGCCAAAGCAAAAGGCTAATGTTCGATTTCGATATAAAGCGACTTTGCATTCGATGGGGGCTTGTTGGCGGCTCGAAACGCATGAATCTTGCGTATTTGCATAAAACTAAGGCTTTTTGATCTAATATTACTAGCTGGAACACTACAGCCAAAGCAAAACGCTAATGTTCGATTTCGATATAAAGCGACTTTGCATTCGATGGGAGCTTGTTTGGCGGCTCGAACGCATGAATCTTGCGTATTTGCATAAAACTAAGGCTTTTTGATCTAATATTACGAGCTGGAACACCTACAGCCAAAGAAAAAGGCTAAGGTTCGATTCGATATAAAGCGACTTTGCATTCGATGGGGCTTGTTTGGCGGCTCGAAACGCAAGATCTTGCGTATTTGCATAAAACTAAGGCTTTTTCATCTAATATTACGAGCTGGATCACCTACAGCCAAAGCAAAACGCTAATGTTCGATTCGATATAAAGCGACTTTGCATTCGATGGGGCTTGTTGGCAGCTCGAAATGCAAAATTTTCCGTATTTACGTAAAACTAAAGCATTGTGATCTAATATTACGAGCTGGAACACCTACAGCCAAAGAGAAAGGCTAATGTTCGATTTCGATATAAAGCGACTTTGCATTCGATGGGAGCTTGTTTGGCGGCTCGAAACACATACATCTCGCGTATTTACGTAAACTAAGGCTTTCCTATCTCTTATTACGAGCTGGAATACCTACAACCGATGCAAAACGCCATTGTTCGATTTCGACATAAAGCGAATTTGCATTCGATGAGGGCTTGTTGGCAGCTTGAACGCATGAATCGTTGCGTAATTACGTAAAACTAAGGCTTTTTTGATCTCATGTTACGAGCTGGAACACCTACAGCCGAAGCAAAACGCTAATGTTCGATTTCGATATAAAGCGACTTTGCATTCGATGGTGGCTTGTTTGGTGGCTCGAAACAGCATGAGTCTTGCGTATTTGCATAAAAATAAGGCATTTTCATCTCATATTACGAGCTGGAACACCTACAGCCGAAGCAAAACGCTAATGTTCGATTTCGATATAAAAGCGACTTTGCATTCGATGGGGGCATGTTTGGCGGCTCGAAACGCATGAATCCTGCGTATTTGCATAAAACTAAGGCTTTTTGATCTCATATTACGAGCTGGAACGCCTACAGCCGAAGCAAAACGCTAATGTTCGATTTCGATATAAAACGACTTTGCATTCGATGGGGGCTTGTTTGGCGGCTCGAAACGCATACATCTCGCGTATTTACGTAAAACTAAGGCTTTCCTATCTCTTATTACGAGCTGGAATACCTACAACCGATGCGAAACGCCATTGTTCGATTTCGACATAAAGCGAATTTGCATCCGATGAGGGCTTGTTTGGCAGCTTGAAACGCATGAATCTTGCGTAATTACGTAAAACTAAGGCTTTTTGATCTCATATTAAGAGCTGGAACACCTACAGCCGAAGCAAAACCCTAATGTTCGATTTCGATATAAAGCGACTTTGCATTCGATGGTGGCTTGTTTGGTGGCTCGAAACGCATGAATCTTGCGTATTTGCATAAAAATAAGGCTTTTTCATCTCATATTACGAGCTGGAACACCTACAGCCGAAGCAAAACGCTAATGTTCGATTTCGATATAAAGCGACTTTGCATTCGATGGGGGCTTGTTTGGCGGCTCGAAACGCAAGAATCTTGCGTATTTGCATAAAACTAAGGCTTTTTGATCTCATATTACGAGCTGGAACGCCTACAGCCGAAGCAAAACGCTAATGTTCGATTTCGATATAAAGCGACTTTGCATTCGATGGGGGCTTGTTTGGCGTCTCGAAACGCATGAATCTTGCGTATTTGCATAAAACTAAGGATTTTTGATCTAATATTTCGAGCGTGAACACCTACAGCTAAAGCAAAAGGCCAATGTTCGATTACGATATAAAGCGAATTTGCATTCGATGGGTGCTTGTTTGGTGGCTCGAAACGCATGAATCTTGCGTAATTACGTAAAACTAAGGCTTTTTGATCTCATATTACGCGCTGGAACGCCTACAGCCGAAGCAAAACGCTAATGTTCGATTTCGATATAAAGCGACTTTGCATTCGATGGGGGCTTGTTTGGCGTCTCGAAACGCATGAATCTTGCGTATTTGCATAAAACTAAGGCTTTTTGATCTAATATTTCGAGCTGGATCACCTACAGCCAAAGCAAAACGCTAATGTTCGATTTCGATATAAAGCGACTTTGCATTCGATGGGGGCTTGTTTGGCAGCTCGAAATGCAAAAATTTTCCGTATTTACGTAAAACTAAAGCATTGTGATCTAATATTACGAGCTGGATCACCTACAGCCAAAGCAAAACGCTAATGTTCGATTTCGATATAAAGCGACTTTGCATTCGATGGGGGCTTGTTTGGCGGCTCGAAACGCATGAATCTTGCGTATTTGCATAAAACTAAGGCTTTTTGATCTAATATTACGAGCTGGAACACCTACAGCCAAAGCAAAACGCTAATGTTCGATTTCGATATAAAGCGACTTTGCATTCGATGGGAGCTTGTTTGGCGGCTCGAAACGCATACATCTCGCGTATTTACGTAAAACTAAGGCTTTCCTATCTCTTATTACGAGCTGGAATACCTACAACCGATGCAAAACGCCATTGTTCGACTTCGACATAAAGCGAATTTGCATCCGATGAGGGCTTGTTTGGCAGCTTGAAACGCATGAATCTTGCGTAATTACGTAAAACTAAGGCTTTTTGATCTCATATTACGAGCTGGAACACCTACAGCCGAAGCAAAACCCTAATGTTCGATTTCGATATAAAGCGACTTTGCATTCGATGGTGGCTTGTTTGGTGGCTCGAAACGCATGAATCTTGCGTATTTGCATAAAAATAAGGCTTTTTCATCTCATATTACGAGCTGGAACACCTACAGCCGAAGCAAAACGCTAATGTTCGATTTCGATATAAAGCGACTTTGCATTCGATGGGGGCTTGTTTGGCGGCTCGAAACGCATGAATCCTGCGTATTTGCATAAAACTAAGGCTTTTTGATCTCATATTACGAGCTGGAACGCCTACAGCCGAAGCAAAACGCTAATGTTCGATTTCGATATAAAGCGACTTTGCATTCGATGGGGGCTTGTTTGGCGTCTCGAAACGCATGAATCTTGCGTATTTGCATAAAACTAAGGATTTTTGATCTAATATTTCGAGCGTGAACACCTACAGCCAAAGCAAAAGGCTAATATTCGATTTCGATATAAAGCGACTTTGCATTCGATGGTGGCTTGTTTGGTGGCTCGAAACGCATGAATCTTGCGTATTTGCATAAAAATAAGGCTTTTTCATCTCATATTACGAGCTGGAACACCTACAGCCGAAGCAAAACGCTAATGTTCGATTTCGATATAAAGCGACTTTGCATTCGATGGGGGCTTGTTTGGCGGCTCGAAACGCAAGAATCTTGCGTATTTGCATAAAACTAAGGCTTTTTGATTTCATATTACGAGCTGGAACGCCTACAGCCGAAGCAAAACGCTAATGTTCGATTTCGATATAAAGCGACTTTGCATTCGATGGGGGCTTGTTTGGCGTCTCGAAACGCATGAATCTTGCGTATTTGCATAAAACTAAGGATTTTTGATCTAATATTTCGAGCGTGAACACCTACAGCTAAAGCAAAAGGCCAATGTTCGATTACGATATAAAGCGAATTTGCATTCGATGGGTGCTTGTTTGGTGGCTCGAAACGCATGAATCTTGCGTAATTACGTAAAACTAAGGCTTTTTGATCTCATATTACGAGCTGGAACGCCTACAGCCGAAGCAAAACGCTAATGTTCGATTTCGATATAAAGCGACTTTGCATTCGATGGGGGCTTGTTTGGCGTCTCGAAACGCATGAATCTTGCGTATTTGCATAAAACTAAGGCTTTTTGATCTAATATTTCGAGCGTGAACACCTACAGCCAAAGCAAAAGGCTAATGTTCGATTTCGATATAAAGCGACTTTGCATTCGATGGGGGCTTGTTTGGCAGCTCGAAATGCAAAAATTTTCCGTATTTACGTAAAACTAAGGCTTTTTGATCTCATATTACGAGCTGGAACGCCTACAGCCGAAGCAAAACGCTAATGTTCGATTTCGATATAAAGCGACTTTGCATTCGATGGGGGCTTGTTTGGGAGCTCGAAACGCATGAATCTTGCGTAAGTACGTAAAACTAAGGCTTTTTGATCTCATATTACGAGCTGGAACACCTACAGCCGAAGCAAAACGCTAATGTTCGATTTCGATATAAAGCGACTTTGCATTCGATGGGGGCTTGTTTGGCGGCTCGAAACGCATGAATCTTGCGTATTTGTATAAAACTAAGGCTTTTTGATCTAATATTCCGAGCTGGAACACCTACAGCTAAAGCAAAAGGCTAATGTTCGATTACGATATAAAGCGAATTTGCATTCGATGGGTGCTTGTTTGGTGGCTCGAAACGCATGAATCTTGCGTATTTACGTAAAAATAAGGCTTTTTGATCTCATATTACGAGCTGGAATACCTACAGCAGAAACAAAACGCTAATGTTCGATTTCGATATAAAGCGACTTTGCATTCGATGGGGGCTTGTTTGGCGTCTCGAAACGCATGAATCTTGCGTATTTGCATAAAACTAAGGCTTTTTGATCTAATATTTCGAGCGTGAACACCTACAGCCGAAGCAAAAGGCTAATGTTCGATTTCGATATAAAGCGACTTTGCATTCGATGGGGGCTTGTTTGGCAGCTCGAAATGCAAAAATTTTCCGTATTTACGTAAAACTAAGGCTTTTTGATCTCATATTACGAGCTGGAACACCTGCAGCCGAAGCAAAACCCTAATGTTCGATTTCGATATAAAGCGACTTTGCATTCGATGGTGGCTTGTTTGGTGGCTCGAAACGCATGAATCTTGCGTATTTGCATAAAAATAAGGCTTTTTCATCTCATATTACGAGCTGGAACACCTACAGCCGAAGCAAAACGCTAATGTTCGATTTCGATATAAAGCGACTTTGCATTCGATGGGGGCTTGTTTGGCGGCTCGAAACGCATGAATCCTGCGTATTTGCATAAAACTAAGGCTTTTTGATCTCATATTACGAGCTGGAACGCCTACAGCCGAAGCAAAACGCTAATGTTCGATTTCGATATAAAGCGACTTTGCATTCGATGGGGGCTTGTTTGGCGTCTCGAAACGCATGAATCTTGCGTATATGCATAAAACTAAGGATTTTTGATCTAATATTTCGAGCGTGAACACCTACAGCCAAAGCAAAAGGCTAATGTTCGATTTCGATATAAAGCGACTTTGCATTCGATGGGGGCTTGTTTGGCGGCTCGAAACGCATGAATCTTGCGTATTTGCATAAAACTAAGGCTTTTTGATCTAATATTACGAGCTGGAACACCTACAGCCAAAGCAAAACGCTAATGTTCGATTTCGATATAAAGCGACTTTGCATTCGATGGGAGCTTGTTTGGCGGCTCGAAACGCATACATCTCGCGTATTTACGTAAAACTAAGGCTTTCCTATCTCTTATTACGAGCTGGAATACCTACAACCGATGCAAAACGCCATTGTTCGACTTCGACATAAAGCGAATTTGCATCCGATGAGGGCTTGTTTGGCAGCTTGAAACGCATGAATCTTGCGTAATTACGTAAAACTAAGGCTTCTTGATCTCATATTACGAGCTGGAACACCTACAGCCGAAGCAAAACCCTAATGTTCGATTTCGATATAAAGCGACTTTGCATTCGATGGGGGCTTGTTTGGCGTCTCGAAACGCATGAATCTTGCGTATATGCATAAAACTAAGGATTTTTGATCTAATATTTCGAGCGTGAACACCTACAGCCAAAGCAAAAGGCTAATGTTCGATTTCGATATAAAGCGACTTTGCATTCGATGGGGGCTTGTTTGGCGGCTCGAAACGCATGAATCTTGCGTATTTGCATAAAACTAAGGCTTTTTGATCTAATATTACGAGCTGGAACACCTACAGCCAAAGCAAAACGCTAATGTTCGATTTCGATATAAAGCGACTTTGCATTCGATGGGAGCTTGTTTGGCGGCTCGAAACGCATACATCTCGCGTATTTACGTAAAACTAAGGCTTTCCTATCTCTTATTACGAGCTGGAATACCTACAACCGATGCAAAACGCCATTGTTCGACTTCGACATAAAGCGAATTTGCATCCGATGAGGGCTTGTTTGGCAGCTTGAAACGCATGAATCTTGCGTAATTACGTAAAACTAAGGCTTTTTGATCTCATATTACGAGCTGGAACACCTACAGCCGAAGCAAAACCCTAATGTTCGATTTCGATATAAAGCGACTTTGCATTCGATGGTGGCTTGTTTGGTGGCTCGAAACGCATGAATCTTGCGTATTTGCATAAAAATAAGGCTTTTTCATCTCATATTACGAGCTGGAACACCTACAGCCGAAGCAAAACGCTAATGTTCGATTTCGATATAAAGCGACTTTGCATTCGATGGGGGCTTGTTTGGCTGCTCGAAACGCATGAATCCTGCGTATTTGCATAAAACTAAGGCTTTTTGATCTCATATTACGAGCTGGAACGCCTACAGCCGAAGCAAAACGCTAATGTTCGATTTCGATATAAAGCGACTTTGCATTCGATGGGGGCTTGTTTGGCGTCTCGAAACGCATGAATCTTGCGTATTTGCATAAAACTAAGGATTTTTGATCTAATATTTCGAGCGTGAACACCTACAGCCAAAGCAAAAGGCTAATGTTCGATTTCGATATAAAGCGACTTTGCATTCGATGGTGGCTTGTTTGGTGGCTCGAAACGCATGAATCTTGCGTATTTGCATAAAAATAAGGCTTTTTCATCTCATATTACGAGCTGGAACACCTACAGCCGAAGCAAAACGCTAATGTTCGATTTCGATATAAAGCGACTTTGCATTCGATGGGGGCTTGTTTGGCGGCTCGAAACGCAAGAATCTTGCGTATTTGCATAAAACTAAGGCTTTTTGATTTCATATTACGAGCTGGAACGCCTACAGCCGAAGCAAAACGCTAATGTTCGATTTCGATATAAAGCGACTTTGCATTCGATGGGGGCTTGTTTGGCGTCTCGAAACGCATGAATCTTGCGTATTTGCATAAAACTAAGGATTTTTGATCTAATATTTCGAGCGTGAACACCTACAGCTAAAGCAAAAGGCCAATGTTCGATTACGATATAAAGCGAATTTGCATTCGATGGGTGCTTGTTTGGTGGCTCGAAACGCATGAATCTTGCGTAATTACGTAAAACTAAGGCTTTTTGATCTCATATTACGAGCTGGAACGCCTACAGCCGAAGCAAAACGCTAATGTTCGATTTCGATATAAAGCGACTTTGCATTCGATGGGGGCTTGTTTGGCGTCTCGAAACGCATGAATCTTGCGTATTTGCATAAAACTAAGGCTTTTTGATCTAATATTTCGAGCGTGAACACCTACAGCCAAAGCAAAAGGCTAATGTTCGATTTCGATATAAAGCGACTTTGCATTCGATGGGGGCTTGTTTGGCAGCTCGAAATGCAAAAATTTTCCGTATTTACGTAAAACTAAGGCTTTTTGATCTCATATTACGAGCTGGAACGCCTACAGCCGAAGCAAAACGCTAATGTTCGATTTCGATATAAAGCGACTTTGCATTCGATGGGGGCTTGTTTGGGAGCTCGAAACGCATGAATCTTGCGTAAGTACGTAAAACTAAGGCTTTTTGATCTCATATTACGAGCTGGAACACCTACAGCCGAAGCAAAACGCTAATGTTCGATTTCGATATAAAGCGACTTTGCATTCGATGGGGGCTTGTTTGGCGTCTCGAAACGCATGAATCTTGCGTATTTGCATAAAACTAAGGATTTTTGATCTAATATTTCGAGCGTGAACACCTACAGCCAAAGCAAAAGGCTAATGTTCGATTTCGATATAAAGCGACTTTGCATTCGATGGTGGCTTGTTTGGTGGCTCGAAACGCATGAATCTTGCGTATTTGCATAAAAATAAGGCTTTTTCATCTCATATTACGAGCTGGAACACCTACAGCCGAAGCAAAACGCTAATGTTCGATTTCGATATAAAGCGACTTTGCATTCGATGGGGGCTTGTTTGGCGGCTCGAAACGCAAGAATCTTGCGTATTTGCATAAAACTAAGGCTTTTTGATTTCATATTACGAGCTGGAACGCCTACAGCCGAAGCAAAACGCTAATGTTCGATTTCGATATAAAGCGACTTTGCATTCGATGGGGGCTTGTTTGGCGTCTCGAAACGCATGAATCTTGCGTATTTGCATAAAACTAAGGATTTTTGATCTAATATTTCGAGCGTGAACACCTACAGCTAAAGCAAAAGGCCAATGTTCGATTACGATATAAAGCGAATTTGCATTCGATGGGTGCTTGTTTGGTGGCTCGAAACGCATGAATCTTGCGTAATTACGTAAAACTAAGGCTTTTTGATCTCATATTACGAGCTGGAACGCCTACAGCCGAAGCAAAACGCTAATGTTCGATTTCGATATAAAGCGACTTTGCATTCGATGGGGGCTTGTTTGGCGTCTCGAAACGCATGAATCTTGCGTATTTGCATAAAACTAAGGCTTTTTGATCTAATATTTCGAGCGTGAACACCTACAGCCAAAGCAAAAGGCTAATGTTCGATTTCGATATAAAGCGACTTTGCATTCGATGGGGGCTTGTTTGGCAGCTCGAAATGCAAAAATTTTCCGTATTTACGTAAAACTAAGGCTTTTTGATCTCATATTACGAGCTGGAACGCCTACAGCCGAAGCAAAACGCTAATGTTCGATTTCGATATAAAGCGACTTTGCATTCGATGGGGGCTTGTTTGGGAGCTCGAAACGCATGAATCTTGCGTAAGTACGTAAAACTAAGGCTTTTTGATCTCATATTACGAGCTGGAACACCTACAGCCGAAGCAAAACGCTAATGTTCGATTTCGATATAAAGCGACTTTGCATTCGATGGGGGCTTGTTTGGCGGCTCGAAACGCATGAATCTTGCGTATTTGTATAAAACTAAGGCTTTTTGATCTAATATTCCGAGCTGGAACACCTACAGCTAAAGCAAAAGGCTAATGTTCGATTACGATATAAAGCGAATTTGCATTCGATGGGTGCTTGTTTGGTGGCTCGAAACGCATGAATCTTGCGTATTTACGTAAAAATAAGGCTTTTTGATCTCATATTACGAGCTGGAATACCTACAGCAGAAACAAAACGCTAATGTTCGATTTCGATATAAAGCGACTTTGCATTCGATGGGGGCTTGTTTGGCGTCTCGAAACGCATGAATCTTGCGTATTTGCATAAAACTAAGGCTTTTTGATCTAATATTTCGAGCGTGAACACCTACAGCCAAAGCAAAAGGCTAATGTTCGATTTCGATATAAAGCGACTTTGCATTCGATGGGGGCTTGTTTGGCAGCTCGAAATGCAAAAATTTTCCGTATTTACGTAAAACTAAGGCTTTTTGATCTCATATTACGAGCTGGAACACCTGCAGCCGAAGCAAAACCCTAATGTTCGATTTCGATATAAAGCGACTTTGCATTCGATGGTGGCTTGTTTGGTGGCTCGAAACGCATGAATCTTGCGTATTTGCATAAAAATAAGGCTTTTTCATCTCATATTACGAGCTGGAACACCTACAGCCGAAGCAAAACGCTAATGTTCGATTTCGATATAAAGCGACTTTGCATTCGATGGGGGCTTGTTTGGCGGCTCGAAACGCATGAATCCTGCGTATTTGCATAAAACTAAGGCTTTTTGATCTCATATTACGAGCTGGAACGCCTACAGCCGAAGCAAAACGCTAATGTTCGATTTCGATATAAAGCGACTTTGCATTCGATGGGGGCTTGTTTGGCGTCTCGAAACGCATGAATCTTGCGTATATGCATAAAACTAAGGATTTTTGATCTAATATTTCGAGCGTGAACACCTACAGCCAAAGCAAAAGGCTAATGTTCGATTTCGATATAAAGCGACTTTGCATTCGATGGGGGCTTGTTTGGCGGCTCGAAACGCATGAATCTTGCGTATTTGCATAAAACTAAGGCTTTTTGATCTAATATTACGAGCTGGAACACCTACAGCCAAAGCAAAACGCTAATGTTCGATTTCGATATAAAGCGACTTTGCATTCGATGGGAGCTTGTTTGGCGGCTCGAAACGCATACATCTCGCGTATTTACGTAAAACTAAGGCTTTCCTATCTCTTATTACGAGCTGGAATACCTACAACCGATGCAAAACGCCATTGTTCGACTTCGACATAAAGCGAATTTGCATCCGATGAGGGCTTGTTTGGCAGCTTGAAACGCATGAATCTTGCGTAATTACGTAAAACTAAGGCTTCTTGATCTCATATTACGAGCTGGAACACCTACAGCCGAAGCAAAACCCTAATGTTCGATTTCGATATAAAGCGACTTTGCATTCGATGGGGGCTTGTTTGGCGTCTCGAAACGCATGAATCTTGCGTATATGCATAAAACTAAGGATTTTTGATCTAATATTTCGAGCGTGAACACCTACAGCCAAAGCAAAAGGCTAATGTTCGATTTCGATATAAAGCGACTTTGCATTCGATGGGGGCTTGTTTGGCGGCTCGAAACGCATACATCTCGCGTATTTACGTAAAACTAAGGCTTTCCTATCTCTTATTACGAGCTGGAATACCTACAACCGATGCAAAACGCCATTGTTCGACTTCGACATAAAGCGAATTTGCATCCGATGAGGGCTTGTTTGGCAGCTTGAAACGCATGAATCTTGCGTAATTACGTAAAACTAAGGCTTTTTGATCTCATATTACGAGCTGGAACACCTACAGCCGAAGCAAAACCCTAATGTTCGATTTCGATATAAAGCGACTTTGCATTCGATGGTGGCTTGTTTGGTGGCTCGAAACGCATGAATCTTGCGTATTTGCATAAAAATAAGGCTTTTTCATCTCATATTACGAGCTGGAACACCTACAGCCGAAGCAAAACGCTAATGTTCGATTTCGATATAAAGCGACTTTGCATTCGATGGGGGCTTGTTTGGCTGCTCGAAACGCATGAATCCTGCGTATTTGCATAAAACTAAGGCTTTTTGATCTCATATTACGAGCTGGAACGCCTACAGCCGAAGCAAAACGCTAATGTTCGATTTCGATATAAAGCGACTTTGCATTCGATGGGGGCTTGTTTGGCGGCTCGAAACGCATACATCTCGCGTATTTACGTAACACTAAGGCTTTCCTATCTCTTATTACGAGCTGGAATACCTACAACCGATGCAAAACGCCATTGTTCGATTTCGACATAAAGCGAATTTGCATCCGATGAGGGCTTGTTTGGCAGCTTGAAACGCATGAATCTTGCGTAATTACGTAAAACTAAGGCTTTTTGATCTCATATTAAGAGCTGGAACACCTACAGCCGAAGCAAAACCCTAATGTTCGATTTCGATATAAAGCGACTTTGCATTCGATGGTGGCTTGTTTGGTGGCTCGAAACGCATGAATCTTGCGTATTTGCATAAAAATAAGGCTTTTTCATCTCATATTACGAGCTGGAACACCTACAGCCGAAGCAAAACGCTAATGTTCGATTTCGATATAAAGCGACTTTGCATTCGATGGGGCTTGTTTGGCGGCTCGAAACGCATGAATCCTGCGTATTTGCATAAAACTAAGGCTTTTTGATCTCATATTACGAGCTGGAACGCCTACAGCCGAAGCAAAACGCTAATGTTCGATTTCGATATAAAGCGACTTTGCATTCGATGGGGGCTTGTTTGGCGGCTCGAAACGCATGAATCTTGCGTATTTGCATAAAACTAAGGCTTTTTGATCTAATATTACGAGCTGGAACACCTACAGCTAAAGCAAAAGGCCAATGTTCGATTACGATATAAAGCGAATTTGCATTCGATGGGTGCTTGTTTGGTGGCTCGAAACGCATGAATCTTGCGTAATTACGTAAAACTAAGGCTTTTTGATCTCATATTACGAGCTGGAACGCCTACAGCTGAAGCAAAACGCTAATGTTCGATTTCGATATAAAGCGACTTTGCATTCGATGGGGGCTTGTTTGGCGTCTCGAAACGCATGAATCCTGCGTATTTGCATAAAACTAAGGCTTTTTGATCTCATATTACGAGCTGGAATGCCTACAGCCGAAGCAAAACGCTAATGTTCGATTTCGATATAAAGCGACTTTGCATTCGATGGGGGCTTGTTTGGCGTCTCGAAACGCATGAATCTTGCGTATTTGCATAAAACTAAGGCTTTTTGATCTAATATTTCGAGCGTGAACACCTACAGCCAAAGCAAAAGGCTAATGTTCGATTTCGATATAAAGCGACTTTGCATTCGATGGGGGCTTGTTTGGCAGCTCGAAATGCAAAAATTTTCCGTATTTACGTAAAACTAAGGCTTTTTGATCTCATATTACGAGCTGGAACGCCTACAGCCGAAGCAAAACGCTAATGTTCGATTTCGATATAAAGCGACTTTGCATTCGATGGGGGCTTGTTTGGGAGCTCGAAACGCATGAATCTTGCGTAAGTACGTAAAACTAAGGCTTTTTGATCTCATATTACGAGCTGGAACACCTACAGCCGAAGCAAAACGCTAATGTTCGATTTCGATATAAAGCGACTTTGCATTCGATGGGGGCTTGTTTGGCGGCTCGAAACGCATGAATCTTGCGTATTTGTATAAAACTAAGGCTTTTTGATCTAATATTCCGAGCTGGAACACCTACAGCTAAAGCAAAAGGCTAATGTTCGATTACGATATAAAGCGAATTTGCATTCGATGGGTGCTTGTTTGGTGGCTCGAAACGCATGAATCTTGCGTATTTACGTAAAAATAAGGCTTTTTGATCTCATATTACGAGCTGGAATACCTACAGCAGAAACAAAACGCTAATGTTCGATTTCGATATAAAGCGAATTTGCATTCGATGAGGGCTCTTTTGGCAGCTAGAAATGCAAAAATCTTGCGTATTTACGTAAAACTAAGGCTTTTTGATCTCATATTACGAGCTGGAACACCTACAGCCGAAGCAAAACGCTAGTGTTCGATTTCGATATAAAGCGACTTTGCATTCGATGGGAGCTTGTTTGGCGGCTCGAAACGCATACATCTCGCGTATTTACGTAAAACTAAGGCTTTCCTATCTCTTATTACGAGCTGGAATACCTACAACCGATGCAAAACGCCATTGTTCGATTTCGACATAAAGCGAATTTGCATCCGATGAGGGCTTGTTTGGCAGCTTGAAACGCATGAATCTTGCGTAATTACGTAAAACTAAGGCTTTTTGATCTCATATTAAGAGCTGGAACACCTACAGCCGAAGCAAAACCCTAATGTTCGATTTCGATATAAAGCGACTTTGCATTCGATGGTGGCTTGTTTGGTGGCTCGAAACGCATGAATCTTGCGTATTTGCATAAAAATAAGGCTTTTTCATCTCATATTACGAGCTGGAACACCTACAGCCGAAGCAAAACGCTAATGTTCGATTTCGATATAAAGCGACTTTGCATTCGATGGGGGCTTGTTTGGCGGCTCGAAACGCATGAATCCTGCGTATTTGCATAAAACTAAGGCTTTTTGATCTCATATTACGAGCTGGAACGCCTACAGCCGAAGCAAAACGCTAATGTTCGATTTCGATATAAAGCGACTTTGCATTCGATGGGGGCTTGTTTGGCGTCTCGAAACGCATGAATCTTGCGTATATGCATAAAACTAAGGATTTTTGATCTAATATTTCGAGCGTGAACACCTACAGCCAAAGCAAAAGGCTAATGTTCGATTTCGATATAAAGCGACTTTGCATTCGATGGGGGCTTGTTTGGCGGCTCGAAACGCATGAATCTTGCGTATTTGCATAAAACTAAGGCTTTTTGATCTAATATTACGAGCTGGAACACCTACAGCCAAAGCAAAACGCTAATGTTCGATTTCGATATAAAGCGACTTTGCATTCGATGGGAGCTTGTTTGGCGGTTCGAAACGCATACTTCTCGCGTATTTACGTAAAACTAAGGCTTTCCTATCTCTTATTACGAGCTGGAATACCTACAACCGATGCAAAACGCCATTGTTCGACTTCGACATAAAGCGAATTTGCATCCGATGAGGGCTTGTTTGGCAGCTTGAAACGCATGAATCTTGCGTAATTACGTAAAACTAAGGCTTTTTGATCTCATATTACGAGCTGGAACACCTACAGCCGAAGCAAAACCCTAATGTTCGATTTCGATATAAAGCGACTTTGCATTCGATGGTGGCTTGTTTGGTGGCTCGAAACGCATGAATCTTGCGTATTTGCATAAAAATAAGGCTTTTTCATCTCATATTACGAGCTGAACACCTACAGCCGAAGCAAAACGCTAATGTTCGATTTCGATATAAAGCGACTTTGCATTCGATGGGGGCTTGTTTGGCTGCTCGAAACGCATGAATCCTGCGTATTTGTATAAAACTAAGGCTTTTTGATCTCATATTACGAGCTGGAACGCCTACAGCCGAAGCAAAACGCTAATGTTCGATTTCGATATAAAGCGACTTTGCATTCGATGGGGGCTTGTTTGGCGGCTCGAAACGCATACATCTCGCGTATTTACGTAAAACTAAGGCTTTCCTATCTCTTATTACGAGCTGGAATACCTACAACCGATGCAAAACGCCATTGTTCGATTTCGACATAAAGCGAATTTGCATCCGATGAGGGCTTGTTTGGCAGCTTGAAACGCATGAATCTTGCGTATTTACGTAAAACTAAGGCTTTTTGATCTCATATTAAGAGCTGGAACACCTACAGCCGAAGCAAAACCCTAATGTTCGATTTCGACATAAAGCGACTTTGCATTCGATGGTGGCTTGTTTGGTGGCTCGAAACGCATGAATCTTGCGTATTTGCATAAAAATAAGGCTTTTTCATCTCATATTACGAGCTGGAACACCTACAGCCGAAGCAAAACGCTAATGTTCGATTTCGATATAAAGCGACTTTGCATTCGATGGGGGCTTGTTTGGCTGCTCGAAACGCATGAATCCTGCGTATTTGCATAAAACTAAGGCTTTTTGATCTCATATTACGAGCTGGAACGCCTACAGCCGAAGCAAAACGCTAATGTTCGATTTCGATATAAAGCGACTTTGCATTCGATGGGGGCTTGTTTGGCGGCTCGAAACGCATACATCTCGCGTATTTACGTAACACTAAGGCTTTCCTATCTCTTATTACGAGCTGGAATACCTACAACCGATGCAAAACGCCATTGTTCGATTTCGACATAAAGCGAATTTGCATCCGATGAGGGCTTGTTTGGCAGCTTGAAACGCATGAATCTTGCGTAATTACGTAAAACTAAGGCTTTTTGATCTCATATTAAGAGCTGGAACACCTACAGCCGAAGCAAAACCCTAATGTTCGATTTCGATATAAAGCGACTTTGCATTCGATGGTGGCTTGTTTGGTGGCTCGAAACGCATGAATCTTGCGTATTTGCATAAAAATAAGGCTTTTTCATCTCATATTACGAGCTGGAACACCTACAGCCGAAGCAAAACGCTAATGTTCGATTTCGATATAAAGCGACTTTGCATTCGATGGGGGCTTGTTTGGCGGCTCGAAACGCATGAATCCTGCGTATTTGCATAAAACTAAGGCTTTTTGATCTCATATTACGAGCTGGAACGCCTACAGCCGAAGCAAAACGCTAATGTTCGATTTCGATATAAAGCGACTTTGCATTCGATGGGGGCTTGTTTGGCGGCTCGAAACGCATGAATCTTGCGTATTTGCATAAAACTAAGGCTTTTTGATCTAATATTACGAGCTGGAACACCTACAGCTAAAGCAAAAGGCCAATGTTCGATTACGATATAAAGCGAATTTGCATTCGATGGGTGCTTGTTTGGTGGCTCGAAACGCATGAATCTTGCGTAATTACGTAAAACTAAGGCTTTTTGATCTCATATTACGAGCTGGAACGCCTACAGCTGAAGCAAAACGCTAATGTTCGATTTCGATATAAAGCGACTTTGCATTCGATGGGGGCTTGTTTGGCGTCTCGAAACGCATGAATCCTGCGTATTTGCATAAAACTAAGGCTTTTTGATCTCATATTACGAGCTGGAATGCCTACAGCCGAAGCAAAACGCTAATGTTCGATTTCGATATAAAGCGACTTTGCATTCGATGGGGGCTTGTTTGGCGTCTCGAAACGCATGAATCTTGCGTATTTGCATAAAACTAAGGCTTTTTGATCTAATATTTCGAGCGTGAACACCTACAGCCAAAGCAAAAGGCTAATGTTCGATTTCGATATAAAGCGACTTTGCATTCGATGGGGGCTTGTTTGGCAGCTCGAAATGCAAAAATTTTCCGTATTTACGTAAAACTAAGGCTTTTTGATCTCATATTACGAGCTGGAACGCCTACAGCCGAAGCAAAACGCTAATGTTCGATTTCGATATAAAGCGACTTTGCATTCGATGGGGGCTTGTTTGGGAGCTCGAAACGCATGAATCTTGCGTAAGTACGTAAAACTAAGGCTTTTTGATCTCATATTACGAGCTGGAACACCTACAGCCGAAGCAAAACGCTAATGTTCGATTTCGATATAAAGCGACTTTGCATTCGATGGGGGCTTGTTTGGCGGCTCGAAACGCATGAATCTTGCGTATTTGTATAAAACTAAGGCTTTTTGATCTAATATTCCGAGCTGGAACACCTACAGCTAAAGCAAAAGGCTAATGTTCGATTACGATATAAAGCGAATTTGCATTCGATGGGTGCTTGTTTGGTGGCTCGAAACGCATGAATCTTGCGTATTTACGTAAAAATAAGGCTTTTTGATCTCATATTACGAGCTGGAATACCTACAGCAGAAACAAAACGCTAATGTTCGATTTCGATATAAAGCGAATTTGCATTCGATGAGGGCTCTTTTGGCAGCTAGAAATGCAAAAATCTTGCGTATTTACGTAAAACTAAGGCTTTTTGATCTCATATTACGAGCTGGAACACCTACAGCCGAAGCAAAACGCTAGTGTTCGATTTCGATATAAAGCGACTTTGCATTCGATGGGAGCTTGTTTGGCGGCTCGAAACGCATACATCTCGCGTATTTACGTAAAACTAAGGCTTTCCTATCTCTTATTACGAGCTGGAATACCTACAACCGATGCAAAACGCCATTGTTCGATTTCGACATAAAGCGAATTTGCATCCGATGAGGGCTTGTTTGGCAGCTTGAAACGCATGAATCTTGCGTAATTACGTAAAACTAAGGCTTTTTGATCTCATATTAAGAGCTGGAACACCTACAGCCGAAGCAAAACCCTAATGTTCGATTTCGATATAAAGCGACTTTGCATTCGATGGTGGCTTGTTTGGTGGCTCGAAACGCATGAATCTTGCGTATTTGCATAAAAATAAGGCTTTTTCATCTCATATTACGAGCTGGAACACCTACAGCCGAAGCAAAACGCTAATGTTCGATTTCGATATAAAGCGACTTTGCATTCGATGGGGGCTTGTTTGGCGGCTCGAAACGCATGAATCCTGCGTATTTGCATAAAACTAAGGCTTTTTGATCTCATATTACGAGCTGGAACGCCTACAGCCGAAGCAAAACGCTAATGTTCGATTTCGATATAAAGCGACTTTGCATTCGATGGGGGCTTGTTTGGCGTCTCGAAACGCATGAATCTTGCGTATATGCATAAAACTAAGGATTTTTGATCTAATATTTCGAGCGTGAACACCTACAGCCAAAGCAAAAGGCTAATGTTCGATTTCGATATAAAGCGACTTTGCATTCGATGGGGGCTTGTTTGGCGGCTCGAAACGCATGAATCTTGCGTATTTGCATAAAACTAAGGCTTTTTGATCTAATATTACGAGCTGGAACACCTACAGCCAAAGCAAAACGCTAATGTTCGATTTCGATATAAAGCGACTTTGCATTCGATGGGAGCTTGTTTGGCGGTTCGAAACGCATACTTCTCGCGTATTTACGTAAAACTAAGGCTTTCCTATCTCTTATTACGAGCTGGAATACCTACAACCGATGCAAAAACGCCATTGTTCGACTTCGACATAAAGCGAATTTGCATCCGATGAGGGCTTGTTTGGCAGCTTGAAACGCATGAATCTTGCGTAATTACGTAAAACTAAGGCTTTTTGATCTCATATTACGAGCTGGAACACCTACAGCCGAAGCAAAACCTAATGTTCGATTTCGATATAAAGCGACTTTGCATTCGATGGTGGCTTGTTTGGTGGCTCGAAACGCATGAATCTTGCGTATTTGCATAAAAATAAGGCTTTTTCATCTCATATTACGAGCTGGAACTCTACAGCCGAAGCAAAACGCTAATGTTCGATTTCGATATAAAGCGACTTTGCATTCGATGGGGGCTTGTTTGGCTGCTCGAAACGCATGAATCCTGCGTATTTGTATAAAACTAAGGCTTTTTGATCTCATATTACGAGCTGGAACGCCTACAGCCGAAGCAAAACGCTAATGTTCGATTTCGATATAAAGCGACTTTGCATTCGATGGGGGCTTGTTTGGCGGCTCGAAACGCATACATCTCGCGTATTTACGTAAAACTAAGGCTTTCCTATCTCTTATTACGAGCTGGAATACCTACAACCGATGCAAAACGCCATTGTTCGATTTCGACATAAAGCGAATTTGCATCCGATGAGGGCTTGTTTGGCAGCTTGAAACGCATGAATCTTGCGTATTTACGTAAAACTAAGGCTTTTTGATCTCATATTAAGAGCTGGAACACCTACAGCCGAAGCAAAACCCTAATGTTCGATTTCGACATAAAGCGACTTTGCATTCGATGGTGGCTTGTTTGGTGCTCGAAACGCATGAATCTTGCGTATTTGCATAAAAATAAGGCTTTTTCATCTCATATTACGAGCTGGAACACCTACAGCCGAAGCAAAACGCTAATGTTCGATTTCGATATAAAGCGACTTTGCATTCGATGGGGGCTTGTTTGGCGGCTCGAAACGCATGAATCCTGCGTATTTGCATAAAACTAAGGCTTTTTGATCTCATATTACGAGCTGGAACGCCTACAGCCGAAGCAAAACGCTAATGTTCGATTTCGATATAAAGCGACTTTGCATTCGATGGGGGCTTGTTTGGGAGCTCGAAACGCATGAATCTTGCGTAAGTACGTAAAACTAAGGCTTTTTGATCTCATATTACGAGCTGGAACACCTACAGCCGAAGCAAAACGCTAATGTTCGATTTCGATATAAAGCGACTTTGCATTCGATGGGGCTTGTTTGGCGGCTCGAAACGCATGAATCTTGCGTATTTGTATAAAACTAAGGCTTTTTGATCTAATATTCCGAGCTGGAACACCTACAGCTAAAGCAAAAGGCTAATGTTCGATTACGATATAAAGCGAATTTGCATTCGATGGGTGCTTGTTTGGTGGCTCGAAACGCATGAATCTTGCGTATTTACGTAAAAATAAGCTTTTTGATCTCATATTACGAGCTGGAATACCTACAGCAGAAACAAAACGCTAATGTTCGATTTCGATATAAAGCGAATTTGCATTCGATGAGGGCTCTTTTGGCAGCTAGAAATGCAAAAATCTTGCGTATTTACGTAAAACTAAGGCTTTTTGATCTCATATTACGAGCTGGAACACCTACAGCCGAAGCTAAACGCTAGTGTTCGATTTCGATATAAAGCGACTTTGCATTCGATGGGAGCTTGTTTGGCGGCTCGAAACGCATACATCTCGCGTATTTACGTAGAACTAAGGCTTTCCTATCTCTTATTACGAGCTGGAATACCTACAACCGATGCAAAACGCCATTGTTCGATTTCGACATAAAGCGAATTTGCATTCGATGAGGGCTTGTTTGGCAGCTTGAAACGCATGAATCTTGCGTAATTACGTAAAACTAAGGCTTTTTGATCTCATGTTACGAGCTGGAACATCTACAGCCGAAGCAAAACGCTAATGTTCGATTTCGATATAAAGCGACTTTGCATTCGATGGTGGCTTGTTTGGTGGCTCGAAACGCATGAATCTTGCGTATTTGCATAAAAATAAGGCTTTTTCATCTCATATTACGAGCTGGAACACCTACAGCCGAAGCAAACGCTAATGTTCGAATTCGATATAAAGCGACTTTGCATTCGATGAGGGCTTGTTTGGCGGCTCGAAACGCATGAATCCTGCGTATTTGCATAAAACTAAGCCTTTTTGATCTCATATTACGAGCTGGAACGCCTACAGCCGAAGCAAAAGGCTAATGTTCGATTTCGATATAAAGCGACTTTGCATTCGATGGGGGCTTGTTTGGCGGCTCGAAACGCATGAATCTTGCGTATTTGCATAAAACTAAGGCTTTTTGATCTAATATTACGAGCTGGAACACCTACAGCCAAAGCAAAACGCTAATGTTCGATTTCGATATAAAGCGACTTTGCATTCGATGGAGCTTGTTTGGCGGCTCGAAACGCATACATCTCGCGTATTTACGTAAAACTAAGGCTTTCCTATCTCTTATTACGAGCTGGAATACCTACAACCGATGCAAAACGCCATTGTTCGATTTCGACATAAAGCGAATTTGCATCCGATGAGGGCTTGTTTGGCAGCTTGAAACGCATGAATCTTGCGTAATTACGTAAAACTAAGGCTTTTGATCTCATATTACGAGCTGGAACGCCTACAGCTGAAGCAAAAACGCTAATGTTCGATTTCGATATAAAGCGACTTTGCATTCGATGGGGGCTTGTTTGGCGTCTCGAAACGCATGAATCCTGCGTATTTGCATAAAACTAAGGCTTTTTGATCTCATATTACGAGCTGGAATGCCTACAGCCGAAGCAAAAACGCTAATGTTCGATTTCGATATAAAGCGACTTTGCATTCGATGGGGGCTTGTTTGGCGTCTCGAAACGCATGAATCTTGCGTATTTGCATAAAACTAAGGCTTTTTGATCTAATATTTCGAGCGTGAACACCTACAGCCAAAGCAAAAGGCTAATGTTCGATTTCGATATAAAGCGACTTTGCATTCGATGGGGGCTTGTTTGGCAGCTCGAAATGCAAAAATTTTCCGTATTTACGTAAAACTAAGGCTTTTTGATCTCATATTACGAGCTGGAACGCCTACAGCCGAAGCAAAACGCTAATGTTCGATTTCGATATAAAGCGACTTTGCATTCGATGGGGGCTTGTTTGGGAGCTCGAAACGCATGAATCTTGCGTAAGTACGTAAAACTAAGGCTTTTTGATCTCATATTACGAGCTGGAACACCTACAGCCGAAGCAAAACGCTAATGTTCGATTTCGATATAAAGCGACTTTGCATTCGATGGGGGCTTGTTTGGCGGCTCGAAACGCATGAATCTTGCGTATTTGTATAAAACTAAGGCTTTTTGATCTAATATTCCGAGCTGGAACACCTACAGCTAAAGCAAAAGGCTAATGTTCGATTACGATATAAAGCGAATTTGCATTCGATGGGTGCTTGTTTGGTGGCTCGAAACGCATGAATCTTGCGTATTTACGTAAAAATAAGGCTTTTTGATCTCATATTACGAGCTGGAATACCTACAGCAGAAACAAAACGCTAATGTTCGATTTCGATATAAAGCGAATTTGCATTCGATGAGGGCTCTTTTGGCAGCTAGAAATGCAAAAATCTTGCGTATTTACGTAAAACTAAGGCTTTTTGATCTCATATTACGAGCTGGAACACCTACAGCCGAAGCAAAACGCTAGTGTTCGATTTCGATATAAAGCGAATTTGCATTCGATGGGGGCTTGTTTGGGAGCTCGAAACGCATGAATCTTGCGTAAGTGCGTAAAACTAAGGCTTTTTGATCTCATATTACGAGCTGGAACACCTACAGCCGAAGCAAAACGCTAATGTTCGATTTCGATATAAAGCGACTTTGCATTCGATGGGGGCTTGTTTGGCGGCTCGAAACGCATGAATCCTGCGTATTTGCATAAAACTAAGGCTTTTTGATCTCATATTACGAGCTGGAACGCCTACAGCCGAAGCAAAACGCTAATGTTCGATTTCGATATAAAGCGACTTTGCATTCGATGGGTGCTTGTTTGGTGGCTCGAAACGCATGAATCTTGCGTAATTACGTAGAACTAAGGCTTTTTGATCTCATATTACGAGCTAGAACACCTACAGCAGAAACAAAACGCTAATGTTCGATTTCGAAATAAAGCGACTTTGCATTCGATGGGAGCTTGTTTGGCGTCACGAAACGCGTAAATCTCGCGTATTTACGTAAAACTAAGGCTTTTCTATTTCATATTACGAGCTGGAATACCTACAACCGATGCAAAACGCTAATGTTTTATTTCGATATAAAGCGAATTTGCATTCGATGTGGGCTTGTTTGGGAGCTCGAAACGCATGAATCTTGCGTAAGTACGTAAAACTAAGGCTTTTTGATCTCATATTACGAGCTGGAACACCTACAGCCGAAGCAAAACGCTAATGTTCAATTTCGATATAAAGCGACTTTGCATTCGATGGGGGCTTGTTTGGCGGCTCGAAACGCATGAATCTTGCGTATTTGCATAAAACTAAGGCTTTTTGATCTAATATTACGAGCTGGAACACCTACAGCTAAAGCAAAAGGCCAATGTTCGATTACGATATAAAGCCAATTTGCATTCGATGGGTGCTTGTTTGGTGGCTCGAAACGCATGAATCTTGCGTAATTACGTAAAACTAAGGCTTTTTGATCTCATATTACGAGCTGGAACGCCTACAGCCGAAGCAAAACGCTAATGTTCGATTTCGATATAAAGCGACTTTGCATTCGATGGGGGCTTGTTTGGCGTCTCGAAACGCATGAATCTTGCGTATTTGCATAAAACTAAGGCTTTTTGATCTAATATTTTGAGCGTGAACACCTACAGCCAAAGCAAAAGGCTAATGTTCGATTTCGATATAAAGCGACTTTGCATTCGATGGGGGCTTGTTTGGCGTCTCGAAACGCATGAATCCTGCGTATTTGCATAAAACTAAGGCTTTTTGATCTCATATTACGAGCTGGAATGCCTACAGCCGAAGCAAAACGCTAATGTTCGATTTCGATATAAAGCGACTTTGCATTCGATGGGGGCTTGTTTGGCGTCTCGAAACGCATGAATCTTGCGTATTTGCATAAAACTAAGGCTTTTTGATCTAATATTTTGAGCGTGAACACCTACAGCCAAAGCAAAAGGCTAATGTTCGATTTCGATATAAAGCGACTTTGCATTCGATGGGGGCTTGTTTGGCAGCTCGAAATGCAAAAATTTTCCGTATTTACGTAAAACTAAGGCTTTTTGATCTCATATTACGAGCTGGAACGCCTACAGCCGAAGCAAAACGCTAATGTTCGATTTCGATATAAAGCGACTTTGCATTCGATGGGGGCTTGTTTGGGAGCTCGAAACGCATGAATCTTGCGTAAGTACGTAAAACTAAGGCTTTTTGATCTCATATTACGAGCTGGAACACCTACAGCCGAAGCAAAACGCTAATGTTCGATTTCGATATAAAGCGACTTTGCATTCGATGGGGGCTTGTTTGGCGGCTCGAAACGCATGAATCTTGCGTATTTGTATAAAACTAAGGCTTTTTGATCTAATATTCCGAGCTGGAACACCTACAGCTAAAGCAAAAGGCTAATGTTCGATTACGATATAAAGCGAATTTGCATTCGATGGGTGCTTGTTTGGTGGCTCGAAACGCATGAATCTTGCGTATTTACGTAAAAATAAGGCTTTTTGATCTCATATTACGAGCTGGAATACCTACAGCAGAAACAAAACGCTAATGTTCGATTTCGATATAAAGCGAATTTGCATTCGATGAGGGCTCTTTTGGCAGCTAGAAATGCAAAAATCTTGCGTATTTACGTAAAACTAAGGCTTTTTGATCTCATATTACGAGCTGGAACACCTACAGCCGAAGCAAAACGCTAGTGTTCGATTTCGATATAAAGCGACTTTGCATTCGATGGGAGCTTGTTTGGCGGCTCGAAACGCATACATCTCGCGTATTTACGTAGAACTAAGGCTTTCCTATCTCTTATTACGAGCTGGAATACCTACAACCGATGCAAAACGCCATTGTTCGATTTCGACATAAAGCGAATTTGCATCCGATGAGGGCTTGTTTGGCAGCTTGAAACGCATGAATCTTGCGTAATTACGTAAAACTAAGGCTTTTTGATCTCATATTAAGAGCTGGAACACCTACAGCCGAAGCAAAACCCTAATGTTCGATTTCGATATAAAGCGACTTTGCATTCGATGGTGGCTTGTTTGGTGGCTCGAAACGCATGAATCTTGCGTATTTGCATAAAAATAAGGCTTTTTCATCTCATATTACGAGCTGGAACACCTACAGCCGAAGCAAAACGCTAATGTTCGATTTCGATATAAAGCGACTTTGCATTCGATGGGGGCTTGTTTGGCGGCTCGAAACGCATGAATCCTGCGTATTTGCATAAAACTAAGGCTTTTTGATCTCATATTACGAGCTGGAACGCCTACAGCCGAAGCAAAACGCTAATGTTCGATTTCGATATAAAGCGACTTTGCATTCGATGGGGGCTTGTTTGGCGTCTCGAAACGCATGAATCTTGCGTATATGCATAAAACTAAGGATTTTTGATCTAATATTTCGAGCGTGAACACCTACAGCCAAAGCAAAAGGCTAATGTTCGATTTCGATATAAAGCGACTTTGCATTCGATGGGGGCTTGTTTGGCGGCTCGAAACGCATGAATCTTGCGTATTTGCATAAAACTAAGGCTTTTTGATCTAATATTACGAGCTGGAACACCTACAGCCAAAGCAAAACGCTAATGTTCGATTTCGATATAAAGCGACTTTGCATTCGATGGGAGCTTGTTTGGCGGTTCGAAACGCATACATCTCGCGTATTTACGTAAAACTAAGGCTTTCCTATCTCTTATTACGAGCTGGAATACCTACAACCGATGCAAAACGCCATTGTTCGACTTCGACATAAAGCGAATTTGCATCCGATGAGGGCTTGTTTGGCAGCTTGAAACGCATGAATCTTGCGTAATTACGTAAAACTAAGGCTTTTTGATCTCATATTACGAGCTGGAACACCTACAGCCGAAGCAAAACCCTAATGTTCGATTTCGATATAAAGCGACTTTGCATTCGATGGTGGCTTGTTTGGTGGCTCGAAACGCATGAATCTTGCGTATTTGCATAAAAATAAGGCTTTTTCATCTCATATTACGAGCTGGAACACCTACAGCCGAAGCAAAACGCTAATGTTCGATTTCGATATAAAGCGACTTTGCATTCGATGGGGGCTTGTTTGGCTGCTCGAAACGCATGAATCCTGCGTATTTGTATAAAACTAAGGCTTTTTGATCTCATATTACGAGCTGGAACGCCTACAGCCGAAGCAAAACGCTAATGTTCGATTTCGATATAAAGCGACTTTGCATTCGATGGGGGCTTGTTTGGCGGCTCGAAACGCATACATCTCGCGTATTTACGTAAAACTAAGGCTTTCCTATCTCTTATTACGAGCTGGAATACCTACAACCGATGCAAAACGCCATTGTTCGATTTCGACATAAAGCGAATTTGCATCCGATGAGGGCTTGTTTGGCAGCTTGAAACGCATGAATCTTGCGTATTTACGTAAAACTAAGGCTTTTTGATCTCATATTAAGAGCTGGAACACCTACAGCCGAAGCAAAACCCTAATGTTCGATTTCGATATAAAGCGACTTTGCATTCGATGGTGGCTTGTTTGGTGGCTCGAAACGCATGAATCTTGCGTATTTGCATAAAAATAAGGCTTTTTCATCTCATATTACGAGCTGGAACACCTACAGCCGAAGCAAAACGCTAATGTTCGATTTCGATATAAAGCGACTTTGCATTCGATGGGGGCTTGTTTGGCGGCTCGAAACGCATGAATCCTGCGTATTTGCATAAAACTAAGGCTTTTTGATCTCATATTACGAGCTGGAACGCCTACAGCCGAAGCAAAACGCTAATGTTCGATTTCGATATAAAGCGACTTTGCATTCGATGGGGGCTTGTTTGGGAGCTCGAAACGCATGAATCTTGCGTAAGTACGTAAAACTAAGGCTTTTTGATCTCATATTACGAGCTGGAACACCTACAGCCGAAGCAAAACGCTAATGTTCGATTTCGATATAAAGCGACTTTGCATTCGATGGGGGCTTGTTTGGCGGCTCGAAACGCATGAATCTTGCGTATTTGTATAAAACTAAGGCTTTTTGATCTAATATTCCGAGCTGGAACACCTACAGCTAAAGCAAAAGGCTAATGTTCGATTACGATATAAAGCGAATTTGCATTCGATGGGTGCTTGTTTGGTGGCTCGAAACGCATGAATCTTGCGTATTTACGTAAAAATAAGGCTTTTTGATCTCATATTACGAGCTGGAATACCTACAGCAGAAACAAAACGCTAATGTTCGATTTCGATATAAAGCGAATTTGCATTCGATGAGGGCTCTTTTGGCAGCTAGAAATGCAAAAATCTTGCGTATTTACGTAAAACTAAGGCTTTTTGATCTCATATTACGAGCTGGAACACCTACAGCCGAAGCTAAACGCTAGTGTTCGATTTCGATATAAAGCGACTTTGCATTCGATGGGAGCTTGTTTGGCGGCTCGAAACGCATACATCTCGCGTATTTACGTAGAACTAAGGCTTTCCTATCTCTTATTACGAGCTGGAATACCTACAACCGATGCAAAACGCCATTGTTCGATTTCGACATAAAGCGAATTTGCATTCGATGAGGGCTTGTTTGGCAGCTTGAAACGCATGAATCTTGCGTAATTACGTAAAACTAAGGCTTTTTGATCTCATGTTACGAGCTGGAACATCTACAGCCGAAGCAAAACGCTAATGTTCGATTTCGATATAAAGCGACTTTGCATTCGATGGTGGCTTGTTTGGTGGCTCGAAACGCATGAATCTTGCGTATTTGCATAAAAATAAGGCTTTTTCATCTCATATTACGAGCTGGAACACCTACAGCCGAAGCAAAACGCTAATGTTCGATTTCGATATAAAGCGACTTTGCATTCGATGAGGGCTTGTTTGGCGGCTCGAAACGCATGAATCCTGCGTATTTGCATAAAACTAAGCCTTTTTGATCTCATATTACGAGCTGGAACGCCTACAGCCGAAGCAAAAGGCTAATGTTCGATTTCGATATAAAGCGACTTTGCATTCGATGGGGGCTTGTTTGGCGGCTCGAAACGCATGAATCTTGCGTATTTGCATAAAACTAAGGCTTTTTGATCTAATATTACGAGCTGGAACACCTACAGCCAAAGCAAAACGCTAATGTTCGATTTCGATATAAAGCGACTTTGCATTCGATGGGAGCTTGTTTGGCGGCTCGAAACGCATACATCTCGCGTATTTACGTAAAACTAAGGCTTTCCTATCTCTTATTACGAGCTGGAATACCTACAACCGATGCAAAACGCCATTGTTCGATTTCGACATAAAGCGAATTTCCATCCGATGAGGGCTTGTTTGGCAGCTTGAAACGCATGAATCTTGCGTAATTACGTAAAACTAAGGCTTTTTGATCTCATATTACGAGCTGGAACACCTACAGCCGAAGCAAAACGCTAATGTTCGATTTCGATATAAAGCGACTTTGCATTCGATGGGGGCTTGTTTGGCGGCTCGAAACGCATGAATCCTGCGTATTTGCATAAAACTAAGGCTTTTTGATCTCATATTACGAGCTGGAACGCCTACAGCCGAAGCAAAACGCTAATGTTCGATTTCGATATAAAGCGACTTTGCATTCGATGGGGGCTTGTTTGGGAGCTCGAAACGCATGAATCTTGCGTAAGTACGTAAAACTAAGGCTTTTTGATCTCATATTACGAGCTGGAACACCTACAGCCGAAGCAAAACGCTAATGTTCGATTTCGATATAAAGCGACTTTGCATTCGATGGGGGCTTGTTTGGCGGCTCGAAACGCATGAATCTTGCGTATTTGTATAAAACTAAGGCTTTTTGATCTAATATTCCGAGCTGGAACACCTACAGCTAAAGCAAAAGGCTAATGTTCGATTACGATATAAAGCGAATTTGCATTCGATGGGTGCTTGTTTGGTGGCTCGAAACGCATGAATCTTGCGTATTTACGTAAAAATAAGGCTTTTTGATCTCATATTACGAGCTGGAATACCTACAGCAGAAACAAAACGCTAATGTTCGATTTCGATATAAAGCGAATTTGCATTCGATGAGGGCTCTTTTGGCAGCTAGAAATGCAAAAATCTTGCGTATTTACGTAAAACTAAGGCTTTTTGATCTCATATTACGAGCTGGAACACCTACAGCCGAAGCAAAACGCTAGTGTTCGATTTCGATATAAAGCGAATTTGCATTCGATGGGGGCTTGTTTGGGAGCTCGAAACGCATGAATCTTGCGTAAGTGCGTAAGACTAAGGCTTTTTGATCTCATATTACGAGCTGGAACACCTACAGCCGAAGCAAAACGCTAATGTTCGATTTCGATATAAAGCGAATTTGCATCCGATGAGGGCTTGTTTGGCGGCTCGAAACGCATGAATCCTGCGTATTTGCATAAAACTAAGGCTTTTTGATCTCATATTACGAGCTGGAACGCCTACAGCCGAAGCAAAACGCTAATGTTCGATTTCGATATAAAGCGACTTTGCATTCGATGGGTGCTTGTTTGGTGGCTCGAAACGCATGAATCTTGCGTAATTACGTAGAACTAAGGCTTTTTGATCTCATATTACGAGCTAGAACACCTACAGCAGAAACAAAACGCTAATGTTCGATTTCGAAATAAAGCGACTTTGCATTCGATGGGAGCTTGTTTGGCGTCACGAAACGCGTAAATCTCGCGTATTTACGTAAAACTAAGGCTTTTCTATTTCATATTACGAGCTGGAATACCTACAACCGATGCAAAACGCTAATGTTTTATTTCGATATAAAGCGAATTTGCATTCGATGTGGGCTTGTTTGGGAGCTCGAAACGCATGAATCTTGCGTAAGTACGTAAAACTAAGGCTTTTTGATCTCATATTACGAGCTGGAACACCTACAGCCGAAGCAAAACGCTAATGTTCAATTTCGATATAAAGCGACTTTGCATTCGATGGGGGCTTGTTTGGCGGCTCGAAACGCATGAATCTTGCGTATTTGCATAAAACTAAGGCTTTTTGATCTAATATTACGAGCTGGAACACCTACAGCTAAAGCAAAAGGCCAATGTTCGATTACGATATAAAGCGAATTTGCATTCGATGGGTGCTTGTTTGGTGGCTCGAAACGCATGAATCTTGCGTAATTACGTAAAACTAAGGCTTTTTGATCTCATATTACGAGCTGGAACGCCTACAGCCGAAGCAAAACGCTAATGTTCGATTTCGATATAAAGCGACTTTGCATTCGATAGGGGCTTGTTTGGCGTCTCGAAACGCATGAATCCTGCGTATTTGCATAAAACTAAGGCTTTTTGATCTCATATTACGAGCTGGAATGCCTACAGCCGAAGCAAAACGCTAATGTTCGATTTCGATATAAAGCGACTTTGCATTCGATGGGGGCTTGTTTGGCGTCTCGAAACGCATGAATCTTGCGTATTTGCATAAAACTAAGGCTTTTTGATCTAATATTTTGAGCGTGAACACCTACAGCCAAAGCAAAAGGCTAATGTTCGATTTCGATATAAAGCGACTTTGCATTCGATGGGGGCTTGTTTGGCAGCTCGAAATGCAAAAATTTTCCGTATTTACGTAAAACTAAGGCTTTTTGATCTCATATTACGAGCTGGAACGCCTACAGCCGAAGCAAAACGCTAATGTTCGATTTCGATATAAAGCGACTTTGCATTCGATGGGGGCTTGTTTGGGAGCTCGAAACGCATGAATCTTGCGTAAGTACGTAAAACTAAGGCTTTTTGATCTCATATTACGAGCTGGAACACCTACAGCCGAAGCAAAACGCTAATGTTCGATTTCGATATAAAGCGACTTTGCATTCGATGGGGGCTTGTTTGGCGGCTCGAAACGCATGAATCTTGCGTATTTGTATAAAACTAAGGCTTTTTGATCTAATATTCCGAGCTGGAACACCTACAGCTAAAGCAAAAGGCTAATGTTCGATTACGATATAAAGCGAATTTGCATTCGATGGGTGCTTGTTTGGTGGCTCGAAACGCATGAATCTTGCGTATTTACGTAAAAATAAGGCTTTTTGATCTCATATTACGAGCTGGAATACCTACAGCAGAAACAAAACGCTAATGTTCGATTTCGATATAAAGCGAATTTGCATTCGATGAGGGCTCTTTTGGCAGCTAGAAATGCAAAAATCTTGCGTATTTACGTAAAACTAAGGCTTTTTGATCTCATATTACGAGCTGGAACACCTACAGCCGAAGCAAAACGCTAGTGTTCGATTTCGATATAAAGCGACTTTGCATTCGATGGGAGCTTGTTTGGCGGCTCGAAACGCATACATCTCGCGTATTTACGTAGAACTAAGGCTTTCCTATCTCTTATTACGAGCTGGAATACCTACAACCGATGCAAAACGCCATTGTTCGATTTCGACATAAAGCGAATTTGCATCCGATGAGGGCTTGTTTGGCAGCTTGAAACGCATGAATCTTGCGTAATTACGTAAAACTAAGGCTTTTTGATCTCATATTAAGAGCTGGAACACCTACAGCCGAAGCAAAACCCTAATGTTCGATTTCGATATAAAGCGACTTTGCATTCGATGGTGGCTTGTTTGGTGGCTCGAAACGCATGAATCTTGCGTATTTGCATAAAAATAAGGCTTTTTCATCTCATATTACGAGCTGGAACACCTACAGCCGAAGCAAAACGCTAATGTTCGATTTCGATATAAAGCGACTTTGCATTCGATGGGGGCTTGTTTGGCGTCTCGAAACGCATGAATCTTGCGTATATGCATAAAACTAAGGATTTTTGATCTAATATTTCGAGCGTGAACACCTACAGCCAAAGCAAAAGGCTAATGTTCGATTTCGATATAAAGCGACTTTGCATTCGATGGGGGCTTGTTTGGCGGCTCGAAACGCATGAATCTTGCGTATTTGCATAAAACTAAGGCTTTTTGATCTAATATTACGAGCTGGAACACCTACAGCCAAAGCAAAACGCTAATGTTCGATTTCGATATAAAGCGACTTTGCATTCGATGGGAGCTTGTTTGGCGGTTCGAAACGCATACATCTCGCGTATTTACGTAAAACTAAGGCTTTCCTATCTCTTATTACGAGCTGGAATACCTACAACCGATGCAAAACGCCATTGTTCGACTTCGACATAAAGCGAATTTGCATCCGATGAGGGCTTGTTTGGCAGCTTGAAACGCATGAATCTTGCGTAATTACGTAAAACTAAGGCTTTTTGATCTCATATTACGAGCTGGAACACCTACAGCCGAAGCAAAACCCTAATGTTCGATTTCGATATAAAGCGACTTTGCATTCGATGGTGGCTTGTTTGGTGGCTCGAAACGCATGAATCTTGCGTATTTGCATAAAAATAAGGCTTTTTCATCTCATATTACGAGCTGGAACACCTACAGCCGAAGCAAAACGCTAATGTTCGATTTCGATATAAAGCGACTTTGCATTCGATGGGGGCTTGTTTGGCTGCTCGAAACGCATGAATCCTGCGTATTTGTATAAAACTAAGGCTTTTTGATCTCATATTACGAGCTGGAACGCCTACAGCCGAAGCAAAACGCTAATGTTCGATTTCGATATAAAGCGACTTTGCATTCGATGGGGGCTTGTTTGGCGGCTCGAAACGCATACATCTCGCGTATTTACGTAAAACTAAGGCTTTCCTATCTCTTATTACGAGCTGGAATACCTACAACCGATGCAAAACGCCATTGTTCGATTTCGACATAAAGCGAATTTGCATCCGATGAGGGCTTGTTTGGCAGCTTGAAACGCATGAATCTTGCGTATTTACGTAAAACTAAGGCTTTTTGATCTCATATTAAGAGCTGGAACACCTACAGCCGAAGCAAAACCCTAATGTTCGATTTCGATATAAAGCGACTTTGCATTCGATGGTGGCTTGTTTGGTGGCTCGAAACGCATGAATCCTGCGTATTTGCATAAAACTAAGGCTTTTTGATCTCATATTACGAGCTGGAACGCCTACAGCCGAAGCAAAACGCTAATGTTCGATTTCGATATAAAGCGACTTTGCATTCGATGGGGGCTTGTTTGGGAGCTCGAAACGCATGAATCTTGCGTAAGTACGTAAAACTAAGGCTTTTTGATCTCATATTACGAGCTGGAACACCTACAGCCGAAGCAAAACGCTAATGTTCGATTTCGATATAAAGCGACTTTGCATTCGATGGGGGCTTGTTTGGCGGCTCGAAACGCATGAATCTTGCGTATTTGTATAAAACTAAGGCTTTTTGATCTAATATTCCGAGCTGGAACACCTACAGCTAAAGCAAAAGGTTAATGTTCGATTACGATATAAAGCGAATTTGCATTCGATGGGTGCTTGTTTGGTGGCTCGAAACGCATGAATCTTGCGTATTTACGTAAAAATAAGGCTTTTTGATCTCATATTACGAGCTGGAATACCTACAGCAGAAACAAAACGCTAATGTTCGATTTCGATATAAAGCGAATTTGCATTCGATGAGGGCTCTTTTGGCAGCTAGAAATGCAAAAATCTTGCGTATTTACGTAAAACTAAGGCTTTTTGATCTCATATTACGAGCTGGAACACCTACAGCCGAAGCTAAACGCTAGTGTTCGATTTCGATATAAAGCGACTTTGCATTCGATGGGAGCTTGTTTGGCGGCTCGAAACGCATACATCTCGCGTATTTACGTAGAACTAAGGCTTTCCTATCTCTTATTACGAGCTGGAATACCTACAACCGATGCAAAACGCCATTGTTCGATTTCGACATAAAGCGAATTTGCATTCGATGAGGGCTTGTTTGGCAGCTTGAAACGCATGAATCTTGCGTAATTACGTAAAACTAAGGCTTTTTGATCTCATGTTACGAGCTGGAACATCTACAGCCGAAGCAAAACGCTAATGTTCGATTTCGATATAAAGCGACTTTGCATTCGATGGTGGCTTGTTTGGTGGCTCGAAACGCATGAATCTTGCGTATTTGCATAAAAATAAGGCTTTTTCATCTCATATTACGAGCTGGAACACCTACAGCCGAAGCAAAACGCTAATGTTCGATTTCGATATAAAGCGACTTTGCATTCGATGAGGGCTTGTTTGGCGGCTCGAAACGCATGAATCCTGCGTATTTGCATAAAACTAAGCCTTTTTGATCTCATATTACGAGCTGGAACGCCTACAGCCGAAGCAAAAGGCTAATGTTCGATTTCGATATAAAGCGACTTTGCATTCGATGGGGGCTTGTTTGGCGGCTCGAAACGCATGAATCTTGCGTATTTGCATAAAACTAAGGCTTTTTGATCTAATATTACGAGCTGGAACACCTACAGCCAAAGCAAAACGCTAATGTTCGATTTCGATATAAAGCGACTTTGCATTCGATGGGAGCTTGTTTGGCGGCTCGAAACGCATACATCTCGCGTATTTACGTAAAACTAAGGCTTTCCTATCTCTTATTACGAGCTGGAATACCTACAACCGATGCAAAACGCCATTGTTCGATTTCGACATAAAGCGAATTTGCATCCGATGAGGGCTTGTTTGGCAGCTTGAAACGCATGAATCTTGCGTAATTACGTAAAACTAAGGCTTTTTGATCTCATATTACGAGCTGGAACACCTACAGCCGAAGCAAAACCCTAATGTTCGATTTCGATATAAAGCGACTTTGCATTCGATGGTGGCTTGTTTGGTGGCTCGAAACGCATGAATCTTGCGTATTTGCATAAAAATAAGGCTTTTTCATCTCATATTACGAGCTGGAACACCTACAGCCGAAGCAAAACGCTAATGTTCGATTTCGATATAAAGCGACTTTGCATTCGATGGGGGCTTGTTTGGCGGCTCGAAACGCATGAATCCTGCGTATTTGCATAAAACTAAGGCTTTTTGATCTCATATTACGAGCTGGAACGCCTACAGCCGAAGCAAAACGCTAATGTTCGATTTCGATATAAAGCGACTTTGCATTCGATGGGGGCTTGTTTGGCGTCTCGAAACGCATGAATCTTGCGTATTTGCATAAAACTAAGGATTTTTGATCTAATATTTCGAGCGTGAACACCTACAGCCAAAGCAAAAGGCTAATGTTCGATTTCGATATAAAGCGACTTTGCATTCGATGGGGGCTTGTTTGGCGGCTCGAAACGCATGAATCTTGCGTATTTGCATAAAACTAAGGCTTTTTGATCTAATATTACGAGCTGGAACACCTACAGCCAAAGCAAAACGCTAATGTTCGATTTCGATATAAAGCGACTTTGCATTCGATGGGAGCTTGTTTGGCGGCTCGAAACGCATGAATCTTGCGTATTTGCATAAAACTAAGGCTTTTTGATCTAATATTACGAGCTGGAACACCTACAGCCAAAGAAAAAGGCTAATGTTCGATTTCGATATAAAGCGACTTTGCATTCGATGGGGGCTTGTTTGGCGGCTCGAAACGCAAGAATCTTGCGTATTTGCATAAAACTAAGGCTTTTTCATCTAATATTACGAGCTGGATCACCTACAGCCAAAGCAAAACGCTAATGTTCGATTTCGATATAAAGCGACTTTGCATTCGATGGGGGCTTGTTTGGCAGCTCGAAATGCAAAAATTTTCCGTATTTACGTAAAACTAAAGCATTGTGATCTAATATTACGAGCTGGAACACCTACAGCCAAAGAGAAAGGCTAATGTTCGATTTCGATATAAAGCGACTTTGCATTCGATGGGAGCTTGTTTGGCGGCTCGAAACACATACATCTCGCGTATTTACGTAAAACTAAGGCTTTCCTATCTCTTATTACGAGCTGGAATACCTACAACCGATGCAAAACGCCATTGTTCGATTTCGACATAAAGCGAATTTGCATTCGATGAGGGCTTGTTTGGCAGCTTGAAACGCATGAATCTTGCGTAATTACGTAAAACTAAGGCTTTTTGATCTCATGTTACGAGCTGGAACACCTACAGCCGAAGCAAAACGCTAATGTTCGATTTCGATATAAAGCGACTTTGCATTCGATGGTGGCTTGTTTGGTGGCTCGAAACGCATGAGTCTTGCGTATTTGCATAAAAATAAGGCATTTTCATCTCATATTACGAGCTGGAACACCTACAGCCGATGCAAAACGCTAATGTTCGATTTCGATATAAAGCGACTTTGCATTCGATGGGGGCATGTTTGGCGGCTCGAAACGCATGAATCCTGCGTATTTGCATAAAACTAAGGCTTTTTGATCTCATATTACGAGCTGGAACGCCTACAGCCGAAGCAAAACGCTAATGTTCGATTTCGATATAAAACGACTTTGCATTCGATGGGGGCTTGTTTGGCGGCTCGAAACGCATACATCTCGCGTATTTACGTAAAACTAAGGCTTTCCTATCTCTTATTACGAGCTGGAATACCTACAACCGATGCGAAACGCCATTGTTCGATTTCGACATAAAGCGAATTTGCATCCGATGAGGGCTTGTTTGGCAGCTTGAAACGCATGAATCTTGCGTAATTACGTAAAACTAAGGCTTTTTGATCTCATATTAAGAGCTGGAACACCTACAGCCGAAGCAAAACCCTAATGTTCGATTTCGATATAAAGCGACTTTGCATTCGATGGTGGCTTGTTTGGTGGCTCGAAACGCATGAATCTTGCGTATTTGCATAAAAATAAGGCTTTTTCATCTCATATTACGAGCTGGAACACCTACAGCCGAAGCAAAACGCTAATGTTCGATTTCGATATAAAGCGACTTTGCATTCGATGAGGGCTTGTTTGGCGGCTCGAAACGCATGAATCCTGCGTATTTGCATAAAACTAAGCCTTTTTGATCTCATATTACGAGCTGGAACGCCTACAGCCGAAGCAAAACGCTAATGTTCGATTTCGATATAAAGCGACTTTGCATTCGATGGGGGCTTGTTTGGCGTCTCGAAACGCATGAATCTTGCGTATTTGCATAAAACTAAGGATTTTTGATCTAATATTTCGAGCGTGAACACCTACAGCCAAAGCAAAAGGCTAATGTTCGATTTCGATATAAAGCGACTTTGCATTCGATGGTGGCTTGTTTGGTGGCTCGAAACGCATGAATCTTGCGTATTTGCATAAAAATAAGGCTTTTTCATCTCATATTACGAGCTGGAACACCTACAGCCGAAGCAAAACGCTAATGTTCGATTTCGATATAAAGCGACTTTGCATTCGATGGGGGCTTGTTTGGCGGCTCGAAACGCAAGAATCTTGCGTATTTGCATAAAACTAAGGCTTTTTGATTTCATATTACGAGCTGGAACGCCTACAGCCGAAGCAAAACGCTAATGTTCGATTTCGATATAAAGCGACTTTGCATTCGATGGGGGCTTGTTTGGCGTCTCGAAACGCATGAATCTTGCGTATTTGCATAAAACTAAGGATTTTTGATCTAATATTTCGAGCGTGAACACCTACAGCTAAAGCAAAAGGCCAATGTTCGATTACGATATAAAGCGAATTTGCATTCGATGGGTGCTTGTTTGGTGGCTCGAAACGCATGAATCTTGCGTAATTACGTAAAACTAAGGCTTTTTGATCTCATATTACGAGCTGGAACGCCTACAGCCGAAGCAAAACGCTAATGTTCGATTTCGATATAAAGCGACTTTGCATTCGATGGGGGCTTGTTTGGCGTCTCGAAACGCATGAATCTTGCGTATTTGCATAAAACTAAGGCTTTTTGATCTAATATTTCGAGCGTGAACACCTACAGCCAAAGCAAAAGGCTAATGTTCGATTTCGATATAAAGCGACTTTGCATTCGATGGGGGCTTGTTTGGCAGCTCGAAATGCAAAAATTTTCCGTATTTACGTAAAACTAAGGCTTTTTGATCTCATATTACGAGCTGGAACGCCTACAGCCGAAGCAAAACGCTAATGTTCGATTTCGATATAAAGCGACTTTGCATTCGATGGGGGCTTGTTTGGGAGCTCGAAACGCATGAATCTTGCGTAAGTACGTAAAACTAAGGCTTTTTGATCTCATATTACGAGCTGGAACACCTACAGCCGAAGCAAAACGCTAATGTTCGATTTCGATATAAAGCGACTTTGCATTCGATGGGGGCTTGTTTGGCGGCTCGAAACGCATGAATCTTGCGTATTTGTATAAAACTAAGGCTTTTTGATCTAATATTCCGAGCTGGAACACCTACAGCTAAAGCAAAAGGCTAATGTTCGATTACGATATAAAGCGAATTTGCATTCGATGGGTGCTTGTTTGGTGGCTCGAAACGCATGAATCTTGCGTATTTACGTAAAAATAAGGCTTTTTGATCTCATATTACGAGCTGGAATACCTACAGCAGAAACAAAACGCTAATGTTCGATTTCGATATAAAGCGACTTTGCATTCGATGGGGGCTTGTTTGGCGGCTCGAAACGCATGAATCTTGCGTATTTGTATAAAACTAAGGCTTTTTGATCTAATATTCCGAGCTGGAACACCTACAGCTAAAGCAAAAGGCTAATGTTCGATTACGATATAAAGCGAATTTGCATTCGATGGGTGCTTGTTTGGTGGCTCGAAACGCATGAATCTTGCGTATTTGCATAAAACTAAGGCTTTTTGATCTCATATTACGAGCTGGAATGCCTACAGCCGAAGCAAAACGCTAATGTTCGATTTCGATATAAAGCGACTTTGCATTCGATGGGGGCTTGTTTGGCGTCTCGAAACGCATGAATCTTGCGTATTTGCATAAAACTAAGGCTTTTTGATCTAATATTTCGAGCGTGAACACCTACAGCCAAAGCAAAAGGCTAATGTTCGATTTCGATATAAAGCGACTTTGCATTCGATGGGGGCTTGTTTGGCAGCTCGAAATGCAAAAATTTTCCGTATTTACGTAAAACTAAGGCTTTTTGATCTCATATTACGAGCTGGAACGCCTACAGCCGAAGCAAAACGCTAATGTTCGATTTCGATATAAAGCGACTTTGCATTCGATGGGGGCTTGTTTGGGAGCTCGAAACGCATGAATCTTGCGTAAGTACGTAAAACTAAGGCTTTTTGATCTCATATTACGAGCTGGAACACCTACAGCCGAAGCAAAACGCTAATGTTCGATTTCGATATAAAGCGACTTTGCATTCGATGGGGGCTTGTTTGGCGGCTCGAAACGCATGAATCTTGCGTATTTGTATAAAACTAAGGCTTTTTGATCTAATATTCCGAGCTGGAACACCTACAGCTAAAGCAAAAGGCTAATGTTCGATTACGATATAAAGCGAATTTGCATTCGATGGGTGCTTGTTTGGTGGCTCGAAACGCATGAATCTTGCGTATTTACGTAAAAATAAGGCTTTTTGATCTCATATTACGAGCTGGAATACCTACAGCAGAAACAAAACGCTAATGTTCGATTTCGATATAAAGCGAATTTGCATTCGATGAGGGCTCTTTTGGCAGCTAGAAATGCAAAAATCTTGCGTATTTACGTAAAACTAAGGCTTTTTGATCTCATATTACGAGCTGGAACACCTACAGCCGAAGCTAAACGCTAGTGTTCGATTTCGATATAAAGCGACTTTGCATTCGATGGGAGCTTGTTTGGCGGCTCGAAACGCATACATCTCGCGTATTTACGTAGAACTAAGGCTTTCCTATCTCTTATTACGAGCTGGAATACCTACAACCGATGCAAAACGCCATTGTTCGATTTCGACATAAAGCGAATTTGCATTCGATGAGGGCTTGTTTGGCAGCTTGAAACGCATGAATCTTGCGTAATTACGTAAAACTAAGGCTTTTTGATCTCATGTTACGAGCTGGAACATCTACAGCCGAAGCAAAACGCTAATGTTCGATTTCGATATAAAGCGACTTTGCATTCGATGGTGGCTTGTTTGGTGGCTCGAAACGCATGAATCTTGCGTATTTGCATAAAAATAAGGCTTTTTCATCTCATATTACGAGCTGGAACACCTACAGCCGAAGCAAAACGCTAATGTTCGATTTCGATATAAAGCGACTTTGCATTCGATGAGGGCTTGTTTGGCGGCTCGAAACGCATGAATCCTGCGTATTTGCATAAAACTAAGCCTTTTTGATCTCATATTACGAGCTGGAACGCCTACAGCCGAAGCAAAAGGCTAATGTTCGATTTCGATATAAAGCGACTTTGCATTCGATGGGGGCTTGTTTGGCGGCTCGAAACGCATGAATCTTGCGTATTTGCATAAAACTAAGGCTTTTTGATCTAATATTACGAGCTGGAACACCTACAGCCAAAGCAAAACGCTAATGTTCGATTTCGATATAAAGCGACTTTGCATTCGATGGGAGCTTGTTTGGCGGCTCGAAACGCATACATCTCGCGTATTTACGTAAAACTAAGGCTTTCCTATCTCTTATTACGAGCTGGAATACCTACAACCGATGCAAAACGCCATTGTTCGATTTCGACATAAAGCGAATTTGCATCCGATGAGGGCTTGTTTGGCAGCTTGAAACGCATGAATCTTGCGTAATTACGTAAAACTAAGGCTTTTTGATCTCATATTACGAGCTGGAACACCTACAGCCGAAGCAAAACCCTAATGTTCGATTTCGATATAAAGCGACTTTGCATTCGATGGTGGCTTGTTTGGTGGCTCGAAACGCATGAATCTTGCGTATTTGCATAAAAATAAGGCTTTTTCATCTCATATTACGAGCTGGAACACCTACAGCCGAAGCAAAACGCTAATGTTCGATTTCGATATAAAGCGACTTTGCATTCGATGGGGGCTTGTTTGGCGGCTCGAAACGCATGAATCCTGCGTATTTGCATAAAACTAAGGCTTTTTGATCTCATATTACGAGCTGGAACGCCTACAGCCGAAGCAAAACGCTAATGTTCGATTTCGATATAAAGCGACTTTGCATTCGATGGGGGCTTGTTTGGCGTCTCGAAACGCATGAATCTTGCGTATTTGCATAAAACTAAGGATTTTTGATCTAATATTTCGAGCGTGAACACCTACAGCCAAAGCAAAAGGCTAATGTTCGATTTCGATATAAAGCGACTTTGCATTCGATGGGGGCTTGTTTGGCGGCTCGAAACGCATGAATCTTGCGTATTTGCATAAAACTAAGGCTTTTTGATCTAATATTACGAGCTGGAACACCTACAGCCAAAGCAAAACGCTAATGTTCGATTTCGATATAAAGCGACTTTGCATTCGATGGGAGCTTGTTTGGCGGCTCGAAACGCATGAATCTTGCGTATTTGCATAAAACTAAGGCTTTTTGATCTAATATTACGAGCTGGAACACCTACAGCCAAAGAAAAAGGCTAATGTTCGATTTCGATATAAAGCGACTTTGCATTCGATGGGGGCTTGTTTGGCGGCTCGAAACGCAAGAATCTTGCGTATTTGCATAAAACTAAGGCTTTTTCATCTAATATTACGAGCTGGATCACCTACAGCCAAAGCAAAACGCTAATGTTCGATTTCGATATAAAGCGACTTTGCATTCGATGGGGGCTTGTTTGGCAGCTCGAAATGCAAAAATTTTCCGTATTTACGTAAAACTAAAGCATTGTGATCTAATATTACGAGCTGGAACACCTACAGCCAAAGAGAAAGGCTAATGTTCGATTTCGATATAAAGCGACTTTGCATTCGATGGGAGCTTGTTTGGCGGCTCGAAACACATACATCTCGCGTATTTACGTAAAACTAAGGCTTTCCTATCTCTTATTACGAGCTGGAATACCTACAACCGATGCAAAACGCCATTGTTCGATTTCGACATAAAGCGAATTTGCATTCGATGAGGGCTTGTTTGGCAGCTTGAAACGCATGAATCTTGCGTAATTACGTAAAACTAAGGCTTTTTGATCTCATGTTACGAGCTGGAACACCTACAGCCGAAGCAAAACGCTAATGTTCGATTTCGATATAAAGCGACTTTGCATTCGATGGTGGCTTGTTTGGTGGCTCGAAACGCATGAGTCTTGCGTATTTGCATAAAAATAAGGCATTTTCATCTCATATTACGAGCTGGAACACCTACAGCCGAAGCAAAACGCTAATGTTCGATTTCGATATAAAGCGACTTTGCATTCGATGGGGGCATGTTTGGCGGCTCGAAACGCATGAATCCTGCGTATTTGCATAAAACTAAGGCTTTTTGATCTCATATTACGAGCTGGAACGCCTACAGCCGAAGCAAAACGCTAATGTTCGATTTCGATATAAAACGACTTTGCATTCGATGGGGGCTTGTTTGGCGGCTCGAAACGCATACATCTCGCGTATTTACGTAAAACTAAGGCTTTCCTATCTCTTATTACGAGCTGGAATACCTACAACCGATGCGAAACGCCATTGTTCGATTTCGACATAAAGCGAATTTGCATCCGATGAGGGCTTGTTTGGCAGCTTGAAACGCATGAATCTTGCGTAATTACGTAAAACTAAGGCTTTTTGATCTCATATTAAGAGCTGGAACACCTACAGCCGAAGCAAAACCCTAATGTTCGATTTCGATATAAAGCGACTTTGCATTCGATGGTGGCTTGTTTGGTGGCTCGAAACGCATGAATCTTGCGTATTTGCATAAAAATAAGGCTTTTTCATCTCATATTACGAGCTGGAACACCTACAGCCGAAGCAAAACGCTAATGTTCGATTTCGATATAAAGCGACTTTGCATTCGATGGGGGCTTGTTTGGCGGCTCGAAACGCAAGAATCTTGCGTATTTGCATAAAACTAAGGCTTTTTGATCTCATATTACGAGCTGGAACGCCTACAGCCGAAGCAAAACGCTAATGTTCGATTTCGATATAAAGCGACTTTGCATTCGATGGGGGCTTGTTTGGCGTCTCGAAACGCATGAATCTTGCGTATTTGCATAAAACTAAGGATTTTTGATCTAATATTTCGAGCGTGAACACCTACAGCTAAAGCAAAAGGCCAATGTTCGATTACGATATAAAGCGAATTTGCATTCGATGGGTGCTTGTTTGGTGGCTCGAAACGCATGAATCTTGCGTAATTACGTAAAACTAAGGCTTTTTGATCTCATATTACGCGCTGGAACGCCTACAGCCGAAGCAAAACGCTAATGTTCGATTTCGATATAAAGCGACTTTGCATTCGATGGGGGCTTGTTTGGCGTCTCGAAACGCATGAATCTTGCGTATTTGCATAAAACTAAGGCTTTTTGATCTAATATTTCGAGCGTGAACACCTACAGCCAAAGCAAAAGGCTAATGTTCGATTTCGATATAAAGCGACTTTGCATTCGATGGGGGCTTGTTTGGCAGCTCGAAATGCAAAAATTTTCCGTATTTACGTAAAACTAAGGCTTTTTGATCTCATATTACGAGCTGGAACGCCTACACCCGAAGCAAAACGCTAATGTTCGATTTCGATATAAAGCGACTTTGCATTCGATGGGGGCTTGTTTGGCGGCTCGAAACGCAAGAATCTTGCGTATTTGCATAAAACTAATGCTTTTTCATCTAATATTACGAGCTGGATCACCTACAGCCAAAGCAAAACGCTAATGTTCGATTTCGATATAAAGCGACTTTGCATTCGATGAGGGCTTGTTTGGCAGCTCGAAATGCAAAAATTTTCCGTATTTACGTAAAACTAAAGCATTGTGATCTAATATTACGAGCTGGATCACCTACAGCCAAAGCAAAACGCTAATGTTCGATTTCGATATAAAGCGACTTTGCATTCGATGGGGGCTTGTTTGGCGGCTCGAAACGCATGAATCTTGCGTATTTGCATAAAACTAAGGCTTTTTGATCTAATATTACGAGCTGGAACACCTACAGCCAAAGCAAAACGCTAATGTTCGATTTCGATATAAAGCGACTTTGCATTCGATGGGAGCTTGTTTGGCGGCTCGAAACGCATACATCTCGCGTATTTACGTAAAACTAAGGCTTTCCTATCTCTTATTACGAGCTGGAATACCTACAACCGATGCAAAACGCCATTGTTCGACTTCGACATAAAGCGAATTTGCATCCGATGAGGGCTTGTTTGGCAGCTTGAAACGCATGAATCTTGCGTAATTACGTAAAACTAAGGCTTTTTGATCTCATATTACGAGCTGGAACACCTACAGCCGAAGCAAAACCCTAATGTTCGATTTCGATATAAAGCGACTTTGCATTCGATGGTGGCTTGTTTGGTGGCTCGAAACGCATGAATCTTGCGTATTTGCATAAAAATAAGGCTTTTTCATCTCATATTACGAGCTGGAACACCTACAGCCGAAGCAAAACGCTAATGTTCGATTTCGATATAAAGCGACTTTGCATTCGATGGGGGCTTGTTTGGCGGCTCGAAACGCATGAATCCTGCGTATTTGCATAAAACTAAGGCTTTTTGATCTCATATTACGAGCTGGAACGCCTACAGCCGAAGCAAAACGCTAATGTTCGATTTCGATATAAAGCGACTTTGCATTCGATGGGGGCTTGTTTGGCGTCTCGAAACGCATGAATCTTGCGTATTTGCATAAAACTAAGGATTTTTGATCTAATATTTCGAGCGTGAACACCTACAGCCAAAGCAAAAGGCTAATGTTCGATTTCGATATAAAGCGACTTTGCATTCGATGGTGGCTTGTTTGGTGGCTCGAAACGCATGAATCTTGCGTATTTGCATAAAAATAAGGCTTTTTCATCTCATATTACGAGCTGGAACACCTACAGCCGAAGCAAAACGCTAATGTTCGATTTCGATATAAAGCGACTTTGCATTCGATGGGGGCTTGTTTGGCGGCTCGAAACGCAAGAATCTTGCGTATTTGCATAAAACTAAGGCTTTTTGATTTCATATTACGAGCTGGAACGCCTACAGCCGAAGCAAAACGCTAATGTTCGATTTCGATATAAAGCGACTTTGCATTCGATGGGGGCTTGTTTGGCGTCTCGAAACGCATGAATCTTGCGTATTTGCATAAAACTAAGGATTTTTGATCTAATATTTCGAGCGTGAACACCTACAGCTAAAGCAAAAGGCCAATGTTCGATTACGATATAAAGCGAATTTGCATTCGATGGGTGCTTGTTTGGTGGCTCGAAACGCATGAATCTTGCGTAATTACGTAAAACTAAGGCTTTTTGATCTCATATTACGAGCTGGAACGCCTACAGCCGAAGCAAAACGCTAATGTTCGATTTCGATATAAAGCGACTTTGCATTCGATGGGGGCTTGTTTGGCGTCTCGAAACGCATGAATCTTGCGTATTTGCATAAAACTAAGGCTTTTTGATCTAATATTTCGAGCGTGAACACCTACAGCCAAAGCAAAAGGCTAATGTTCGATTTCGATATAAAGCGACTTTGCATTCGATGGGGGCTTGTTTGGCAGCTCGAAATGCAAAAATTTTCCGTATTTACGTAAAACTAAGGCTTTTTGATCTCATATTACGAGCTGGAACGCCTACAGCCGAAGCAAAACGCTAATGTTCGATTTCGATATAAAGCGACTTTGCATTCGATGGGGGCTTGTTTGGGAGCTCGAAACGCATGAATCTTGCGTAAGTACGTAAAACTAAGGCTTTTTGATCTCATATTACGAGCTGGAACACCTACAGCCGAAGCAAAACGCTAATGTTCGATTTCGATATAAAGCGACTTTGCATTCGATGGGGGCTTGTTTGGCGGCTCGAAACGCATGAATCTTGCGTATTTGTATAAAACTAAGGCTTTTTGATCTAATATTCCGAGCTGGAACACCTACAGCTAAAGCAAAAGGCTAATGTTCGATTACGATATAAAGCGAATTTGCATTCGATGGGTGCTTGTTTGGTGGCTCGAAACGCATGAATCTTGCGTATTTACGTAAAAATAAGGCTTTTTGATCTCATATTACGAGCTGGAATACCTACAGCAGAAACAAAACGCTAATGTTCGATTTCGATATAAAGCGACTTTGCATTCGATGGGGGCTTGTTTGGCGGCTCGAAACGCATGAATCTTGCGTATTTGTATAAAACTAAGGCTTTTTGATCTAATATTCCGAGCTGGAACACCTACAGCTAAAGCAAAAGGCTAATGTTCGATTACGATATAAAGCGAATTTGCATTCGATGGGTGCTTGTTTGGTGGCTCGAAACGCATGAATCTTGCGTATTTACGTAAAAATAAGGCTTTTTGATCTCATATTACGAGCTGGAATACCTACAGCAGAAACAAAACGCTAATGTTCGATTTCGATATAAAGCGAATTTGCATTCGATGAGGGCTCTTTTGGCAGCTAGAAATGCAAAAATCTTGCGTATTTACGTAAAACTAAGGCTTTTTGATCTCATATTACGAGCTGGAACACCTACAGCCGAAGCTAAACGCTAGGGTTCGATTTCGATATAAAGCGACTTTGCATTCGATGGGAGCTTGTTTGGCGGCTCGAAACGCATACATCTCGCGTATTTACGTAGAACTAAGGCTTTCCTATCTCTTATTACGAGCTGGAATACCTACAACCGATGCAAAACGCCATTGTTCGATTTCGACATAAAGCGAATTTGCATTCGATGAGGGCTTGTTTGGCAGCTTGAAACGCATGAATCTTGCGTAATTACGTAAAACTAAGGCTTTTTGATCTCATGTTACGAGCTGGAACATCTACAGCCGAAGCAAAACGCTAATGTTCGATTTCGATATAAAGCGACTTTGCATTCGATGGTGGCTTGTTTGGTGGCTCGAAACGCATGAATCTTGCGTATTTGCATAAAAATAAGGCTTTTTCATCTCATATTACGAGCTGGAACACCTACAGCCGAAGCAAAACGCTAATGTTCGATTTCGATATAAAGCGACTTTGCATTCGATGAGGGCTTGTTTGGCGGCTCGAAACGCATGAATCCTGCGTATTTGCATAAAACTAAGCCTTTTTGATCTCATATTACGAGCTGGAACGCCTACAGCCGAAGCAAAACGCTAATGTTCGATTTCGATATAAAGCGACTTTGCATTCGATGGGGGCTTGTTTGGCGTCTCGAAACGCATGAATCTTGCGTATTTGCATAAAACTAAGGATTTTTGATCTAATATTTCGAGCGTGAACACCTACAGCCAAAGCAAAAGGCTAATGTTCGATTTCGATATAAAGCGACTTTGCATTCGATGGTGGCTTGTTTGGTGGCTCGAAACGCATGAATCTTGCGTATTTGCATAAAAATAAGGCTTTTTCATCTCATATTACGAGCTGGAACACCTACAGCCGAAGCAAAACGCTAATGTTCGATTTCGATATAAAGCGACTTTGCATTCGATGGGGGCTTGTTTGGCGGCTCGAAACGCAAGAATCTTGCGTATTTGCATAAAACTAAGGCTTTTTGATTTCATATTACGAGCTGGAACGCCTACAGCCGAAGCAAAACGCTAATGTTCGATTTCGATATAAAGCGACTTTGCATTCGATGGGGGCTTGTTTGGCGTCTCGAAACGCATGAATCTTGCGTATTTGCATAAAACTAAGGATTTTTGATCTAATATTTCGAGCGTGAACACCTACAGCTAAAGCAAAAGGCCAATGTTCGATTACGATATAAAGCGAATTTGCATTCGATGGGTGCTTGTTTGGTGGCTCGAAACGCATGAATCTTGCGTAATTACGTAAAACTAAGGCTTTTTGATCTCATATTACGAGCTGGAACGCCTACAGCCGAAGCAAAACGCTAATGTTCGATTTCGATATAAAGCGACTTTGCATTCGATGGGGGCTTGTTTGGCGTCTCGAAACGCATGAATCTTGCGTATTTGCATAAAACTAAGGCTTTTTGATCTAATATTTCGAGCGTGAACACCTACAGCCAAAGCAAAAGGCTAATGTTCGATTTCGATATAAAGCGACTTTGCATTCGATGGGGGCTTGTTTGGCAGCTCGAAATGCAAAAATTTTCCGTATTTACGTAAAACTAAGGCTTTTTGATCTCATATTACGAGCTGGAACGCCTACAGCCGAAGCAAAACGCTAATGTTCGATTTCGATATAAAGCGACTTTGCATTCGATGGGGGCTTGTTTGGGAGCTCGAAACGCATGAATCTTGCGTAAGTACGTAAAACTAAGGCTTTTTGATCTCATATTACGAGCTGGAACACCTACAGCCGAAGCAAAACGCTAATGTTCGATTTCGATATAAAGCGACTTTGCATTCGATGGGGGCTTGTTTGGCGGCTCGAAACGCATGAATCTTGCGTATTTGTATAAAACTAAGGCTTTTTGATCTAATATTCCGAGCTGGAACACCTACAGCTAAAGCAAAAGGCTAATGTTCGATTACGATATAAAGCGAATTTGCATTCGATGGGTGCTTGTTTGGTGGCTCGAAACGCATGAATCTTGCGTATTTACGTAAAAATAAGGCTTTTTGATCTCATATTACGAGCTGGAATACCTACAGCAGAAACAAAACGCTAATGTTCGATTTCGATATAAAGCGACTTTGCATTCGATGGGGGCTTGTTTGGCGGCTCGAAACGCATGAATCTTGCTTATTTGTATAAAACTAAGGCTTTTTGATCTAATATTCCGAGCTGGAACACCTACAGCTAAAGCAAAAGGCTAATGTTCGATTACGATATAAAGCGAATTTGCATTCGATGGGTGCTTGTTTGGTGGCTCGAAACGCATGAATCTTGCGTATTTGCATAAAACTAAGGCTTTTTGATCTCATATTACGAGCTGGAATGCCTACAGCCGAAGCAAAACGCTAATGTTCGATTTCGATATAAAGCGACTTTGCATTCGATGGGGGCTTGTTTGGCGTCTCGAAACGCATGAATCTTGCGTATTTGCATAAAACTAAGGCTTTTTGATCTAATATTTCGAGCGTGAACACCTACAGCCAAAGCAAAAGGCTAATGTTCGATTTCGATATAAAGCGACTTTGCATTCGATGGGGGCTTGTTTGGCAGCTCGAAATGCAAAAATTTTCCGTATTTACGTAAAACTAAGGCTTTTTGATCTCATATTACGAGCTGGAACGCCTACAGCCGAAGCAAAACGCTAATGTTCGATTTCGATATAAAGCGACTTTGCATTCGATGGGGGCTTGTTTGGGAGCTCGAAACGCATGAATCTTGCGTAAGTACGTAAAACTAAGGCTTTTTGATCTCATATTACGAGCTGGAACACCTACAGCCGAAGCAAAACGCTAATGTTCGATTTCGATATAAAGCGACTTTGCATTCGATGGGGGCTTGTTTGGCGGCTCGAAACGCATGAATCTTGCGTATTTGTATAAAACTAAGGCTTTTTGATCTAATATTCCGAGCTGGAACACCTACAGCTAAAGCAAAAGGCTAATGTTCGATTACGATATAAAGCGAATTTGCATTCGATGGGTGCTTGTTTGGTGGCTCGAAACGCATGAATCTTGCGTATTTACGTAAAAATAAGGCTTTTTGATCTCATATTACGAGCTGGAATACCTACAGCAGAAACAAAACGCTAATGTTCGATTTCGATATAAAGCGAATTTGCATTCGATGAGGGCTCTTTTGGCAGCTAGAAATGCAAAAATCTTGCGTATTTACGTAAAACTAAGGCTTTTTGATCTCATATTACGAGCTGGAACACCTACAGCCGAAGCAAAACGCTAGTGTTCGATTTCGATATAAAGCGAATTTGCATTCGATGGGGGCTTGTTTGGGAGCTCGAAACGCATGAATCTTGCGTAAGTGCGTAAAACTAAGGCTTTTTGATCTCATATTACGAGCTGGAACACCTACAGCCGAAGCAAAACGCTAATGTTCGATTTCGATATAAAGCGACTTTGCATTCGATGGGGGCTTGTTTGGCGGCTCGAAACGCATGAATCCTGCGTATTTGCATAAAACTAAGGCTTTTTGATCTCATATTACGAGCTGGAATGCCTACAGCCGAAGCAAAACGCTAATGTTCGATTTCGATATAAAGCGACTTTGCATTCGATGGGTGCTTGTTTGGTGGCTCGAAACGCATGAATCTTGCGTAATTACGTAGAACTAAGGCTTTTTGATCTCATATTACGAGCTAGAACACCTACAGCAGAAACAAAACGCTAATGTTCGATTTCGAAATAAAGCGACTTTGCATTCGATGGGAGCTTGTTTGGCGTCACGAAACGCGTAAATCTCGCGTATTTACGTAAAACTAAGGCTTTTCTATTTCATATTACGAGCTGGAATACCTACAACCGATGCAAAACGCTAATGTTTTATTTCGATATAAAGCGAATTTGCATTCGATGTGGGCTTGTTTGGGAGCTCGAAACGCATGAATCTTGCGTAAGTACGTAAAACTAAGGCTTTTTGATCTCATATTACGAGCTGGAACACCTACAGCCGAAGCAAAACGCTAATGTTCAATTTCGATATAAAGCGACTTTGCATTCGATGGGGGCTTGTTTGGCGGCTCGAAACGCATGAATCTTGCGTATTTGCATAAAACTAAGGCTTTTTGATCTAATATTACGAGCTGGAACACCTACAGCTAAAGCAAAAGGCCAATGTTCGATTACGATATAAAGCGAATTTGCATTCGATGGGTGCTTGTTTGGTGGCTCGAAACGCATGAATCTTGCGTAATTACGTAAAACTAAGGCTTTTTGATCTCATATTACGAGCTGGAACGCCTACAGCCGAAGCAAAACGCTAATGTTCGATTTCGATATAAAGCGACTTTGCATTCGATGGGGGCTTGTTTGGCGTCTCGAAACGCATGAATCTTGCGTATTTGCATAAAACTAAGGCTTTTTGATCTAATATTTTGAGCGTGAACACCTACAGCCAAAGCAAAAGGCTAATGTTCGATTTCGATATAAAGCGACTTTGCATTCGATGGGGGCTTGTTTGGCGTCTCGAAACGCATGAATCCTGCGTATTTGCATAAAACTAAGGCTTTTTGATCTCATATTACGAGCTGGAATGCCTACAGCCGAAGCAAAACGCTAATGTTCGATTTCGATATAAAGCGACTTTGCATTCGATGGGGGCTTGTTTGGCGTCTCGAAACGCATGAATCTTGCGTATTTGCATAAAACTAAGGCTTTTTGATCTAATATTTTGAGCGTGAACACCTACAGCCAAAGCAAAAGGCTAATGTTCGATTTCGATATAAAGCGACTTTGCATTCGATGGGGGCTTGTTTGGCAGCTCGAAATGCAAAAATTTTCCGTATTTACGTAAAACTAAGGCTTTTTGATCTCATATTACGAGCTGGAACGCCTACAGCCGAAGCAAAACGCTAATGTTCGATTTCGATATAAAGCGACTTTGCATTCGATGGGGGCTTGTTTGGGAGCTCGAAACGCATGAATCTTGCGTAAGTACGTAAAACTAAGGCTTTTTGATCTCATATTACGAGCTGGAACACCTACAGCCGAAGCAAAACGCTAATGTTCGATTTCGATATAAAGCGACTTTGCATTCGATGGGGGCTTGTTTGGCGGCTCGAAACGCATGAATCTTGCGTATTTGTATAAAACTAAGGCTTTTTGATCTAATATTCCGAGC
>CAXHKB010000033.1:0-45990 GCA_964017025.1 Stenichneumon culpator
TCCGTCAATAGCAGTTGGAAAATAGCCTCGGGTGGAGACACTCGGATGGGCCTATGGGGCTTTGGAGGGGCGGGTATCCAAAATAAGGCCCAATATCGAGTGCCGCTCTTCGAGGACATATAATTCAATGCCACACTGAATTACCGTGTGCCAAATGGCCGATAGGAGCCCTGATATTCAAGATTTTTTATTCCCCGAATCGCGATTCGATCGAGAGCCGTCTTTCGAGGGCTGTTGCAAAAAATTGGGTCCTACGAAAATTCTTAAAATCGCTCCAAGTATCCGTCATTGTGTCACGAACAAGTACCCTGAAGCGTTTTTCTTAACTCCGTCAATAGCAGTTGGAAAATAGCCTCGGGTGGAGACACTCGGATGGGCCTATGGGGCTTTGGAGGGGCGGGTATCCAAAATAAGGCCCAATATCGAGTGCCGCTCTTCGAGGACATATAATTCAATGCCACACTGAATTACCGTGTGCCAAATGGCCGATAGGAGCCCTGATATTCAAGATTTTTTATTCCCCGAATCGCGATTCGATCGAGAGCCGTCTTTCGAGGGCTGTTGCAAAAAATTGGGTCCTACGAAAATTCTTAAAATCGCTCCAGGTATCCGTCATTGTGTCACGAACAAGTACCCTGAAGCGTTTTTCTTAACTCCGTCAATAGCAGTTGGAAAATAGCCTCGGGTGGAGACACTCGGATGGGCCTATGGGGCTTTGGAGGGGCGGGTATCCAAAATAAGGCCCAATATCGAGTGCCGCTCTTCGAGGACATATAATTCAATGCCACACTGAATTACCGTGTGCCAAATGGCCGATAGGAGCCCTGATATTCAAGATTTTTTATTCCCCGAATCGCGATTCGATCGAGAGCCGTCTTTCGAGGGCTGTTGCAAAAAATTGGGTCCTACGAAAATTCTTAAAATCGCTCCAGGTATCCGTCATTGTGTCACGAACAAGTACCCTGAAGCGTTTTTCTTAACTCCGTCAATAGCAGTTGGAAAATAGCCTCGGGTGGAGACACTCGGATGGGCCTATGGGGCTTTGGAGGGGCGGGTATCCAAAATAAGGCCCAATATCGAGTGCCGCTCTTCGAGGACATATAATTCAATGCCACACTGAATTACCGTGTGCCAAATGGCCGATAGGAGCCCTGATATTCAAGATTTTTTATTCCCCGAATCGCGATTCGATCGAGAGCCGTCTTTCGAGGGCTGTTGCAAAAAATTGGGTCCTACGAAAATTCTTAAAATCGCTCCAAGTATCCGTCATTGTGTCACGAACAAGTACCCTGAAGCGTTTTTCTTAACTCCGTCAATAGCAGTTGGAAAATAGCCTCGGGTGGAGACACTCGGATGGGCCTATGGGGCTTTGGAGGGGCGGGTATCCAAAATAAGGCCCAATATCGAGTGCCGCTCTTCGAGGACATATAATTCAATGCCACACTGAATTACCGTGTGCCAAATGGCCGATAGGAGCCCTGATATTCAAGATTTTTTATTCCCCGAATCGCGATTCGATCGAGAGCCGTCTTTCGAGGGCTGTTGCAAAAAATTGGGTCCTACGAAAATTCTTAAAATCGCTCCAAGTATCCGTCATTGTGTCACGAACAAGTACCCTGAAGCGTTTTTCTTAACTCCGTCAATAGCAGTTGGAAAATAGCCTCGGGTGGAGACACTCGGATGGGCCTATGGGGCTTTGGAGGGGCGGGTATCCAAAATAAGGCCCAATATCGAGTGCCGCTCTTCGAGGACATATAATTCAATGCCACACTGAATTACCGTGTGCCAAATGGCCGATAGGAGCCCTGATATTCAAGATTTTTTATTCCCCGAATCGCGATTCGATCGAGAGCCGTCTTTCGAGGGCTGTTGCAAAAAATTGGGTCCTACGAAAATTCTTAAAATCGCTCCAAGTATCCGTCATTGTGTCACGAACAAGTACCCTGAAGCGTTTTTCTTAACTCCGTCAATAGCAGTTGGAAAATAGCCTCGGGTGGAGACACTCGGATGGGCCTATGGGGCTTTGGAGGGGCGGGTATCCAAAATAAGGCCCAATATCGAGTGCCGCTCTTCGAGGACATATAATTCAATGCCACACTGAATTACCGTGTGCCAAATGGCCGATAGGAGCCCTGATATTCAAGATTTTTTATTCCCCGAATCGCGATTCGATCGAGAGCCGTCTTTCGAGGGCTGTTGCAAAAAATTGGGTCCTACGAAAATTCTTAAAATCGCTCCAAGTATCCGTCATTGTGTCACGAACAAGTACCCTGAAGCGTTTTTCTTAACTCCGTCAATAGCAGTTGGAAAATAGCCTCGGGTGGAGACACTCGGATGGGCCTATGGGGCTTTGGAGGGGCGGGTATCCAAAATAAGGCCCAATATCGAGTGCCGCTCTTCGAGGACATATAATTCAATGCCACACTGAATTACCGTGTGCCAAATGGCCGATAGGAGCCCTGATATTCAAGATTTTTTATTCCCCGAATCGCGATTCGATCGAGAGCCGTCTTTCGAGGGCTGTTGCAAAAAATTGGGTCCTACGAAAATTCTTAAAATCGCTCCAGGTATCCGTCATTGTGTCACGAACAAGTACCCTGAAGCGTTTTTCTTAACTCCGTCAATAGCAGTTGGAAAATAGCCTCGGGTGGAGACACTCGGATGGGCCTATGGGGCTTTGGAGGGGCGGGTATCCAAAATAAGGCCCAATATCGAGTGCCGCTCTTCGAGGACATATAATTCAATGCCACACTGAATTACCGTGTGCCAAATGGCCGATAGGAGCCCTGATATTCAAGATTTTTTATTCCCCGAATCGCGATTCGATCGAGAGCCGTCTTTCGAGGGCTGTTGCAAAAAATTGGGTCCTACGAAAATTCTTAAAATCGCTCCAGGTATCCGTCATTGTGTCACGAACAAGTACCCTGAAGCGTTTTTCTTAACTCCGTCAATAGCAGTTGGAAAATAGCCTCGGGTGGAGACACTCGGATGGGCCTATGGGGCTTTGGAGGGGCGGGTATCCAAAATAAGGCCCAATATCGAGTGCCGCTCTTCGAGGACATATAATTCAATGCCACACTGAATTACCGTGTGCCAAATGGCCGATAGGAGCCCTGATATTCAAGATTTTTTATTCCCCGAATCGCGATTCGATCGAGAGCCGTCTTTCGAGGGCTGTTGCAAAAAATTGGGTCCTACGAAAATTCTTAAAATCGCTCCAAGTATCCGTCATTGTGTCACGAACAAGTACCCTGAAGCGTTTTTCTTAACTCCGTCAATAGCAGTTGGAAAATAGCCTCGGGTGGAGACACTCGGATGGGCCTATGGGGCTTTGGAGGGGCGGGTATCCAAAATAAGGCCCAATATCGAGTGCCGCTCTTCGAGGACATATAATTCAATGCCACACTGAATTACCGTGTGCCAAATGGCCGATAGGAGCCCTGATATTCAAGATTTTTTATTCCCCGAATCGCGATTCGATCGAGAGCCGTCTTTCGAGGGCTGTTGCAAAAAATTGGGTCCTACGAAAATTCTTAAAATCGCTCCAAGTATCCGTCATTGTGTCACGAACAAGTACCCTGAAGCGTTTTTCTTAACTCCGTCAATAGCAGTTGGAAAATAGCCTCGGGTGGAGACACTCGGATGGGCCTATGGGGCTTTGGAGGGGCGGGTATCCAAAATAAGGCCCAATATCGAGTGCCGCTCTTCGAGGACATATAATTCAATGCCACACTGAATTACCGTGTGCCAAATGGCCGATAGGAGCCCTGATATTCAAGATTTTTTATTCCCCGAATCGCGATTCGATCGAGAGCCGTCTTTCGAGGGCTGTTGCAAAAAATTGGGTCCTACGAAAATTCTTAAAATCGCTCCAAGTATCCGTCATTGTGTCACGAACAAGTACCCTGAAGCGTTTTTCTTAACTCCGTCAATAGCAGTTGGAAAATAGCCTCGGGTGGAGACACTCGGATGGGCCTATGGGGCTTTGGAGGGGCGGGTATCCAAAATAAGGCCCAATATCGAGTGCCGCTCTTCGAGGACATATAATTCAATGCCACACTGAATTACCGTGTGCCAAATGGCCGATAGGAGCCCTGATATTCAAGATTTTTTATTCCCCGAATCGCGATTCGATCGAGAGCCGTCTTTCGAGGGCTGTTGCAAAAAATTGGGTCCTACGAAAATTCTTAAAATCGCTCCAAGTATCCGTCATTGTGTCACGAACAAGTACCCTGAAGCGTTTTTCTTAACTCCGTCAATAGCAGTTGGAAAATAGCCTCGGGTGGAGACACTCGGATGGGCCTATGGGGCTTTGGAGGGGCGGGTATCCAAAATAAGGCCCAATATCGAGTGCCGCTCTTCGAGGACATATAATTCAATGCCACACTGAATTACCGTGTGCCAAATGGCCGATAGGAGCCCTGATATTCAAGATTTTTTATTCCCCGAATCGCGATTCGATCGAGAGCCGTCTTTCGAGGGCTGTTGCAAAAAATTGGGTCCTACGAAAATTCTTAAAATCGCTCCAGGTATCCGTCATTGTGTCACGAACAAGTACCCTGAAGCGTTTTTCTTAACTCCGTCAATAGCAGTTGGAAAATAGCCTCGGGTGGAGACACTCGGATGGGCCTATGGGGCTTTGGAGGGGCGGGTATCCAAAATAAGGCCCAATATCGAGTGCCGCTCTTCGAGGACATATAATTCAATGCCACACTGAATTACCGTGTGCCAAATGGCCGATAGGAGCCCTGATATTCAAGATTTTTTATTCCCCGAATCGCGATTCGATCGAGAGCCGTCTTTCGAGGGCTGTTGCAAAAAATTGGGTCCTACGAAAATTCTTAAAATCGCTCCAGGTATCCGTCATTGTGTCACGAACAAGTACCCTGAAGCGTTTTTCTTAACTCCGTCAATAGCAGTTGGAAAATAGCCTCGGGTGGAGACACTCGGATGGGCCTATGGGGCTTTGGAGGGGCGGGTATCCAAAATAAGGCCCAATATCGAGTGCCGCTCTTCGAGGACATATAATTCAATGCCACACTGAATTACCGTGTGCCAAATGGCCGATAGGAGCCCTGATATTCAAGATTTTTTATTCCCCGAATCGCGATTCGATCGAGAGCCGTCTTTCGAGGGCTGTTGCAAAAAATTGGGTCCTACGAAAATTCTTAAAATCGCTCCAAGTATCCGTCATTGTGTCACGAACAAGTACCCTGAAGCGTTTTTCTTAACTCCGTCAATAGCAGTTGGAAAATAGCCTCGGGTGGAGACACTCGGATGGGCCTATGGGGCTTTGGAGGGGCGGGTATCCAAAATAAGGCCCAATATCGAGTGCCGCTCTTCGAGGACATATAATTCAATGCCACACTGAATTACCGTGTGCCAAATGGCCGATAGGAGCCCTGATATTCAAGATTTTTTATTCCCCGAATCGCGATTCGATCGAGAGCCGTCTTTCGAGGGCTGTTGCAAAAAATTGGGTCCTACGAAAATTCTTAAAATCGCTCCAGGTATCCGTCATTGTGTCACGAACAAGTACCCTGAAGCGTTTTTCTTAACTCCGTCAATAGCAGTTGGAAAATAGCCTCGGGTGGAGACACTCGGATGGGCCTATGGGGCTTTGGAGGGGCGGGTATCCAAAATAAGGCCCAATATCGAGTGCCGCTCTTCGAGGACATATAATTCAATGCCACACTGAATTACCGTGTGCCAAATGGCCGATAGGAGCCCTGATATTCAAGATTTTTTATTCCCCGAATCGCGATTCGATCGAGAGCCGTCTTTCGAGGGCTGTTGCAAAAAATTGGGTCCTACGAAAATTCTTAAAATCGCTCCAGGTATCCGTCATTGTGTCACGAACAAGTACCCTGAAGCGTTTTTCTTAACTCCGTCAATAGCAGTTGGAAAATAGCCTCGGGTGGAGACACTCGGATGGGCCTATGGGGCTTTGGAGGGGCGGGTATCCAAAATAAGGCCCAATATCGAGTGCCGCTCTTCGAGGACATATAATTCAATGCCACACTGAATTACCGTGTGCCAAATGGCCGATAGGAGCCCTGATATTCAAGATTTTTTATTCCCCGAATCGCGATTCGATCGAGAGCCGTCTTTCGAGGGCTGTTGCAAAAAATTGGGTCCTACGAAAATTCTTAAAATCGCTCCAGGTATCCGTCATTGTGTCACGAACAAGTACCCTGAAGCGTTTTTCTTAACTCCGTCAATAGCAGTTGGAAAATAGCCTCGGGTGGAGACACTCGGATGGGCCTATGGGGCTTTGGAGGGGCGGGTATCCAAAATAAGGCCCAATATCGAGTGCCGCTCTTCGAGGACATATAATTCAATGCCACACTGAATTACCGTGTGCCAAATGGCCGATAGGAGCCCTGATATTCAAGATTTTTTATTCCCCGAATCGCGATTCGATCGAGAGCCGTCTTTCGAGGGCTGTTGCAAAAAATTGGGTCCTACGAAAATTCTTAAAATCGCTCCAAGTATCCGTCATTGTGTCACGAACAAGTACCCTGAAGCGTTTTTCTTAACTCCGTCAATAGCAGTTGGAAAATAGCCTCGGGTGGAGACACTCGGATGGGCCTATGGGGCTTTGGAGGGGCGGGTATCCAAAATAAGGCCCAATATCGAGTGCCGCTCTTCGAGGACATATAATTCAATGCCACACTGAATTACCGTGTGCCAAATGGCCGATAGGAGCCCTGATATTCAAGATTTTTTATTCCCCGAATCGCGATTCGATCGAGAGCCGTCTTTCGAGGGCTGTTGCAAAAAATTGGGTCCTACGAAAATTCTTAAAATCGCTCCAAGTATCCGTCATTGTGTCACGAACAAGTACCCTGAAGCGTTTTTCTTAACTCCGTCAATAGCAGTTGGAAAATAGCCTCGGGTGGAGACACTCGGATGGGCCTATGGGGCTTTGGAGGGGCGGGTATCCAAAATAAGGCCCAATATCGAGTGCCGCTCTTCGAGGACATATAATTCAATGCCACACTGAATTACCGTGTGCCAAATGGCCGATAGGAGCCCTGATATTCAAGATTTTTTATTCCCCGAATCGCGATTCGATCGAGAGCCGTCTTTCGAGGGCTGTTGCAAAAAATTGGGTCCTACGAAAATTCTTAAAATCGCTCCAGGTATCCGTCATTGTGTCACGAACAAGTACCCTGAAGCGTTTTTCTTAACTCCGTCAATAGCAGTTGGAAAATAGCCTCGGGTGGAGACACTCGGATGGGCCTATGGGGCTTTGGAGGGGCGGGTATCCAAAATAAGGCCCAATATCGAGTGCCGCTCTTCGAGGACATATAATTCAATGCCACACTGAATTACCGTGTGCCAAATGGCCGATAGGAGCCCTGATATTCAAGATTTTTTATTCCCCGAATCGCGATTCGATCGAGAGCCGTCTTTCGAGGGCTGTTGCAAAAAATTGGGTCCTACGAAAATTCTTAAAATCGCTCCAGGTATCCGTCATTGTGTCACGAACAAGTACCCTGAAGCGTTTTTCTTAACTCCGTCAATAGCAGTTGGAAAATAGCCTCGGGTGGAGACACTCGGATGGGCCTATGGGGCTTTGGAGGGGCGGGTATCCAAAATAAGGCCCAATATCGAGTGCCGCTCTTCGAGGACATATAATTCAATGCCACACTGAATTACCGTGTGCCAAATGGCCGATAGGAGCCCTGATATTCAAGATTTTTTATTCCCCGAATCGCGATTCGATCGAGAGCCGTCTTTCGAGGGCTGTTGCAAAAAATTGGGTCCTACGAAAATTCTTAAAATCGCTCCAAGTATCCGTCATTGTGTCACGAACAAGTACCCTGAAGCGTTTTTCTTAACTCCGTCAATAGCAGTTGGAAAATAGCCTCGGGTGGAGACACTCGGATGGGCCTATGGGGCTTTGGAGGGGCGGGTATCCAAAATAAGGCCCAATATCGAGTGCCGCTCTTCGAGGACATATAATTCAATGCCACACTGAATTACCGTGTGCCAAATGGCCGATAGGAGCCCTGATATTCAAGATTTTTTATTCCCCGAATCGCGATTCGATCGAGAGCCGTCTTTCGAGGGCTGTTGCAAAAAATTGGGTCCTACGAAAATTCTTAAAATCGCTCCAAGTATCCGTCATTGTGTCACGAACAAGTACCCTGAAGCGTTTTTCTTAACTCCGTCAATAGCAGTTGGAAAATAGCCTCGGGTGGAGACACTCGGATGGGCCTATGGGGCTTTGGAGGGGCGGGTATCCAAAATAAGGCCCAATATCGAGTGCCGCTCTTCGAGGACATATAATTCAATGCCACACTGAATTACCGTGTGCCAAATGGCCGATAGGAGCCCTGATATTCAAGATTTTTTATTCCCCGAATCGCGATTCGATCGAGAGCCGTCTTTCGAGGGCTGTTGCAAAAAATTGGGTCCTACGAAAATTCTTAAAATCGCTCCAAGTATCCGTCATTGTGTCACGAACAAGTACCCTGAAGCGTTTTTCTTAACTCCGTCAATAGCAGTTGGAAAATAGCCTCGGGTGGAGACACTCGGATGGGCCTATGGGGCTTTGGAGGGGCGGGTATCCAAAATAAGGCCCAATATCGAGTGCCGCTCTTCGAGGACATATAATTCAATGCCACACTGAATTACCGTGTGCCAAATGGCCGATAGGAGCCCTGATATTCAAGATTTTTTATTCCCCGAATCGCGATTCGATCGAGAGCCGTCTTTCGAGGGCTGTTGCAAAAAATTGGGTCCTACGAAAATTCTTAAAATCGCTCCAAGTATCCGTCATTGTGTCACGAACAAGTACCCTGAAGCGTTTTTCTTAACTCCGTCAATAGCAGTTGGAAAATAGCCTCGGGTGGAGACACTCGGATGGGCCTATGGGGCTTTGGAGGGGCGGGTATCCAAAATAAGGCCCAATATCGAGTGCCGCTCTTCGAGGACATATAATTCAATGCCACACTGAATTACCGTGTGCCAAATGGCCGATAGGAGCCCTGATATTCAAGATTTTTTATTCCCCGAATCGCGATTCGATCGAGAGCCGTCTTTCGAGGGCTGTTGCAAAAAATTGGGTCCTACGAAAATTCTTAAAATCGCTCCAAGTATCCGTCATTGTGTCACGAACAAGTACCCTGAAGCGTTTTTCTTAACTCCGTCAATAGCAGTTGGAAAATAGCCTCGGGTGGAGACACTCGGATGGGCCTATGGGGCTTTGGAGGGGCGGGTATCCAAAATAAGGCCCAATATCGAGTGCCGCTCTTCGAGGACATATAATTCAATGCCACACTGAATTACCGTGTGCCAAATGGCCGATAGGAGCCCTGATATTCAAGATTTTTTATTCCCCGAATCGCGATTCGATCGAGAGCCGTCTTTCGAGGGCTGTTGCAAAAAATTGGGTCCTACGAAAATTCTTAAAATCGCTCCAAGTATCCGTCATTGTGTCACGAACAAGTACCCTGAAGCGTTTTTCTTAACTCCGTCAATAGCAGTTGGAAAATAGCCTCGGGTGGAGACACTCGGATGGGCCTATGGGGCTTTGGAGGGGCGGGTATCCAAAATAAGGCCCAATATCGAGTGCCGCTCTTCGAGGACATATAATTCAATGCCACACTGAATTACCGTGTGCCAAATGGCCGATAGGAGCCCTGATATTCAAGATTTTTTATTCCCCGAATCGCGATTCGATCGAGAGCCGTCTTTCGAGGGCTGTTGCAAAAAATTGGGTCCTACGAAAATTCTTAAAATCGCTCCAAGTATCCGTCATTGTGTCACGAACAAGTACCCTGAAGCGTTTTTCTTAACTCCGTCAATAGCAGTTGGAAAATAGCCTCGGGTGGAGACACTCGGATGGGCCTATGGGGCTTTGGAGGGGCGGGTATCCAAAATAAGGCCCAATATCGAGTGCCGCTCTTCGAGGACATATAATTCAATGCCACACTGAATTACCGTGTGCCAAATGGCCGATAGGAGCCCTGATATTCAAGATTTTTTATTCCCCGAATCGCGATTCGATCGAGAGCCGTCTTTCGAGGGCTGTTGCAAAAAATTGGGTCCTACGAAAATTCTTAAAATCGCTCCAGGTATCCGTCATTGTGTCACGAACAAGTACCCTGAAGCGTTTTTCTTAACTCCGTCAATAGCAGTTGGAAAATAGCCTCGGGTGGAGACACTCGGATGGGCCTATGGGGCTTTGGAGGGGCGGGTATCCAAAATAAGGCCCAATATCGAGTGCCGCTCTTCGAGGACATATAATTCAATGCCACACTGAATTACCGTGTGCCAAATGGCCGATAGGAGCCCTGATATTCAAGATTTTTTATTCCCCGAATCGCGATTCGATCGAGAGCCGTCTTTCGAGGGCTGTTGCAAAAAATTGGGTCCTACGAAAATTCTTAAAATCGCTCCAGGTATCCGTCATTGTGTCACGAACAAGTACCCTGAAGCGTTTTTCTTAACTCCGTCAATAGCAGTTGGAAAATAGCCTCGGGTGGAGACACTCGGATGGGCCTATGGGGCTTTGGAGGGGCGGGTATCCAAAATAAGGCCCAATATCGAGTGCCGCTCTTCGAGGACATATAATTCAATGCCACACTGAATTACCGTGTGCCAAATGGCCGATAGGAGCCCTGATATTCAAGATTTTTTATTCCCCGAATCGCGATTCGATCGAGAGCCGTCTTTCGAGGGCTGTTGCAAAAAATTGGGTCCTACGAAAATTCTTAAAATCGCTCCAAGTATCCGTCATTGTGTCACGAACAAGTACCCTGAAGCGTTTTTCTTAACTCCGTCAATAGCAGTTGGAAAATAGCCTCGGGTGGAGACACTCGGATGGGCCTATGGGGCTTTGGAGGGGCGGGTATCCAAAATAAGGCCCAATATCGAGTGCCGCTCTTCGAGGACATATAATTCAATGCCACACTGAATTACCGTGTGCCAAATGGCCGATAGGAGCCCTGATATTCAAGATTTTTTATTCCCCGAATCGCGATTCGGTCGAGAGCCGTCTTTCGAGGGCTGTTGCAAAAAATTGGGTCCTACGAAAATTCTTAAAATCGCTCCAAGTATCCGTCATTGTGTCACGAACAAGTACCCTGAAGCGTTTTTCTTAACTCCGTCAATAGCAGTTGGAAAATAGCCTCGGGTGGAGACACTCGGATGGGCCTATGGGGCTTTGGAGGGGCGGGTATCCAAAATAAGGCCCAATATCGAGTGCCGCTCTTCGAGGACATATAATTCAATGCCACACTGAATTACCGTGTGCCAAATGGCCGATAGGAGCCCTGATATTCAAGATTTTTTATTCCCCGAATCGCGATTCGATCGAGAGCCGTCTTTCGAGGGCTGTTGCAAAAAATTGGGTCCTACGAAAATTCTTAAAATCGCTCCAAGTATCCGTCATTGTGTCACGAACAAGTACCCTGAAGCGTTTTTCTTAACTCCGTCAATAGCAGTTGGAAAATAGCCTCGGGTGGAGACACTCGGATGGGCCTATGGGGCTTTGGAGGGGCGGGTATCCAAAATAAGGCCCAATATCGAGTGCCGCTCTTCGAGGACATATAATTCAATGCCACACTGAATTACCGTGTGCCAAATGGCCGATAGGAGCCCTGATATTCAAGATTTTTTATTCCCCGAATCGCGATTCGATCGAGAGCCGTCTTTCGAGGGCTGTTGCAAAAAATTGGGTCCTACGAAAATTCTTAAAATCGCTCCAAGTATCCGTCATTGTGTCACGAACAAGTACCCTGAAGCGTTTTTCTTAACTCCGTCAATAGCAGTTGGAAAATAGCCTCGGGTGGAGACACTCGGATGGGCCTATGGGGCTTTGGAGGGGCGGGTATCCAAAATAAGGCCCAATATCGAGTGCCGCTCTTCGAGGACATATAATTCAATGCCACACTGAATTACCGTGTGCCAAATGGCCGATAGGAGCCCTGATATTCAAGATTTTTTATTCCCCGAATCGCGATTCGATCGAGAGCCGTCTTTCGAGGGCTGTTGCAAAAAATTGGGTCCTACGAAAATTCTTAAAATCGCTCCAGGTATCCGTCATTGTGTCACGAACAAGTACCCTGAAGCGTTTTTCTTAACTCCGTCAATAGCAGTTGGAAAATAGCCTCGGGTGGAGACACTCGGATGGGCCTATGGGGCTTTGGAGGGGCGGGTATCCAAAATAAGGCCCAATATCGAGTGCCGCTCTTCGAGGACATATAATTCAATGCCACACTGAATTACCGTGTGCCAAATGGCCGATAGGAGCCCTGATATTCAAGATTTTTTATTCCCCGAATCGCGATTCGATCGAGAGCCGTCTTTCGAGGGCTGTTGCAAAAAATTGGGTCCTACGAAAATTCTTAAAATCGCTCCAGGTATCCGTCATTGTGTCACGAACAAGTACCCTGAAGCGTTTTTCTTAACTCCGTCAATAGCAGTTGGAAAATAGCCTCGGGTGGAGACACTCGGATGGGCCTATGGGGCTTTGGAGGGGCGGGTATCCAAAATAAGGCCCAATATCGAGTGCCGCTCTTCGAGGACATATAATTCAATGCCACACTGAATTACCGTGTGCCAAATGGCCGATAGGAGCCCTGATATTCAAGATTTTTTATTCCCCGAATCGCGATTCGATCGAGAGCCGTCTTTCGAGGGCTGTTGCAAAAAATTGGGTCCTACGAAAATTCTTAAAATCGCTCCAGGTATCCGTCATTGTGTCACGAACAAGTACCCTGAAGCGTTTTTCTTAACTCCGTCAATAGCAGTTGGAAAATAGCCTCGGGTGGAGACACTCGGATGGGCCTATGGGGCTTTGGAGGGGCGGGTATCCAAAATAAGGCCCAATATCGAGTGCCGCTCTTCGAGGACATATAATTCAATGCCACACTGAATTACCGTGTGCCAAATGGCCGATAGGAGCCCTGATATTCAAGATTTTTTATTCCCCGAATCGCGATTCGATCGAGAGCCGTCTTTCGAGGGCTGTTGCAAAAAATTGGGTCCTACGAAAATTCTTAAAATCGCTCCAGGTATCCGTCATTGTGTCACGAACAAGTACCCTGAAGCGTTTTTCTTAACTCCGTCAATAGCAGTTGGAAAATAGCCTCGGGTGGAGACACTCGGATGGGCCTATGGGGCTTTGGAGGGGCGGGTATCCAAAATAAGGCCCAATATCGAGTGCCGCTCTTCGAGGACATATAATTCAATGCCACACTGAATTACCGTGTGCCAAATGGCCGATAGGAGCCCTGATATTCAAGATTTTTTATTCCCCGAATCGCGATTCGATCGAGAGCCGTCTTTCGAGGGCTGTTGCAAAAAATTGGGTCCTACGAAAATTCTTAAAATCGCTCCAAGTATCCGTCATTGTGTCACGAACAAGTACCCTGAAGCGTTTTTCTTAACTCCGTCAATAGCAGTTGGAAAATAGCCTCGGGTGGAGACACTCGGATGGGCCTATGGGGCTTTGGAGGGGCGGGTATCCAAAATAAGGCCCAATATCGAGTGCCGCTCTTCGAGGACATATAATTCAATGCCACACTGAATTACCGTGTGCCAAATGGCCGATAGGAGCCCTGATATTCAAGATTTTTTATTCCCCGAATCGCGATTCGATCGAGAGCCGTCTTTCGAGGGATGTTGCAAAAAATTGGGTCCTACGAAAATTCTTAAAATCGCTCCAAGTATCCGTCATTGTGTCACGAACAAGTACCCTGAAGCGTTTTTCTTAACTCCGTCAATAGCAGTTGGAAAATAGCCTCGGGTGGAGACACTCGGATGGGCCTATGGGGCTTTGGAGGGGCGGGTATCCAAAATAAGGCCCAATATCGAGTGCCGCTCTTCGAGGACATATAATTCAATGCCACACTGAATTACCGTGTGCCAAATGGCCGATAGGAGCCCTGATATTCAAGATTTTTTATTCCCCGAATCGCGATTCGATCGAGAGCCGTCTTTCGAGGGCTGTTGCAAAAAATTGGGTCCTACGAAAATTCTTAAAATCGCTCCAAGTATCCGTCATTGTGTCACGAACAAGTACCCTGAAGCGTTTTTCTTAACTCCGTCAATAGCAGTTGGAAAATAGCCTCGGGTGGAGACACTCGGATGGGCCTATGGGGCTTTGGAGGGGCGGGTATCCAAAATAAGGCCCAATATCGAGTGCCGCTCTTCGAGGACATATAATTCAATGCCACACTGAATTACCGTGTGCCAAATGGCCGATAGGAGCCCTGATATTCAAGATTTTTTATTCCCCGAATCGCGATTCGATCGAGAGCCGTCTTTCGAGGGCTGTTGCAAAAAATTGGGTCCTACGAAAATTCTTAAAATCGCTCCAAGTATCCGTCATTGTGTCACGAACAAGTACCCTGAAGCGTTTTTCTTAACTCCGTCAATAGCAGTTGGAAAATAGCCTCGGGTGGAGACACTCGGATGGGCCTATGGGGCTTTGGAGGGGCGGGTATCCAAAATAAGGCCCAATATCGAGTGCCGCTCTTCGAGGACATATAATTCAATGCCACACTGAATTACCGTGTGCCAAATGGCCGATAGGAGCCCTGATATTCAAGATTTTTTATTCCCCGAATCGCGATTCGATCGAGAGCCGTCTTTCGAGGGCTGTTGCAAAAAATTGGGTCCTACGAAAATTCTTAAAATCGCTCCAAGTATCCGTCATTGTGTCACGAACAAGTACCCTGAAGCGTTTTTCTTAACTCCGTCAATAGCAGTTGGAAAATAGCCTCGGGTGGAGACACTCGGATGGGCCTATGGGGCTTTGGAGGGGCGGGTATCCAAAATAAGGCCCAATATCGAGTGCCGCTCTTCGAGGACATATAATTCAATGCCACACTGAATTACCGTGTGCCAAATGGCCGATAGGAGCCCTGATATTCAAGATTTTTTATTCCCCGAATCGCGATTCGATCGAGAGCCGTCTTTCGAGGGCTGTTGCAAAAAATTGGGTCCTACGAAAATTCTTAAAATCGCTCCAAGTATCCGTCATTGTGTCACGAACAAGTACCCTGAAGCGTTTTTCTTAACTCCGTCAATAGCAGTTGGAAAATAGCCTCGGGTGGAGACACTCGGATGGGCCTATGGGGCTTTGGAGGGGCGGGTATCCAAAATAAGGCCCAATATCGAGTGCCGCTCTTCGAGGACATATAATTCAATGCCACACTGAATTACCGTGTGCCAAATGGCCGATAGGAGCCCTGATATTCAAGATTTTTTATTCCCCGAATCGCGATTCGATCGAGAGCCGTCTTTCGAGGGCTGTTGCAAAAAATTGGGTCCTACGAAAATTCTTAAAATCGCTCCAAGTATCCGTCATTGTGTCACGAACAAGTACCCTGAAGCGTTTTTCTTAACTCCGTCAATAGCAGTTGGAAAATAGCCTCGGGTGGAGACACTCGGATGGGCCTATGGGGCTTTGGAGGGGCGGGTATCCAAAATAAGGCCCAATATCGAGTGCCGCTCTTCGAGGACATATAATTCAATGCCACACTGAATTACCGTGTGCCAAATGGCCGATAGGAGCCCTGATATTCAAGATTTTTTATTCCCCGAATCGCGATTCGATCGAGAGCCGTCTTTCGAGGGCTGTTGCAAAAAATTGGGTCCTACGAAAATTCTTAAAATCGCTTCAGGTATCCGTCATTGTGTCACGAACAAGTACCCTGAAGCGTTTTTCTTAACTCCGTCAATAGCAGTTGGAAAATAGCCTCGGGTGGAGACACTCGGATGGGCCTATGGGGCTTTGGAGGGGCGGGTATCCAAAATAAGGCCCAATATCGAGTGCCGCTCTTCGAGGACATATAATTCAATGCCACACTGAATTACCGTGTGCCAAATGGCCGATAGGAGCCCTGATATTCAAGATTTTTTATTCCCCGAATCGCGATTCGATCGAGAGCCGTCTTTCGAGGGCTGTTGCAAAAAATTGGGTCCTACGAAAATTCTTAAAATCGCTCCAGGTATCCGTCATTGTGTCACGAACAAGTACCCTGAAGCGTTTTTCTTAACTCCGTCAATAGCAGTTGGAAAATAGCCTCGGGTGGAGACACTCGGATGGGCCTATGGGGCTTTGGAGGGGCGGGTATCCAAAATAAGGCCCAATATCGAGTGCCGCTCTTCGAGGACATATAATTCAATGCCACACTGAATTACCGTGTGCCAAATGGCCGATAGGAGCCCTGATATTCAAGATTTTTTATTCCCCGAATCGCGATTCGATCGAGAGCCGTCTTTCGAGGGCTGTTGCAAAAAATTGGGTCCTACGAAAATTCTTAAAATCGCTCCAAGTATCCGTCATTGTGTCACGAACAAGTACCCTGAAGCGTTTTTCTTAACTCCGTCAATAGCAGTTGGAAAATAGCCTCGGGTGGAGACACTCGGATGGGCCTATGGGGCTTTGGAGGGGCGGGTATCCAAAATAAGGCCCAATATCGAGTGCCGCTCTTCGAGGACATATAATTCAATGCCACACTGAATTACCGTGTGCCAAATGGCCGATAGGAGCCCTGATATTCAAGATTTTTTATTCCCCGAATCGCGATTCGATCGAGAGCCGTCTTTCGAGGGCTGTTGCAAAAAATTGGGTCCTACGAAAATTCTTAAAATCGCTCCAAGTATCCGTCATTGTGTCACGAACAAGTACCCTGAAGCGTTTTTCTTAACTCCGTCAATAGCAGTTGGAAAATAGCCTCGGGTGGAGACACTCGGATGGGCCTATGGGGCTTTGGAGGGGCGGGTATCCAAAATAAGGCCCAATATCGAGTGCCGCTCTTCGAGGACATATAATTCAATGCCACACTGAATTACCGTGTGCCAAATGGCCGATAGGAGCCCTGATATTCAAGATTTTTTATTCCCCGAATCGCGATTCGATCGAGAGCCGTCTTTCGAGGGCTGTTGCAAAAAATTGGGTCCTACGAAAATTCTTAAAATCGCTCCAAGTATCCGTCATTGTGTCACGAACAAGTACCCTGAAGCGTTTTTCTTAACTCCGTCAATAGCAGTTGGAAAATAGCCTCGGGTGGAGACACTCGGATGGGCCTATGGGGCTTTGGAGGGGCGGGTATCCAAAATAAGGCCCAATATCGAGTGCCGCTCTTCGAGGACATATAATTCAATGCCACACTGAATTACCGTGTGCCAAATGGCCGATAGGAGCCCTGATATTCAAGATTTTTTATTCCCCGAATCGCGATTCGATCGAGAGCCGTCTTTCGAGGGCTGTTGCAAAAAATTGGGTCCTACGAAAATTCTTAAAATCGCTCCAAGTATCCGTCATTGTGTCACGAACAAGTACCCTGAAGCGTTTTTCTTAACTCCGTCAATAGCAGTTGGAAAATAGCCTCGGGTGGAGACACTCGGATGGGCCTATGGGGCTTTGGAGGGGCGGGTATCCAAAATAAGGCCCAATATCGAGTGCCGCTCTTCGAGGACATATAATTCAATGCCACACTGAATTACCGTGTGCCAAATGGCCGATAGGAGCCCTGATATTCAAGATTTTTTATTCCCCGAATCGCGATTCGATCGAGAGCCGTCTTTCGAGGGCTGTTGCAAAAAATTGGGTCCTACGAAAATTCTTAAAATCGCTCCAGGTATCCGTCATTGTGTCACGAACAAGTACCCTGAAGCGTTTTTCTTAACTCCGTCAATAGCAGTTGGAAAATAGCCTCGGGTGGAGACACTCGGATGGGCCTATGGGGCTTTGGAGGGGCGGGTATCCAAAATAAGGCCCAATATCGAGTGCCGCTCTTCGAGGACATATAATTCAATGCCACACTGAATTACCGTGTGCCAAATGGCCGATAGGAGCCCTGATATTCAAGATTTTTTATTCCCCGAATCGCGATTCGATCGAGAGCCGTCTTTCGAGGGCTGTTGCAAAAAATTGGGTCCTACGAAAATTCTTAAAATCGCTCCAGGTATCCGTCATTGTGTCACGAACAAGTACCCTGAAGCGTTTTTCTTAACTCCGTCAATAGCAGTTGGAAAATAGCCTCGGGTGGAGACACTCGGATGGGCCTATGGGGCTTTGGAGGGGCGGGTATCCAAAATAAGGCCCAATATCGAGTGCCGCTCTTCGAGGACATATAATTCAATGCCACACTGATTTACCGTGTGCCAAATGGCCGATAGGAGCCCTGATATTCAAGATTTTTTATTCCCCGAATCGCGATTCGATCGAGAGCCGTCTTTCGAGGGCTGTTGCAAAAAATTGGGTCCTACGAAAATTCTTAAAATCGCTCCAAGTATCCGTCATTGTGTCACGAACAAGTACCCTGAAGCGTTTTTCTTAACTCCGTCAATAGCAGTTGGAAAATAGCCTCGGGTGGAGACACTCGGATGGGCCTATGGGGCTTTGGAGGGGCGGGTATCCAAAATAAGGCCCAATATCGAGTGCCGCTCTTCGAGGACATATAATTCAATGCCACACTGAATTACCGTGTGCCAAATGGCCGATAGGAGCCCTGATATTCAAGATTTTTTATTCCCCGAATCGCGATTCGATCGAGAGCCGTCTTTCGAGGGCTGTTGCAAAAAATTGGGTCCTACGAAAATTCTTAAAATCGCTCCAAGTATCCGTCATTGTGTCACGAACAAGTACCCTGAAGCGTTTTTCTTAACTCCGTCAATAGCAGTTGGAAAATAGCCTCGGGTGGAGACACTCGGATGGGCCTATGGGGCTTTGGAGGGGCGGGTATCCAAAATAAGGCCCAATATCGAGTGCCGCTCTTCGAGGACATATAATTCAATGCCACACTGAATTACCGTGTGCCAAATGGCCGATAGGAGCCCTGATATTCAAGATTTTTTATTCCCCGAATCGCGATTCGATCGAGAGCCGTCTTTCGAGGGCTGTTGCAAAAAATTGGGTCCTACGAAAATTCTTAAAATCGCTCCAAGTATCCGTCATTGTGTCACGAACAAGTACCCTGAAGCGTTTTTCTTAACTCCGTCAATAGCAGTTGGAAAATAGCCTCGGGTGGAGACACTCGGATGGGCCTATGGGGCTTTGGAGGGGCGGGTATCCAAAATAAGGCCCAATATCGAGTGCCGCTCTTCGAGGACATATAATTCAATGCCACACTGAATTACCGTGTGCCAAATGGCCGATAGGAGCCCTGATATTCAAGATTTTTTATTCCCCGAATCGCGATTCGATCGAGAGCCGTCTTTCGAGGGCTGTTGCAAAAAATTGGGTCCTACGAAAATTCTTAAAATCGCTCCAAGTATCCGTCATTGTGTCACGAACAAGTACCCTGAAGCGTTTTTCTTAACTCCGTCAATAGCAGTTGGAAAATAGCCTCGGGTGGAGACACTCGGATGGGCCTATGGGGCTTTGGAGGGGCGGGTATCCAAAATAAGGCCCAATATCGAGTGCCGCTCTTCGAGGACATATAATTCAATGCCACACTGAATTACCGTGTGCCAAATGGCCGATAGGAGCCCTGATATTCAAGATTTTTTATTCCCCGAATCGCGATTCGATCGAGAGCCGTCTTTCGAGGGCTGTTGCAAAAAATTGGGTCCTACGAAAATTCTTAAAATCGCTCCAGGTATCCGTCATTGTGTCACGAACAAGTACCCTGAAGCGTTTTTCTTAACTCCGTCAATAGCAGTTGGAAAATAGCCTCGGGTGGAGACACTCGGATGGGCCTATGGGGCTTTGGAGGGGCGGGTATCCAAAATAAGGCCCAATATCGAGTGCCGCTCTTCGAGGACATATAATTCAATGCCACACTGAATTACCGTGTGCCAAATGGCCGATAGGAGCCCTGATATTCAAGATTTTTTATTCCCCGAATCGCGATTCGATCGAGAGCCGTCTTTCGAGGGCTGTTGCAAAAAATTGGGTCCTACGAAAATTCTTAAAATCGCTCCAGGTATCCGTCATTGTGTCACGAACAAGTACCCTGAAGCGTTTTTCTTAACTCCGTCAATAGCAGTTGGAAAATAGCCTCGGGTGGAGACACTCGGATGGGCCTATGGGGCTTTGGAGGGGCGGGTATCCAAAATAAGGCCCAATATCGAGTGCCGCTCTTCGAGGACATATAATTCAATGCCACACTGAATTACCGTGTGCCAAATGGCCGATAGGAGCCCTGATATTCAAGATTTTTTATTCCCCGAATCGCGATTCGATCGAGAGCCGTCTTTCGAGGGCTGTTGCAAAAAATTGGGTCCTACGAAAATTCTTAAAATCGCTCCAGGTATCCGTCATTGTGTCACGAACAAGTACCCTGAAGCGTTTTTCTTAACTCCGTCAATAGCAGTTGGAAAATAGCCTCGGGTGGAGACACTCGGATGGGCCTATGGGGCTTTGGAGGGGCGGGTATCCAAAATAAGGCCCAATATCGAGTGCCGCTCTTCGAGGACATATAATTCAATGCCACACTGAATTACCGTGTGCCAAATGGCCGATAGGAGCCCTGATATTCAAGATTTTTTATTCCCCGAATCGCGATTCGATCGAGAGCCGTCTTTCGAGGGCTGTTGCAAAAAATTGGGTCCTACGAAAATTCTTAAAATCGCTCCAAGTATCCGTCATTGTGTCACGAACAAGTACCCTGAAGCGTTTTTCTTAACTCCGTCAATAGCAGTTGGAAAATAGCCTCGGGTGGAGACACTCGGATGGGCCTATGGGGCTTTGGAGGGGCGGGTATCCAAAATAAGGCCCAATATCGAGTGCCGCTCTTCGAGGACATATAATTCAATGCCACACTGAATTACCGTGTGCCAAATGGCCGATAGGAGCCCTGATATTCAAGATTTTTTATTCCCCGAATCGCGATTCGATCGAGAGCCGTCTTTCGAGGGCTGTTGCAAAAAATTGGGTCCTACGAAAATTCTTAAAATCGCTCCAAGTATCCGTCATTGTGTCACGAACAAGTACCCTGAAGCGTTTTTCTTAACTCCGTCAATAGCAGTTGGAAAATAGCCTCGGGTGGAGACACTCGGATGGGCCTATGGGGCTTTGGAGGGGCGGGTATCCAAAATAAGGCCCAATATCGAGTGCCGCTCTTCGAGGACATATAATTCAATGCCACACTGAATTACCGTGTGCCAAATGGCCGATAGGAGCCCTGATATTCAAGATTTTTTATTCCCCGTATCGCGATTCGATCGAGAGCCGTCTTTCGAGGGCTGTTGCAAAAAATTGGGTCCTACGAAAATTCTTAAAATCGCTCCAAGTATCCGTCATTGTGTCACGAACAAGTACCCTGAAGCGTTTTTCTTAACTCCGTCAATAGCAGTTGGAAAATAGCCTCGGGTGGAGACACTCGGATGGGCCTATGGGGCTTTGGAGGGGCGGGTATCCAAAATAAGGCCCAATATCGAGTGCCGCTCTTCGAGGACATATAATTCAATGCCACACTGAATTACCGTGTGCCAAATGGCCGATAGGAGCCCTGATATTCAAGATTTTTTATTCCCCGAATCGCGATTCGATCGAGAGCCGTCTTTCGAGGGCTGTTGCAAAAAATTGGGTCCTACGAAAATTCTTAAAATCGCTCCAAGTATCCGTCATTGTGTCACGAACAAGTACCCTGAAGCGTTTTTCTTAACTCCGTCAATAGCAGTTGGAAAATAGCCTCGGGTGGAGACACTCGGATGGGCCTATGGGGCTTTGGAGGGGCGGGTATCCAAAATAAGGCCCAATATCGAGTGCCGCTCTTCGAGGACATATAATTCAATGCCACACTGAATTACCGTGTGCCAAATGGCCGATAGGAGCCCTGATATTCAAGATTTTTTATTCCCCGAATCGCGATTCGATCGAGAGCCGTCTTTCGAGGGCTGTTGCAAAAAATTGGGTCCTACGAAAATTCTTAAAATCGCTCCAGGTATCCGTCATTGTGTCACGAACAAGTACCCTGAAGCGTTTTTCTTAACTCCGTCAATAGCAGTTGGAAAATAGCCTCGGGTGGAGACACTCGGATGGGCCTATGGGGCTTTGGAGGGGCGGGTATCCAAAATAAGGCCCAATATCGAGTGCCGCTCTTCGAGGACATATAATTCAATGCCACACTGAATTACCGTGTGCCAAATGGCCGATAGGAGCCCTGATATTCAAGATTTTTTATTCCCCGAATCGCGATTCGATCGAGAGCCGTCTTTCGAGGGCTGTTGCAAAAAATTGGGTCCTACGAAAATTCTTAAAATCGCTCCAGGTATCCGTCATTGTGTCACGAACAAGTACCCTGAAGCGTTTTTCTTAACTCCGTCAATAGCAGTTGGAAAATAGCCTCGGGTGGAGACACTCGGATGGGCCTATGGGGCTTTGGAGGGGCGGGTATCCAAAATAAGGCCCAATATCGAGTGCCGCTCTTCGAGGACATATAATTCAATGCCACACTGAATTACCGTGTGCCAAATGGCCGATAGGAGCCCTGATATTCAAGATTTTTTATTCCCCGAATCGCGATTCGATCGAGAGCCGTCTTTCGAGGGCTGTTGCAAAAAATTGGGTCCTACGAAAATTCTTAAAATCGCTCCAGGTATCCGTCATTGTGTCACGAACAAGTACCCTGAAGCGTTTTTCTTAACTCCGTCAATAGCAGTTGGAAAATAGCCTCGGGTGGAGACACTCGGATGGGCCTATGGGGCTTTGGAGGGGCGGGTATCCAAAATAAGGCCCAATATCGAGTGCCGCTCTTCGAGGACATATAATTCAATGCCACACTGAATTACCGTGTGCCAAATGGCCGATAGGAGCCCTGATATTCAAGATTTTTTATTCCCCGAATCGCGATTCGATCGAGAGCCGTCTTTCGAGGGCTGTTGCAAAAAATTGGGTCCTACGAAAATTCTTAAAATCGCTCCAGGTATCCGTCATTGTGTCACGAACAAGTACCCTGAAGCGTTTTTCTTAACTCCGTCAATAGCAGTTGGAAAATAGCCTCGGGTGGAGACACTCGGATGGGCCTATGGGGCTTTGGAGGGGCGGGTATCCAAAATAAGGCCCAATATCGAGTGCCGCTCTTCGAGGACATATAATTCAATGCCACACTGAATTACCGTGTGCCAAATGGCCGATAGGAGCCCTGATATTCAAGATTTTTTATTCCCCGAATCGCGATTCGATCGAGAGCCGTCTTTCGAGGGCTGTTGCAAAAAATTGGGTCCTACGAAAATTCTTAAAATCGCTCCAAGTATCCGTCATTGTGTCACGAACAAGTACCCTGAAGCGTTTTTCTTAACTCCGTCAATAGCAGTTGGAAAATAGCCTCGGGTGGAGACACTCGGATGGGCCTATGGGGCTTTGGAGGGGCGGGTATCCAAAATAAGGCCCAATATCGAGTGCCGCTCTTCGAGGACATATAATTCAATGCCACACTGAATTACCGTGTGCCAAATGGCCGATAGGAGCCCTGATATTCAAGATTTTTTATTCCCCGAATCGCGATTCGATCGAGAGCCGTCTTTCGAGGGCTGTTGCAAAAAATTGGGTCCTACGAAAATTCTTAAAATCGCTCCAAGTATCCGTCATTGTGTCACGAACAAGTACCCTGAAGCGTTTTTCTTAACTCCGTCAATAGCAGTTGGAAAATAGCCTCGGGTGGAGACACTCGGATGGGCCTATGGGGCTTTGGAGGGGCGGGTATCCAAAATAAGGCCCAATATCGAGTGCCGCTCTTCGAGGACATATAATTCAATGCCACACTGAATTACCGTGTGCCAAATGGCCGATAGGAGCCCTGATATTCAAGATTTTTTATTCCCCGAATCGCGATTCGATCGAGAGCCGTCTTTCGAGGGCTGTTGCAAAAAATTGGGTCCTACGAAAATTCTTAAAATCGCTCCAAGTATCCGTCATTGTGTCACGAACAAGTACCCTGAAGCGTTTTTCTTAACTCCGTCAATAGCAGTTGGAAAATAGCCTCGGGTGGAGACACTCGGATGGGCCTATGGGGCTTTGGAGGGGCGGGTATCCAAAATAAGGCCCAATATCGAGTGCCGCTCTTCGAGGACATATAATTCAATGCCACACTGAATTACCGTGTGCCAAATGGCCGATAGGAGCCCTGATATTCAAGATTTTTTATTCCCCGAATCGCGATTCGATCGAGAGCCGTCTTTCGAGGGCTGTTGCAAAAAATTGGGTCCTACGAAAATTCTTAAAATCGCTCCAAGTATCCGTCATTGTGTCACGAACAAGTACCCTGAAGCGTTTTTCTTAACTCCGTCAATAGCAGTTGGAAAATAGCCTCGGGTGGAGACACTCGGATGGGCCTATGGGGCTTTGGAGGGGCGGGTATCCAAAATAAGGCCCAATATCGAGTGCCGCTCTTCGAGGACATATAATTCAATGCCACACTGAATTACCGTGTGCCAAATGGCCGATAGGAGCCCTGATATTCAAGATTTTTTATTCCCCGAATCGCGATTCGATCGAGAGCCGTCTTTCGAGGGCTGTTGCAAAAAATTGGGTCCTACGAAAATTCTTAAAATCGCTCCAAGTATCCGTCATTGTGTCACGAACAAGTACCCTGAAGCGTTTTTCTTAACTCCGTCAATAGCAGTTGGAAAATAGCCTCGGGTGGAGACACTCGGATGGGCCTATGGGGCTTTGGAGGGGCGGGTATCCAAAATAAGGCCCAATATCGAGTGCCGCTCTTCGAGGACATATAATTCAATGCCACACTGAATTACCGTGTGCCAAATGGCCGATAGGAGCCCTGATATTCAAGATTTTTTATTCCCCGAATCGCGATTCGATCGAGAGCCGTCTTTCGAGGGCTGTTGCAAAAAATTGGGTCCTACGAAAATTCTTAAAATCGCTCCAAGTATCCGTCATTGTGTCACGAACAAGTACCCTGAAGCGTTTTTCTTAACTCCGTCAATAGCAGTTGGAAAATAGCCTCGGGTGGAGACACTCGGATGGGCCTATGGGGCTTTGGAGGGGCGGGTATCCAAAATAAGGCCCAATATCGAGTGCCGCTCTTCGAGGACATATAATTCAATGCCACACTGAATTACCGTGTGCCAAATGGCCGATAGGAGCCCTGATATTCAAGATTTTTTATTCCCCGAATCGCGATTCGATCGAGAGCCGTCTTTCGAGGGCTGTTGCAAAAAATTGGGTCCTACGAAAATTCTTAAAATCGCTCCAGGTATCCGTCATTGTGTCACGAACAAGTACCCTGAAGCGTTTTTCTTAACTCCGTCAATAGCAGTTGGAAAATAGCCTCGGGTGGAGACACTCGGATGGGCCTATGGGGCTTTGGAGGGGCGGGTATCCAAAATAAGGCCCAATATCGAGTGCCGCTCTTCGAGGACATATAATTCAATGCCACACTGAATTACCGTGTGCCAAATGGCCGATAGGAGCCCTGATATTCAAGATTTTTTATTCCCCGAATCGCGATTCGATCGAGAGCCGTCTTTCGAGGGCTGTTGCAAAAAATTGGGTCCTACGAAAATTCTTAAAATCGCTCCAGGTATCCGTCATTGTGTCACGAACAAGTACCCTGAAGCGTTTTTCTTAACTCCGTCAATAGCAGTTGGAAAATAGCCTCGGGTGGAGACACTCGGATGGGCCTATGGGGCTTTGGAGGGGCGGGTATCCAAAATAAGGCCCAATATCGAGTGCCGCTCTTCGAGGACATATAATTCAATGCCACACTGAATTACCGTGTGCCAAATGGCCGATAGGAGCCCTGATATTCAAGATTTTTTATTCCCCGAATCGCGATTCGATCGAGAGCCGTCTTTCGAGGGCTGTTGCAAAAAATTGGGTCCTACGAAAATTCTTAAAATCGCTCCAGGTATCCGTCATTGTGTCACGAACAAGTACCCTGAAGCGTTTTTCTTAACTCCGTCAATAGCAGTTGGAAAATAGCCTCGGGTGGAGACACTCGGATGGGCCTATGGGGCTTTGGAGGGGCGGGTATCCAAAATAAGGCCCAATATCGAGTGCCGCTCTTCGAGGACATATAATTCAATGCCACACTGAATTACCGTGTGCCAAATGGCCGATAGGAGCCCTGATATTCAAGATTTTTTATTCCCCGAATCGCGATTCGATCGAGAGCCGTCTTTCGAGGGCTGTTGCAAAAAATTGGGTCCTACGAAAATTCTTAAAATCGCTCCAGTATCCGTCATTGTGTCACGAACAAGTACCCTGAAGCGTTTTTCTTAACTCCGTCAATAGCAGTTGGAAAATAGCCTCGGGTGGAGACACTCGGATGGGCCTATGGGGCTTTGGAGGGGCGGGTATCCAAAATAAGGCCCAATATCGAGTGCCGCTCTTCGAGGACATATAATTCAATGCACACTGAATTACCGTGTGCCAAATGGCCGATAGGAGCCCTGATATTCAAGATTTTTTATTCCCCGAATCGCGATTCGATCGAGAGCCGTCTTTCGAGGGCTGTTGCAAAAAATTGGGTCCTACGAAAATTCTTAAAATCGCTCCAGGTATCCGTCATTGTGTCACGAACAAGTACCCTGAAGCGTTTTTCTTAACTCCGTCAATAGCAGTTGGAAAATAGCCTCGGGTGGAGACACTCGGATGGGCCTATGGGGCTTTGGAGGGGCGGGTATCCAAAATAAGGCCCAATATCGAGTGCCGCTCTTCGAGGACATATAATTCAATGCCACACTGAATTACCGTGTGCCAAATGGCCGATAGGAGCCCTGATATTCAAGATTTTTTATTCCCCGAATCGCGATTCGATCGAGAGCCGTCTTTCGAGGGCTGTTGCAAAAAATTGGGTCCTACGAAAATTCTTAAAATCGCTCCAGGTATCCGTCATTGTGTCACGAACAAGTACCCTGAAGCGTTTTTCTTAACTCCGTCAATAGCAGTTGGAAAATAGCCTCGGGTGGAGACACTCGGATGGGCCTATGGGGCTTTGGAGGGGCGGGTATCCAAAATAAGGCCCAATATCGAGTGCCGCTCTTCGAGGACATATAATTCAATGCCACACTGAATTACCGTGTGCCAAATGGCCGATAGGAGCCCTGATATTCAAGATTTTTTATTCCCCGAATCGCGATTCGATCGAGAGCCGTCTTTCGAGGGCTGTTGCAAAAAATTGGGTCCTACGAAAATTCTTAAAATCGCTCCAAGTATCCGTCATTGTGTCACGAACAAGTACCCTGAAGCGTTTTTCTTAACTCCGTCAATAGCAGTTGGAAAATAGCCTCGGGTGGAGACACTCGGATGGGCCTATGGGGCTTTGGAGGGGCGGGTATCCAAAATAAGGCCCAATATCGAGTGCCGCTCTTCGAGGACATATAATTCAATGCCACACTGAATTACCGTGTGCCAAATGGCCGATAGGAGCCCTGATATTCAAGATTTTTTATTCCCCGAATCGCGATTCGATCGAGAGCCGTCTTTCGAGGGCTGTTGCAAAAAATTGGGTCCTACGAAAATTCTTAAAATCGCTCCAAGTATCCGTCATTGTGTCACGAACAAGTACCCTGAAGCGTTTTTCTTAACTCCGTCAATAGCAGTTGGAAAATAGCCTCGGGTGGAGACACTCGGATGGGCCTATGGGGCTTTGGAGGGGCGGGTATCCAAAATAAGGCCCAATATCGAGTGCCGCTCTTCGAGGACATATAATTCAATGCCACACTGAATTACCGTGTGCCAAATGGCCGATAGGAGCCCTGATATTCAAGATTTTTTATTCCCGAATCGCGATTCGATCGAGAGCCGTCTTTCGAGGGCTGTTGCAAAAAATTGGGTCCTACGAAAATTCTTAAAATCGCTCCAGGTATCCGTCATTGTGTCACGAACAAGTACCCTGAAGCGTTTTTCTTAACTCCGTCAATAGCAGTTGGAAAATAGCCTCGGGTGGAGACACTCGGATGGGCCTATGGGGCTTTGGAGGGGCGGGTATCCAAAATAAGGCCCAATATCGAGTGCCGCTCTTCGAGGACATATAATTCAATGCCACACTGAATTACCGTGTGCCAAATGGCCGATAGGAGCCCTGATATTCAAGATTTTTTATTCCCCGAATCGCGATTCGATCGAGAGCCGTCTTTCGAGGGCTGTTGCAAAAAATTGGGTCCTACGAAAATTCTTAAAATCGCTCCAGGTATCCGTCATTGTGTCACGAACAAGTACCCTGAAGCGTTTTTCTTAACTCCGTCAATAGCAGTTGGAAAATAGCCTCGGGTGGAGACACTCGGATGGGCCTATGGGGCTTTGGAGGGGCGGGTATCCAAAATAAGGCCCAATATCGAGTGCCGCTCTTCGAGGACATATAATTCAATGCCACACTGAATTACCGTGTGCCAAATGGCCGATAGGAGCCCTGATATTCTTCAAGATTTTTTTTCCCTCGAATCGCGATTCGATCGAGAGCCGTCTTTCGAGGGCTGTTGCAAAAAAATGGGTCCTACGAAAATTCTTAAAATCGCTCCAAGTATCCGTCATTGTGTCACGAACAAGTACCCTGAACCGTTTTTCTTAACTCCGTCAATAGCAGTTGGAAAATAGCATCAGGTGGAGACACTCGGATGGGCCTATGGGGCTTTGGAGGAGCGGGTATCCAAAATAAGGCCCAATATCGAGTGCCGCTCTTCGAGGACATATAATTGACTGCCACTCTGAATTACCGTGTGCCAAATGGCCGATAGGAGCCCTGATATTCAAGATTTTTTTTCCCTCGAATCGCGATTCGATCGAGAGCCGTCTTTCGAGGGCTGTTGCAAAAAAATGGGTCCTACGAAAATTCTTAAAATCGCTCCAAGTATCCGTCATTGTGTCACGAACAAGTACCCTGAACCGTTTTTCTTAACTCCGTCAATAGCAGTTGGAAAATAGCCTCGGGTGGAGACACTCGGATGGGCCTATGGGGCTTTGGAGGGGCGGGTATCCAAAATAAGGCCCAATATCGAGTGCCGCTCTTCGAGGACATATAATTGACTGCCACTCTGAATTACCGTGTGCCAAATGGCCGATAGGAGCCCTGATATTCAAGATTTTTTTTCCCTCGAATCGCGATTCGATCGAGAGCCGCCTTTCGAGGGCTGTTGCAAAAAAATGGGTCCTACGAAAATTCTTAAAATCGCTCCAAGTATCCGTCATTGTGTCACGAACAAGTACCCTGAACCGTTTTTCTTAACTCCGTCAATAGCAGTTGGAAAATAGCATCAGGTGGAGACACTCGGATGGGCCTATGGGGCTTTGGAGGAGCGGGTATCCAAAATAAGGCCCAATATCGAGTGCCGCTCTTCGAGGACATATAATTGACTGCCACTCTGAATTACCGTGTGCCAAATGGCCGATAGGAGCCCTGATATTCAAGATTTTTTTTCCCTCGAATCGCGATTCGATCGAGAGCCGTCTTTCGAGGGCTGTTGCAAAAAAATGGGTCCTACGAAAATTCTTAAAATCGCTCCAAGTATCCGTCATTGTGTCACGAACAAGTACCCTGAACCGTTTTTCTTAACTCCGTCAATAGCAGTTGGAAAATAGCCTCGGGTGGAGACACTCGGATGGGCCTATGGGGCTTTGGAGGGGCGGGTATCCAAAATAAGGCCCAATATCGAGTGCCGCTCTTCGAGGACATATAATTGACTGCCACTCTGAATTACCGTGTGCCAAATGGCCGATAGGAGCCCTGATATTCAAGATTTTTTTTCCCTCGAATCGCGATTCGATCGAGAGCCGTCTTTCGAGGGCTGTTGCAAAAAAATGGGTCCTACGAAAATTCTTAAAATCGCTCCAAGTATCCGTCATTGTGTCACGCACAAGTACCCTGAACCGTTTTTCTTAACTCCGTCAATAGCAGTTGGAAAATAGCATCAGGTGGAGACACTCGGATGGGCCTATGGGGCTTTGGAGGAGCGGGTATCCAAAATAAGGCCCAATATCGAGTGCCGCTCTTCGAGGACATATAATTGACTGCCACTCTGAATTACCGTGTGCCAAATGGCCGATAGGAGCCCTGATATTCAAGATTTTTTTTCCCTCGAATCGCGATTCGATCGAGAGCCGTCTTTCGAGGGCTGTTGCAAAAAAATGGGTCCTACGAAAATTCTTAAAATCGCTCCAAGTATCCGTCATTGTGTCACGAACAAGTACCCTGAACCGTTTTTCTTAACTCCGTCAATAGCAGTTGGAAAATAGCCTCGGGTGGAGACACTCGGATGGGCCTATGGGGCTTTGGAGGGGCGGGTATCCAAAATAAGGCCCAATATCGAGTGCCGCTCTTCGAGGACATATAATTGACTGCCACTCTGAATTACCGTGTGCCAAATGGCCGATAGGAGCCCTGATATTCAAGATTTTTTTTCCCTCGAATCGCGATTCGATCGAGAGCCGTCTTTCGAGGGCTGTTGCAAAAAAATGGGTCCTACGAAAATTCTTAAAATCGCTCCAAGTATCCGTCATTGTGTCACGAACAAGTACCCTGAACCGTTTTTCTTAACTCCGTCAATAGCAGTTGGAAAATAGCATCGGGTGGAGACACTCGGATGGGCCTATGGGGCTTTGGAGGAGCGGGTATCCAAAATAAGGCCCAATATCGAGTGCCGCTCTTCGAGGACATATAATTGACTGCCACTCTGAATTACCGTGTGCCAAATGGCCGATAGGAGCCCTGATATTCAAGATTTTTTTTCCCTCGAATCGCGATTCGATCGAGAGCCGTCTTTCGAGGGCTGTTGCAAAAAAATGGGTCCTACGAAAATTCTTAAAATCGCTCCAAGTATCCGTCATTGTGTCACGAACAAGTACCCTGAACCGTTTTTCTTAACTCCGTCAATAGCAGTTGGAAAATAGCCTCGGGTGGAGACACTCGGATGGGCCTATGGGGCTTTGGAGGGGCGGGTATCCAAAATAAGGCCCAATATCGAGTGCCGCTCTTCGAGGACATATAATTGACTGCCACTCTGAATTACCGTGTGCCAAATGGCCGATAGGAGCCCTGATATTCAAGATTTTTTTTCCCTCGAATCGCGATTCGATCGAGAGCCGTCTTTCGAGGGCTGTTGCAAAAAAATGGGTCCTACGAAAATTCTTAAAATCGCTCCAAGTATCCGTCATTGTGTCACGAACAAGTACCCTGAACCGTTTTTCTTAACTCCGTCAATAGCAGTTGGAAAATAGCATCAGGTGGAGACACTCGGATGGGCCTATGGGGCTTTGGAGGAGCGGGTATCCAAAATAAGGCCCAATATCGAGTGCCGCTCTTCGAGGACATATAATTGACTGCCACTCTGAATTACCGTGTGCCAAATGGCCGATAGGAGCCCTGATATTCAAGATTTTTTTTCCCTCGAATCGCGATTCGATCGAGAGCCGTCTTTCGAGGGCTGTTGCAAAAAAATGGGTCCTACGAAAATTCTTAAAATCGCTCCAAGTATCCGTCATTGTGTCACGAACAAGTACCCTGAACCGTTTTTCTTAACTCCGTCAATAGCAGTTGGAAAATAGCATCAGGTGGAGACACTCGGATGGGCCTATGGGGCTTTGGAGGAGCGGGTATCCAAAATAAGGCCCAATATCGAGTGCCGCTCTTCGAGGACATATAATTGACTGCCACTCTGAATTACCGTGTGCCAAATGGCCGATAGGAGCCCTGATATTCAAGATTTTTTTTCCCTCGAATCGCGATTCGATCGAGAGCCGTCTTTCGAGGGCTGTTGCAAAAAAATGGGTCCTACGAAAATTCTTAAAATCGCTCCAAGTATCCGTCATTGTGTCACGAACAAGTACCCTGAACCGTTTTTCTTAACTCCGTCAATAGCAGTTGGAAAATAGCATCAGGTGGAGACACTCGGATGGGCCTATGGGGCTTTGGAGGAGCGGGTATCCAAAATAAGGCCCAATATCGAGTGCCGCTCTTCGAGGACATATAATTGACTGCCACTCTGAATTACCGTGTGCCAAATGGCCGATAGGAGCCCTGATATTCAAGATTTTTTTTCCCTCGAATCGCGATTCGATCGAGAGCCGTCTTTCGAGGGCTGTTGCAAAAAAATGGGTCCTACGAAAATTCTTAAAATCGCTCCAAGTATCCGTCATTGTGTCACGAACAAGTACCCTGAACCGTTTTTCTTAACTCCGTCAATAGCAGTTGGAAAATAGCCTCGGGTGGAGACACTCGGATGGGCCTATGGGGCTTTGGAGGGGCGGGTATCCAAAATAAGGCCCAATATCGAGTGCCGCTCTTCGAGGACATATAATTGACTGCCACTCTGAATTACCGTGTGCCAAATGGCCGATAGGAGCCCTGATATTCAAGATTTTTTTTCCCTCGAATCGCGATTCGATCGAGAGCCGTCTTTCGAGGGCTGTTGCAAAAAAATGGGTCCTACGAAAATTCTTAAAATCGCTCCAAGTATCCGTCATTGTGTCACGAACAAGTACCCTGAACCGTTTTTCTTAACTCCGTCAATAGCAGTTGGAAAATAGCATCAGGTGGAGACACTCGGATGGGCCTATGGGGCTTTGGAGGAGCGGGTATCCAAAATAAGGCCCAATATCGAGTGCCGCTCTTCGAGGACATATAATTGACTGCCACTCTGAATTACCGTGTGCCAAATGGCCGATAGGAGCCCTGATATTCAAGATTTTTTTTCCCTCGAATCGCGATTCGATCGAGAGCCGTCTTTCGAGGGCTGTTGCAAAAAAATGGGTCCTACGAAAATTCTTAAAATCGCTCCAAGTATCCGTCATTGTGTCACGAACAAGTACCCTGAACCGTTTTTCTTAACTCCGTCAATAGCAGTTGGAAAATAGCATCAGGTGGAGACACTCGGATGGGCCTATGGGGCTTTGGAGGAGCGGGTATCCAAAATAAGGCCCAATATCGAGTGCCGCTCTTCGAGGACATATAATTGACTGCCACTCTGAATTACCGTGTGCCAAATGGCCGATAGGAGCCCTGATATTCAAGATTTTTTTTCCCTCGAATCGCGATTCGATCGAGAGCCGTCTTTCGAGGGCTGTTGCAAAAAAATGGGTCCTACGAAAATTCTTAAAATCGCTCCAAGTATCCGTCATTGTGTCACGAACAAGTACCCTGAACCGTTTTTCTTAACTCCGTCAATAGCAGTTGGAAAATAGCATCAGGTGGAGACACTCGGATGGGCCTATGGGGCTTTGGAGGAGCGGGTATCCAAAATAAGGCCCAATATCGAGTGCCGCTCTTCGAGGACATATAATTGACTGCCACTCTGAATTACCGTGTGCCAAATGGCCGATAGGAGCCCTGATATTCAAGATTTTTTTTCCCTCGAATCGCGATTCGATCGAGAGCCGTCTTTCGAGGGCTGTTGCAAAAAAATGGGTCCTACGAAAATTCTTAAAATCGCTCCAAGTATCCGTCATTGTGTCACGAACAAGTACCCTGAACCGTTTTTCTTAACTCCGTCAATAGCAGTTGGAAAATAGCATCAGGTGGAGACACTCGGATGGGCCTATGGGGCTTTGGAGGAGCGGGTATCCAAAATAAGGCCCAATATCGAGTGCCGCTCTTCGAGGACATATAATTGACTGCCACTCTGAATTACCGTGTGCCAAATGGCCGATAGGAGCCCTGATATTCAAGATTTTTTTTCCCTCGAATCGCGATTCGATCGAGAGCCGTCTTTCGAGGGCTGTTGCAAAAAAATGGGTCCTACGAAAATTCTTAAAATCGCTCCAAGTATCCGTCATTGTGTCACGAACAAGTACCCTGAACCGTTTTTCTTAACTCCGTCAATAGCAGTTGGAAAATAGCCTCGGGTGGAGACACTCGGATGGGCCTATGGGGCTTTGGAGGGGCGGGTATCCAAAATAAGGCCCAATATCGAGTGCCGCTCTTCGAGGACATATAATTGACTGCCACTCTGAATTACCGTGTGCCAAATGGCCGATAGGAGCCCTGATATTCAAGATTTTTTTTCCCTCGAATCGCGATTCGATCGAGAGCCGTCTTTCGAGGGCTGTTGCAAAAAAATGGGTCCTACGAAAATTCTTAAAATCGCTCCAAGTATCCGTCATTGTGTCACGAACAAGTACCCTGAACCGTTTTTCTTAACTCCGTCAATAGCAGTTGGAAAATAGCATCAGGTGGAGACACTCGGATGGGCCTATGGGGCTTTGGAGGAGCGGGTATCCAAAATAAGGCCCAATATCGAGTGCCGCTCTTCGAGGACATATAATTGACTGCCACTCTGAATTACCGTATGCCAAATGGCCGATAGGAGCCCTGATATTCAAGATTTTTTTTCCCTCGAATCGCGATTCGATCGAGAGCCGTCTTTCGAGGGCTGTTGCAAAAAAATGGGTCCTACGAAAATTCTTAAAATCGCTCCAAGTATCCGTCATTGTGTCACGAACAAGTACCCTGAACCGTTTTTCTTAACTCCGTCAATAGCAGTTGGAAAATAGCCTCGGGTGGAGACACTCGGATGGGCCTATGGGGCTTTGGAGGGGCGGGTATCCAAAATAAGGCCCAATATCGAGTGCCGCTCTTCGAGGACATATAATTGACTGCCACTCTGAATTACCGTGTGCCAAATGGCCGATAGGAGCCCTGATATTCAAGATTTTTTTTCCCTCGAATCGCGATTCGATCGAGAGCCGTCTTTCGAGGGCTGTTGCAAAAAAATGGGTCCTACGAAAATTCTTAAAATCGCTCCAAGTATCCGTCATTGTGTCACGAACAAGTACCCTGAACCGTTTTTCTTAACTCCGTCAATAGCAGTTGGAAAATAGCATCAGGTGGAGACACTCGGATGGGCCTATGGGGCTTTGGAGGAGCGGGTATCCAAAATAAGGCCCAATATCGAGTGCCGCTCTTCGAGGACATATAATTGACTGCCACTCTGAATTACCGTGTGCCAAATGGCCGATAGGAGCCCTGATATTCAAGATTTTTTTTCCCTCGAATCGCGATTCGATCGAGAGCCGTCTTTCGAGGGCTGTTGCAAAAAAATGGGTCCTACGAAAATTCTTAAAATCGCTCCAAGTATCCGTCATTGTGTCACGAACAAGTACCCTGAACCGTTTTTCTTAACTCCGTCAATAGCAGTTGGAAAATAGCCTCGGGTGGAGACACTCGGATGGGCCTATGGGGCTTTGGAGGGGCGGGTATCCAAAATAAGGCCCAATATCGAGTGCCGCTCTTCGAGGACATATAATTGACTGCCACTCTGAATTACCGTGTGCCAAATGGCCGATAGGAGCCCTGATATTCAAGATTTTTTTTCCCTCGAATCGCGATTCGATCGAGAGCCGTCTTTCGAGGGCTGTTGCAAAAAAATGGGTCCTACGAAAATTCTTAAAATCGCTCCAAGTATCCGTCATTGTGTCACGAACAAGTACCCTGAACCGTTTTTCTTAACTCCGTCAATAGCAGTTGGAAAATAGCATCGGGTGGAGACACTCGGATGGGCCTATGGGGCTTTGGAGGAGCGGGTATCCAAAATAAGGCCCAATATCGAGTGCCGCTCTTCGAGGACATATAATTGACTGCCACTCTGAATTACCGTGTGCCAAATGGCCGATAGGAGCCCTGATATTCAAGATTTTTTTTCCCTCGAATCGCGATTCGATCGAGAGCCGTCTTTCGAGGGCTGTTGCAAAAAAATGGGTCCTACGAAAATTCTTAAAATCGCTCCAAGTATCCGTCATTGTGTCACGAACAAGTACCCTGAACCGTTTTTCTTAACTCCGTCAATAGCAGTTGGAAAATAGCCTCGGGTGGAGACACTCGGATGGGCCTATGGGGCTTTGGAGGGGCGGGTATCCAAAATAAGGCCCAATATCGAGTGCCGCTCTTCGAGGACATATAATTGACTGCCACTCTGAATTACCGTGTGCCAAATGGCCGATAGGAGCCCTGATATTCAAGATTTTTTTTCCCTCGAATCGCGATTCGATCGAGAGCCGTCTTTCGAGGGCTGTTGCAAAAAAATGGGTCCTACGAAAATTCTTAAAATCGCTCCAAGTATCCGTCATTGTGTCACGAACAAGTACCCTGAACCGTTTTTCTTAACTCCGTCAATAGCAGTTGGAAAATAGCATCAGGTGGAGACACTCGGATGGGCCTATGGGGCTTTGGAGGAGCGGGTATCCAAAATAAGGCCCAATATCGAGTGCCGCTCTTCGAGGACATATAATTGACTGCCACTCTGAATTACCGTGTGCCAAATGGCCGATAGGAGCCCTGATATTCAAGATTTTTTTTCCCTCGAATCGCGATTCGATCGAGAGCCGTCTTTCGAGGGCTGTTGCAAAAAAATGGGTCCTACGAAAATTCTTAAAATCGCTCCAAGTATCCGTCATTGTGTCACGAACAAGTACCCTGAACCGTTTTTCTTAACTCCGTCAATAGCAGTTGGAAAATAGCATCAGGTGGAGACACTCGGATGGGCCTATGGGGCTTTGGAGGAGCGGGTATCCAAAATAAGGCCCAATATCGAGTGCCGCTCTTCGAGGACATATAATTGACTGCCACTCTGAATTACCGTGTGCCAAATGGCCGATAGGAGCCCTGATATTCAAGATTTTTTTTCCCTCGAATCGCGATTCGATCGAGAGCCGTCTTTCGAGGGCTGTTGCAAAAAAATGGGTCCTACGAAAATTCTTAAAATCGCTCCAAGTATCCGTCATTGTGTCACGAACAAGTACCCTGAACCGTTTTTCTTAACTCCGTCAATAGCAGTTGGAAAATAGCATCAGGTGGAGACACTCGGATGGGCCTATGGGGCTTTGGAGGAGCGGGTATCCAAAATAAGGCCCAATATCGAGTGCCGCTCTTCGAGGACATATAATTGACTGCCACTCTGAATTACCGTGTGCCAAATGGCCGATAGGAGCCCTGATATTCAAGATTTTTTTTCCCTCGAATCGCGATTCGATCGAGAGCCGTCTTTCGAGGGCTGTTGCAAAAAAATGGGTCCTACGAAAATTCTTAAAATCGCTCCAAGTATCCGTCATTGTGTCACGAACAAGTACCCTGAACCGTTTTTCTTAACTCCGTCAATAGCAGTTGGAAAATAGCCTCGGGTGGAGACACTCGGATGGGCCTATGGGGCTTTGGAGGGGCGGGTATCCAAAATAAGGCCCAATATCGAGTGCCGCTCTTCGAGGACATATAATTGACTGCCACTCTGAATTACCGTGTGCCAAATGGCCGATAGGAGCCCTGATATTCAAGATTTTTTTTCCCTCGAATCGCGATTCGATCGAGAGCCGTCTTTCGAGGGCTGTTGCAAAAAAATGGGTCCTACGAAAATTCTTAAAATCGCTCCAAGTATCCGTCATTGTGTCACGAACAAGTACCCTGAACCGTTTTTCTTAACTCCGTCAATAGCAGTTGGAAAATAGCATCAGGTGGAGACACTCGGATGGGCCTATGGGGCTTTGGAGGAGCGGGTATCCAAAATAAGGCCCAATATCGAGTGCCGCTCTTCGAGGACATATAATTGACTGCCACTCTGAATTACCGTGTGCCAAATGGCCGATAGGAGCCCTGATATTCAAGATTTTTTTTCCCTCGAATCGCGATTCGATCGAGAGCCGTCTTTCGAGGGCTGTTGCAAAAAAATGGGTCCTACGAAAATTCTTAAAATCGCTCCAAGTATCCGTCATTGTGTCACGAACAAGTACCCTGAACCGTTTTTCTTAACTCCGTCAATAGCAGTTGGAAAATAGCATCAGGTGGAGACACTCGGATGGGCCTATGGGGCTTTGGAGGAGCGGGTATCCAAAATAAGGCCCAATATCGAGTGCCGCTCTTCGAGGACATATAATTGACTGCCACTCTGAATTACCGTGTGCCAAATGGCCGATAGGAGCCCTGATATTCAAGATTTTTTTTCCCTCGAATCGCGATTCGATCGAGAGCCGTCTTTCGAGGGCTGTTGCAAAAAAATGGGTCCTACGAAAATTCTTAAAATCGCTCCAAGTATCCGTCATTGTGTCACGAACAAGTACCCTGAACCGTTTTTCTTAACTCCGTCAATAGCAGTTGGAAAATAGCATCAGGTGGAGACACTCGGATGGGCCTATGGGGCTTTGGAGGAGCGGGTATCCAAAATAAGGCCCAATATCGAGTGCCGCTCTTCGAGGACATATAATTGACTGCCACTCTGAATTACCGTGTGCCAAATGGCCGATAGGAGCCCTGATATTCAAGATTTTTTTTCCCTCGAATCGCGATTCGATCGAGAGCCGTCTTTCGAGGGCTGTTGCAAAAAAATGGGTCCTACGAAAATTCTTAAAATCGCTCCAAGTATCCGTCATTGTGTCACGAACAAGTACCCTGAACCGTTTTTCTTAACTCCGTCAATAGCAGTTGGAAAATAGCATCAGGTGGAGACACTCGGATGGGCCTATGGGGCTTTGGAGGAGCGGGTATCCAAAATAAGGCCCAATATCGAGTGCCGCTCTTCGAGGACATATAATTGACTGCCACTCTGAATTACCGTGTGCCAAATGGCCGATAGGAGCCCTGATATTCAAGATTTTTTTTCCCTCGAATCGCGATTCGATCGAGAGCCGTCTTTCGAGGGCTGTTGCAAAAAAATGGGTCCTACGAAAATTCTTAAAATCGCTCCAAGTATCCGTCATTGTGTCACGAACAAGTACCCTGAACCGTTTTTCTTAACTCCGTCAATAGCAGTTGGAAAATAGCATCAGGTGGAGACACTCGGATGGGCCTATGGGGCTTTGGAGGAGCGGGTATCCAAAATAAGGCCCAATATCGAGTGCCGCTCTTCGAGGACATATAATTGACTGCCACTCTGAATTACCGTGTGCCAAATGGCCGATAGGAGCCCTGATATTCAAGATTTTTTTTCCCTCGAATCGCGATTCGATCGAGAGCCGTCTTTCGAGGGCTGTTGCAAAAAAATGGGTCCTACGAAAATTCTTAAAATCGCTCCAAGTATCCGTCATTGTGTCACGAACAAGTACCCTGAACCGTTTTTCTTAACTCCGTCAATAGCAGTTGGAAAATAGCCTCGGGTGGAGACACTCGGATGGGCCTATGGGGCTTTGGAGGGGCGGGTATCCAAAATAAGGCCCAATATCGAGTGCCGCTCTTCGAGGACATATAATTGACTGCCACTCTGAATTACCGTGTGCCAAATGGCCGATAGGAGCCCTGATATTCAAGATTTTTTTTCCCTCGAATCGCGATTCGATCGAGAGCCGTCTTTCGAGGGCTGTTGCAAAAAAATGGGTCCTACGAAAATTCTTAAAATCGCTCCAAGTATCCGTCATTGTGTCACGAACAAGTACCCTGAACCGTTTTTCTTAACTCCGTCAATAGCAGTTGGAAAATAGCATCGGGTGGAGACACTCGGATGGGCCTATGGGGCTTTGGAGGAGCGGGTATCCAAAATAAGGCCCAATATCGAGTGCCGCTCTTCGAGGACATATAATTGACTGCCACTCTGAATTACCGTGTGCCAAATGGCCGATAGGAGCCCTGATATTCAAGATTTTTTTTCCCTCGAATCGCGATTCGATCGAGAGCCGTCTTTCGAGGGCTGTTGCAAAAAAATGGGTCCTACGAAAATTCTTAAAATCGCTCCAAGTATCCGTCATTGTGTCACGAACAAGTACCCTGAACCGTTTTTCTTAACTCCGTCAATAGCAGTTGGAAAATAGCCTCGGGTGGAGACACTCGGATGGGCCTATGGGGCTTTGGAGGGGCGGGTATCCAAAATAAGGCCCAATATCGAGTGCCGCTCTTCGAGGACATATAATTGACTGCCACTCTGAATTACCGTGTGCCAAATGGCCGATAGGAGCCCTGATATTCAAGATTTTTTTTCCCTCGAATCGCGATTCGATCGAGAGCCGTCTTTCGAGGGCTGTTGCAAAAAAATGGGTCCTACGAAAATTCTTAAAATCGCTCCAAGTATCCGTCATTGTGTCACGAACAAGTACCCTGAACCGTTTTTCTTAACTCCGTCAATAGCAGTTGGAAAATAGCATCAGGTGGAGACACTCGGATGGGCCTATGGGGCTTTGGAGGAGCGGGTATCCAAAATAAGGCCCAATATCGAGTGCCGCTCTTCGAGGACATATAATTGACTGCCACTCTGAATTACCGTGTGCCAAATGGCCGATAGGAGCCCTGATATTCAAGATTTTTTTTCCCTCGAATCGCGATTCGATCGAGAGCCGTCTTTCGAGGGCTGTTGCAAAAAAATGGGTCCTACGAAAATTCTTAAAATCGCTCCAAGTATCCGTCATTGTGTCACGAACAAGTACCCTGAACCGTTTTTCTTAACTCCGTCAATAGCAGTTGGAAAATAGCATCAGGTGGAGACACTCGGATGGGCCTATGGGGCTTTGGAGGAGCGGGTATCCAAAATAAGGCCCAATATCGAGTGCCGCTCTTCGAGGACATATAATTGACTGCCACTCTGAATTACCGTGTGCCAAATGGCCGATAGGAGCCCTGATATTCAAGATTTTTTTTCCCTCGAATCGCGATTCGATCGAGAGCCGTCTTTCGAGGGCTGTTGCAAAAAAATGGGTCCTACGAAAATTCTTAAAATCGCTCCAAGTATCCGTCATTGTGTCACGAACAAGTACCCTGAACCGTTTTTCTTAACTCCGTCAATAGCAGTTGGAAAATAGCATCAGGTGGAGACACTCGGATGGGCCTATGGGGCTTTGGAGGAGCGGGTATCCAAAATAAGGCCCAATATCGAGTGCCGCTCTTCGAGGACATATAATTGACTGCCACTCTGAATTACCGTGTGCCAAATGGCCGATAGGAGCCCTGATATTCAAGATTTTTTTTCCCTCGAATCGCGATTCGATCGAGAGCCGTCTTTCGAGGGCTGTTGCAAAAAAATGGGTCCTACGAAAATTCTTAAAATCGCTCCAAGTATCCGTCATTGTGTCACGAACAAGTACCCTGAACCGTTTTTCTTAACTCCGTCAATAGCAGTTGGAAAATAGCCTCGGGTGGAGACACTCGGATGGGCCTATGGGGCTTTGGAGGGGCGGGTATCCAAAATAAGGCCCAATATCGAGTGCCGCTCTTCGAGGACATATAATTGACTGCCACTCTGAATTACCGTGTGCCAAATGGCCGATAGGAGCCCTGATATTCAAGATTTTTTTTCCCTCGAATCGCGATTCGATCGAGAGCCGTCTTTCGAGGGCTGTTGCAAAAAAATGGGTCCTACGAAAATTCTTAAAATCGCTCCAAGTATCCGTCATTGTGTCACGAACAAGTACCCTGAACCGTTTTTCTTAACTCCGTCAATAGCAGTTGGAAAATAGCATCAGGTGGAGACACTCGGATGGGCCTATGGGGCTTTGGAGGAGCGGGTATCCAAAATAAGGCCCAATATCGAGTGCCGCTCTTCGAGGACATATAATTGACTGCCACTCTGAATTACCGTGTGCCAAATGGCCGATAGGAGCCCTGATATTCAAGATTTTTTTTCCCTCGAATCGCGATTCGATCGAGAGCCGTCTTTCGAGGGCTGTTGCAAAAAAATGGGTCCTACGAAAATTCTTAAAATCGCTCCAAGTATCCGTCATTGTGTCACGAACAAGTACCCTGAACCGTTTTTCTTAACTCCGTCAATAGCAGTTGGAAAATAGCATCAGGTGGAGACACTCGGATGGGCCTATGGGGCTTTGGAGGAGCGGGTATCCAAAATAAGGCCCAATATCGAGTGCCGCTCTTCGAGGACATATAATTGACTGCCACTCTGAATTACCGTGTGCCAAATGGCCGATAGGAGCCCTGATATTCAAGATTTTTTTTCCCTCGAATCGCGATTCGATCGAGAGCCGTCTTTCGAGGGCTGTTGCAAAAAAATGGGTCCTACGAAAATTCTTAAAATCGCTCCAAGTATCCGTCATTGTGTCACGAACAAGTACCCTGAACCGTTTTTCTTAACTCCGTCAATAGCAGTTGGAAAATAGCATCAGGTGGAGACACTCGGATGGGCCTATGGGGCTTTGGAGGAGCGGGTATCCAAAATAAGGCCCAATATCGAGTGCCGCTCTTCGAGGACATATAATTGACTGCCACTCTGAATTACCGTGTGCCAAATGGCCGATAGGAGCCCTGATATTCAAGATTTTTTTTCCCTCGAATCGCGATTCGATCGAGAGCCGTCTTTCGAGGGCTGTTGCAAAAAAATGGGTCCTACGAAAATTCTTAAAATCGCTCCAAGTATCCGTCATTGTGTCACGAACAAGTACCCTGAACCGTTTTTCTTAACTCCGTCAATAGCAGTTGGAAAATAGCATCAGGTGGAGACACTCGGATGGGCCTATGGGGCTTTGGAGGAGCGGGTATCCAAAATAAGGCCCAATATCGAGTGCCGCTCTTCGAGGACATATAATTGACTGCCACTCTGAATTACCGTGTGCCAAATGGCCGATAGGAGCCCTGATATTCAAGATTTTTTTTCCCTCGAATCGCGATTCGATCGAGAGCCGTCTTTCGAGGGCTGTTGCAAAAAAATGGGTCCTACGAAAATTCTTAAAATCGCTCCAAGTATCCGTCATTGTGTCACGAACAAGTACCCTGAACCGTTTTTCTTAACTCCGTCAATAGCAGTTGGAAAATAGCATCAGGTGGAGACACTCGGATGGGCCTATGGGGCTTTGGAGGAGCGGGTATCCAAAATAAGGCCCAATATCGAGTGCCGCTCTTCGAGGACATATAATTGACTGCCACTCTGAATTACCGTGTGCCAAATGGCCGATAGGAGCCCTGATATTCAAGATTTTTTTTCCCTCGAATCGCGATTCGATCGAGAGCCGTCTTTCGAGGGCTGTTGCAAAAAAATGGGTCCTACGAAAATTCTTAAAATCGCTCCAAGTATCCGTCATTGTGTCACGAACAAGTACCCTGAACCGTTTTTCTTAACTCCGTCAATAGCAGTTGGAAAATAGCATCAGGTGGAGACACTCGGATGGGCCTATGGGGCTTTGGAGGAGCGGGTATCCAAAATAAGGCCCAATATCGAGTGCCGCTCTTCGAGGACATATAATTGACTGCCACTCTGAATTACCGTGTGCCAAATGGCCGATAGGAGCCCTGATATTCAAGATTTTTTTTCCCTCGAATCGCGATTCGATCGAGAGCCGTCTTTCGAGGGCTGTTGCAAAAAAATGGGTCCTACGAAAATTCTTAAAATCGCTCCAAGTATCCGTCATTGTGTCACGAACAAGTACCCTGAACCGTTTTTCTTAACTCCGTCAATAGCAGTTGGAAAATAGCATCAGGTGGAGACACTCGGATGGGCCTATGGGGCTTTGGAGGAGCGGGTATCCAAAATAAGGCCCAATATCGAGTGCCGCTCTTCGAGGACATATAATTGACTGCCACTCTGAATTACCGTGTGCCAAATGGCCGATAGGAGCCCTGATATTCAAGATTTTTTTTCCCTCGAATCGCGATTCGATCGAGAGCCGTCTTTCGAGGGCTGTTGCAAAAAAATGGGTCCTACGAAAATTCTTAAAATCGCTCCAAGTATCCGTCATTGTGTCACGAACAAGTACCCTGAACCGTTTTTCTTAACTCCGTCAATAGCAGTTGGAAAATAGCATCAGGTGGAGACACTCGGATGGGCCTATGGGGCTTTGGAGGAGCGGGTATCCAAAATAAGGCCCAATATCGAGTGCCGCTCTTCGAGGACATATAATTGACTGCCACTCTGAATTACCGTGTGCCAAATGGCCGATAGGAGCCCTGATATTCAAGATTTTTTTTCCCTCGAATCGCGATTCGATCGAGAGCCGTCTTTCGAGGGCTGTTGCAAAAAAATGGGTCCTACGAAAATTCTTAAAATCGCTCCAAGTATCCGTCATTGTGTCACGAACAAGTACCCTGAACCGTTTTTCTTAACTCCGTCAATAGCAGTTGGAAAATAGCATCAGGTGGAGACACTCGGATGGGCCTATGGGGCTTTGGAGGAGCGGGTATCCAAAATAAGGCCCAATATCGAGTGCCGCTCTTCGAGGACATATAATTGACTGCCACTCTGAATTACCGTGTGCCAAATGGCCGATAGGAGCCCTGATATTCAAGATTTTTTTTCCCTCGAATCGCGATTCGATCGAGAGCCGTCTTTCGAGGGCTGTTGCAAAAAATGGGTCCTACGAAAATTCTTAAAATCGCTCCAAGTATCCGTCATTGTGTCACGAACAAGTACCCTGAACCGTTTTTCTTAACTCCGTCAATAGCAGTTGGAAAATAGCATCAGGTGGAGACACTCGGATGGGCCTATGGGGCTTTGGAGGAGCGGGTATCCAAAATAAGGCCCAATATCGAGTGCCGCTCTTCGAGGACATATAATTGACTGCCACTCTGAATTACCGTGTGCCAAATGGCCGATAGGAGCCCTGATATTCAAGATTTTTTTTCCCTCGAATCGCGATTCGATCGAGAGCCGTCTTTCGAGGGCTGTTGCAAAAAAATGGGTCCTACGAAAATTCTTAAAATCGCTCCAAGTATCCGTCATTGTGTCACGAACAAGTACCCTGAACCGTTTTTCTTAACTCCGTCAATAGCAGTTGGAAAATAGCATCAGGTGGAGACACTCGGATGGGCCTATGGGGCTTTGGAGGAGCGGGTATCCAAAATAAGGCCCAATATCGAGTGCCGCTCTTCGAGGACATATAATTGACTGCCACTCTGAATTACCGTGTGCCAAATGGCCGATAGGAGCCCTGATATTCAAGATTTTTTTTCCCTCGAATCGCGATTCGATCGAGAGCCGTCTTTCGAGGGCTGTTGCAAAAAAATGGGTCCTACGAAAATTCTTAAAATCGCTCCAAGTATCCGTCATTGTGTCACGAACAAGTACCCTGAACCGTTTTTCTTAACTCCGTCAATAGCAGTTGGAAAATAGCATCAGGTGGAGACACTCGGATGGGCCTATGGGGCTTTGGAGGAGCGGGTATCCAAAATAAGGCCCAATATCGAGTGCCGCTCTTCGAGGACATATAATTGACTGCCACTCTGAATTACCGTGTGCCAAATGGCCGATAGGAGCCCTGATATTCAAGATTTTTTTTCCCTCGAATCGCGATTCGATCGAGAGCCGTCTTTCGAGGGCTGTTGCAAAAAAATGGGTCCTACGAAAATTCTTAAAATCGCTCCAAGTATCCGTCATTGTGTCACGAACAAGTACCCTGAACCGTTTTTCTTAACTCCGTCAATAGCAGTTGGAAAATAGCATCAGGTGGAGACACTCGGATGGGCCTATGGGGCTTTGGAGGAGCGGGTATCCAAAATAAGGCCCAATATCGAGTGCCGCTCTTCGAGGACATATAATTGACTGCCACTCTGAATTACCGTGTGCCAAATGGCCGATAGGAGCCCTGATATTCAAGATTTTTTTTCCCTCGAATCGCGATTCGATCGAGAGCCGTCTTTCGAGGGCTGTTGCAAAAAAATGGGTCCTACGAAAATTCTTAAAATCGCTCCAAGTATCCGTCATTGTGTCACGAACAAGTACCCTGAACCGTTTTTCTTAACTCCGTCAATAGCAGTTGGAAAATAGCATCAGGTGGAGACACTCGGATGGGCCTATGGGGCTTTGGAGGAGCGGGTATCCAAAATAAGGCCCAATATCGAGTGCCGCTCTTCGAGGACATATAATTGACTGCCACTCTGAATTACCGTGTGCCAAATGGCCGATAGGAGCCCTGATATTCAAGATTTTTTTTCCCTCGAATCGCGATTCGATCGAGAGCCGTCTTTCGAGGGCTGTTGCAAAAAAATGGGTCCTACGAAAATTCTTAAAATCGCTCCAAGTATCCGTCATTGTGTCACGAACAAGTACCCTGAACCGTTTTTCTTAACTCCGTCAATAGCAGTTGGAAAATAGCATCAGGTGGAGACACTCGGATGGGCCTATGGGGCTTTGGAGGAGCGGGTATCCAAAATAAGGCCCAATATCGAGTGCCGCTCTTCGAGGACATATAATTGACTGCCACTCTGAATTACCGTGTGCCAAATGGCCGATAGGAGCCCTGATATTCAAGATTTTTTTTCCCTCGAATCGCGATTCGAT
>CAXHKB010000034.1:0-36330 GCA_964017025.1 Stenichneumon culpator
TAATTCAGAGTGGCAGTCAATTATATGTCCTCGAAGAGCGGCACTCGATATTGGGCCTTATTTTGGATACCCGCTCCTCCAAAGCCCCATAGGCCCATCCGAGTGTCTCCACCCGATGCTATTTTCCAACTGCTATTGACGGAGTTAAGAAAAACGGTTCAGGGTACTTGTTCGTGACACAATGACGGATACTTGGAGCGATTTTAAGAATTTTCGTAGGACCCATTTTTTTGCAACAGCCCTCGAAAGACGGCTCTCGATCGAATCGCGATTCGAGGGAAAAAAAATCTTGAATATCAGGGCTCCTATCGGCCATTTGGCACACGGTAATTCAGAGTGGCAGTCAATTATATGTCCTCGAAGAGCGGCACTCGATATTGGGCCTTATTTTGGATACCCGCTCCTCCAAAGCCCCATAGGCCCATCCGAGTGTCTCCACCTGATGCTATTTTCCAACTGCTATTGACGGAGTTAAGAAAAACGGTTCAGGGTACTTGTTCGTGACACAATGACGGATACTTGGAGCGATTTTAAGAATTTTCGTAGGACCCATTTTTTTGCAACAGCCCTCGAAAGACGGCTCTCGATCGAATCGCGATTCGAGGGAAAAAAAATCTTGAATATCAGGGCTCCTATCGGCCATTTGGCACACGGTAATTCAGAGTGGCAGTCAATTATATGTCCTCGAAGAGCGGCACTCGATATTGGGCCTTATTTTGGATACCCGCTCCTCCAAAGCCCCATAGGCCCATCCGAGTGTCTCCACCTGATGCTATTTTCCAACTGCTATTGACGGAGTTAAGAAAAACGGTTCAGGGTACTTGTTCGTGACACAATGACGGATACTTGGAGCGATTTAAGAATTTTCGTAGGACCCATTTTTTTGCAACAGCCCTCGAAAGACGGCTCTCGATCGAATCGCGATTCGAGGGAAAAAAAATCTTGAATATCAGGGCTCCTATCGGCCATTTGGCACACGGTAATTCAGAGTGGCAGTCAATTATATGTCCTCGAAGAGCGGCACTCGATATTGGGCCTTATTTTGGATACCCGCTCCTCCAAAGCCCCATAGGCCCATCCGAGTGTCTCCACCTGATGCTATTTTCCAACTGCTATTGACGGAGTTAAGAAAAACGGTTCAGGGTACTTGTTCGTGACACAATGACGGATACTTGGAGCGATTTTAAGAATTTTCGTAGGACCCATTTTTTTGCAACAGCCCTCGAAAGACGGCTCTCGATCGAATCGCGATTCGAGGGAAAAAAAATCTTGAATATCAGGGCTCCTATCGGCCATTTGGCACACGGTAATTCAGAGTGGCAGTCAATTATATGTCCTCGAAGAGCGGCACTCGATATTGGGCCTTATTTTGGATACCCGCCCCTCCAAAGCCCCATAGGCCCATCCGAGTGTCTCCACCCGAGGCTATTTTCCAACTGCTATTGACGGAGTTAAGAAAAACGGTTCAGGGTACTTGTTCGTGACACAATGACGGATACTTGGAGCGATTTTAAGAATTTTCGTAGGACCCATTTTTTTGCAACAGCCCTCGAAAGACGGCTCTCGATCGAATCGCGATTCGAGGGAAAAAAAATCTTGAATATCAGGGCTCCTATCGGCCATTTGGCACACGGTAATTCAGAGTGGCAGTCAATTATATGTCCTCGAAGAGCGGCACTCGATATTGGGCCTTATTTTGGATACCCGCTCCTCCAAAGCCCCATAGGCCCATCCGAGTGTCTCCACCTGATGCTATTTTCCAACTGCTATTGACGGAGTTAAGAAAAACGGTTCAGGGTACTTGTTCGTGACACAATGACGGATACTTGGAGCGATTTTAAGAATTTTCGTAGGACCCATTTTTTTGCAACAGCCCTCGAAAGACGGCTCTCGATCGAATCGCGATTCGAGGGAAAAAAAATCTTGAATATCAGGGCTCCTATCGGCCATTTGGCACACGGTAATTCAGAGTGGCAGTCAATTATATGTCCTCGAAGAGCGGCACTCGATATTGGGCCTTATTTTGGATACCCGCTCCTCCAAAGCCCCATAGGCCCATCCGAGTGTCTCCACCTGATGCTATTTTCCAACTGCTATTGACGGAGTTAAGAAAAACGGTTCAGGGTACTTGTTCGTGACACAATGACGGATACTTGGAGCGATTTTAAGAATTTTCGTAGGACCCATTTTTTTGCAACAGCCCTCGAAAGACGGCTCTCGATCGAATCGCGATTCGAGGGAAAAAAAATCTTGAATATCAGGGCTCCTATCGGCCATTTGGCACACGGTAATTCAGAGTGGCAGTCAATTATATGTCCTCGAAGAGCGGCACTCGATATTGGGCCTTATTTTGGATACCCGCTCCTCCAAAGCCCCATAGGCCCATCCGAGTGTCTCCACCTGATGCTATTTTCCAACTGCTATTGACGGAGTTAAGAAAAACGGTTCAGGGTACTTGTTCGTGACACAATGACGGATACTTGGAGCGATTTTAAGAATTTTCGTAGGACCCATTTTTTTGCAACAGCCCTCGAAAGACGGCTCTCGATCGAATCGCGATTCGAGGGAAAAAAAATCTTGAATATCAGGGCTCCTATCGGCCATTTGGCACACGGTAATTCAGAGTGGCAGTCAATTATATGTCCTCGAAGAGCGGCACTCGATATTGGGCCTTATTTTGGATACCCGCTCCTCCAAAGCCCCATAGGCCCATCCGAGTGTCTCCACCTGATGCTATTTTCCAACTGCTATTGACGGAGTTAAGAAAAACGGTTCAGGGTACTTGTTCGTGACACAATGACGGATACTTGGAGCGATTTTAAGAATTTTCGTAGGACCCATTTTTTTGCAACAGCCCTCGAAAGACGGCTCTCGATCGAATCGCGATTCGAGGGAAAAAAAATCTTGAATATCAGGGCTCCTATCGGCCATTTGGCACACGGTAATTCAGAGTGGCAGTCAATTATATGTCCTCGAAGAGCGGCACTCGATATTGGGCCTTATTTTGGATACCCGCTCCTCCAAAGCCCCATAGGCCCATCCGAGTGTCTCCACCTGATGCTATTTTCCAACTGCTATTGACGGAGTTAAGAAAAACGGTTCAGGGTACTTGTTCGTGACACAATGACGGATACTTGGAGCGATTTTAAGAATTTTCGTAGGACCCATTTTTTGCAACAGCCCTCGAAAGACGGCTCTCGATCGAATCGCGATTCGAGGGAAAAAAAATCTTGAATATCAGGGCTCCTATCGGCCATTTGGCACACGGTAATTCAGAGTGGCAGTCAATTATATGTCCTCGAAGAGCGGCACTCGATATTGGGCCTTATTTTGGATACCCGCTCCTCCAAAGCCCCATAGGCCCATCCGAGTGTCTCCACCTGATGCTATTTTCCAACTGCTATTGACGGAGTTAAGAAAAACGGTTCAGGGTACTTGTTCGTGACACAATGACGGATACTTGGAGCGATTTTAAGAATTTTCGTAGGACCCATTTTTTTGCAACAGCCCTCGAAAGACGGCTCTCGATCGAATCGCGATTCGAGGGAAAAAAAATCTTGAATATCAGGGCTCCTATCGGCCATTTGGCACACGGTAATTCAGAGTGGCAGTCAATTATATGTCCTCGAAGAGCGGCACTCGATATTGGGCCTTATTTTGGATACCCGCTCCTCCAAAGCCCCATAGGCCCATCCGAGTGTCTCCACCTGATGCTATTTTCCAACTGCTATTGACGGAGTTAAGAAAAACGGTTCAGGGTACTTGTTCGTGACACAATGACGGATACTTGGAGCGATTTTAAGAATTTTCGTAGGACCCATTTTTTTGCAACAGCCCTCGAAAGACGGCTCTCGATCGAATCGCGATTCGAGGGAAAAAAAATCTTGAATATCAGGGCTCCTATCGGCCATTTGGCACACGGTAATTCAGAGTGGCAGTCAATTATATGTCCTCGAAGAGCGGCACTCGATATTGGGCCTTATTTTGGATACCCGCTCCTCCAAAGCCCCATAGGCCCATCCGAGTGTCTCCACCTGATGCTATTTTCCAACTGCTATTGACGGAGTTAAGAAAAACGGTTCAGGGTACTTGTTCGTGACACAATGACGGATACTTGGAGCGATTTTAAGAATTTTCGTAGGACCCATTTTTTTGCAACAGCCCTCGAAAGACGGCTCTCGATCGAATCGCGATTCGAGGGAAAAAAAATCTTGAATATCAGGGCTCCTATCGGCCATTTGGCACACGGTAATTCAGAGTGGCAGTCAATTATATGTCCTCGAAGAGCGGCACTCGATATTGGGCCTTATTTTGGATACCCGCTCCTCCAAAGCCCCATAGGCCCATCCGAGTGTCTCCACCTGATGCTATTTTCCAACTGCTATTGACGGAGTTAAGAAAAACGGTTCAGGGTACTTGTTCGTGACACAATGACGGATACTTGGAGCGATTTTAAGAATTTTCGTAGGACCCATTTTTTTGCAACAGCCCTCGAAAGACGGCTCTCGATCGAATCGCGATTCGAGGGAAAAAAAATCTTGAATATCAGGGCTCCTATCGGCCATTTGGCACACGGTAATTCAGAGTGGCAGTCAATTATATGTCCTCGAAGAGCGGCACTCGATATTGGGCCTTATTTTGGATACCCGCCCCTCCAAAGCCCCATAGGCCCATCCGAGTGTCTCCACCCGAGGCTATTTTCCAACTGCTATTGACGGAGTTAAGAAAAACGGTTCAGGGTACTTGTTCGTGACACAATGACGGATACTTGGAGCGATTTTAAGAATTTTCGTAGGACCCATTTTTTTGCAACAGCCCTCGAAAGACGGCTCTCGATCGAATCGCGATTCGAGGGAAAAAAAAATCTTGAATATCAGGGCTCCTATCGGCCATTTGGCACACGGTAATTCAGAGTGGCAGTCAATTATATGTCCTCGAAGAGCGGCACTCGATATTGGGCCTTATTTTGGATACCCGCTCCTCCAAAGCCCCATAGGCCCATCCGAGTGTCTCCACCCGATGCTATTTTCCAACTGCTATTGACGGAGTTAAGAAAAACGGTTCAGGGTACTTGTTCGTGACACAATGACGGATACTTGGAGCGATTTTAAGAATTTTCGTAGGACCCATTTTTTTGCAACAGCCCTCGAAAGACGGCTCTCGATCGAATCGCGATTCGAGGGAAAAAAAATCTTGAATATCAGGGCTCCTATCGGCCATTTGGCACACGGTAATTCAGAGTGGCAGTCAATTATATGTCCTCGAAGAGCGGCACTCGATATTGGGCCTTATTTTGGATACCCGCCCCTCCAAAGCCCCATAGGCCCATCCGAGTGTCTCCACCCGAGGCTATTTTCCAACTGCTATTGACGGAGTTAAGAAAAACGGTTCAGGGTACTTGTTCGTGACACAATGACGGATACTTGGAGCGATTTTAAGAATTTTCGTAGGACCCATTTTTTTGCAACAGCCCTCGAAAGACGGCTCTCGATCGAATCGCGATTCGAGGGAAAAAAAATCTTGAATATCAGGGCTCCTATCGGCCATTTGGCACACGGTAATTCAGAGTGGCAGTCAATTATATGTCCTCGAAGAGCGGCACTCGATATTGGGCCTTATTTTGGATACCCGCTCCTCCAAAGCCCCATAGGCCCATCCGAGTGTCTCCACCTGATGCTATTTTCCAACTGCTATTGACGGAGTTAAGAAAAACGGTTCAGGGTACTTGTTCGTGACACAATGACGGATACTTGGAGCGATTTTAAGAATTTTCGTAGGACCCATTTTTTTGCAACAGCCCTCGAAAGACGGCTCTCGATCGAATCGCGATTCGAGGGAAAAAAAATCTTGAATATCAGGGCTCCTATCGGCCATTTGGCACACGGTAATTCAGAGTGGCAGTCAATTATATGTCCTCGAAGAGCGGCACTCGATATTGGGCCTTATTTTGGATACCCGCCCCTCCAAAGCCCCATAGGCCCATCCGAGTGTCTCCACCCGAGGCTATTTTCCAACTGCTATTGACGGAGTTAAGAAAAACGGTTCAGGGTACTTGTTCGTGACACAATGACGGATACTTGGAGCGATTTTAAGAATTTTCGTAGGACCCATTTTTTTGCAACAGCCCTCGAAAGACGGCTCTCGATCGAATCGCGATTCGAGGGAAAAAAAATCTTGAATATCAGGGCTCCTATCGGCCATTTGGCACACGGTAATTCAGAGTGGCAGTCAATTATATGTCCTCGAAGAGCGGCACTCGATATTGGGCCTTATTTTGGATACCCGCCCCTCCAAAGCCCATAGGCCCATCCGAGTGTCTCCACCCGAGGCTATTTTCCAACTGCTATTGACGGAGTTAAGAAAAACGGTTCAGGGTACTTGTTCGTGACACAATGACGGATACTTGGAGCGATTTTAAGAATTTTCGTAGGACCCATTTTTTTGCAACAGCCCTCGAAAGACGGCTCTCGATCGAATCGCGATTCGAGGGAAAAAAAATCTTGAATATCAGGGCTCCTATCGGCCATTTGGCACACGGTAATTCAGAGTGGCAGTCAATTATATGTCCTCGAAGAGCGGCACTCGATATTGGGCCTTATTTTGGATACCCGCTCCTCCAAAGCCCCATAGGCCCATCCGAGTGTCTCCACCTGATGCTATTTTCCAACTGCTATTGACGGAGTTAAGAAAAACGGTTCAGGGTACTTGTTCGTGACACAATGACGGATACTTGGAGCGATTTTAAGAATTTTCGTAGGACCCATTTTTTTGCAACAGCCCTCGAAAGACGGCTCTCGATCGAATCGCGATTCGAGGGAAAAAAAATCTTGAATATCAGGGCTCCTATCGGCCATTTGGCACACGGTAATTCAGAGTGGCAGTCAATTATATGTCCTCGAAGAGCGGCACTCGATATTGGGCCTTATTTTGGATACCCGCTCCTCCAAAGCCCCATAGGCCCATCCGAGTGTCTCCACCTGATGCTATTTTCCAACTGCTATTGACGGAGTTAAGAAAAAACGGTTCAGGGTACTTGTTCGTGACACAATGACGGATACTTGGAGCGATTTTAAGAATTTTCGTAGGACCCATTTTTTTGCAACAGCCCTCGAAAGACGGCTCTCGATCGAATCGCGATTCGAGGGAAAAAAAATCTTGAATATCAGGGCTCCTATCGGCCATTTGGCACACGGTAATTCAGAGTGGCAGTCAATTATATGTCCTCGAAGAGCGGCACTCGATATTGGGCCTTATTTTGGATACCCGCTCCTCCAAAGCCCCATAGGCCCATCCGAGTGTCTCCACCTGATGCTATTTTCCAACTGCTATTGACGGAGTTAAGAAAAACGGTTCAGGGTACTTGTTCGTGACACAATGACGGATACTTGGAGCGATTTTAAGAATTTTCGTAGGACCCATTTTTTTGCAACAGCCCTCGAAAGACGGCTCTCGATCGAATCGCGATTCGAGGGAAAAAAAATCTTGAATATCAGGGCTCCTATCGGCCATTTGGCACACGGTAATTCAGAGTGGCAGTCAATTATATGTCCTCGAAGAGCGGCACTCGATATTGGGCCTTATTTTGGATACCCGCTCCTCCAAAGCCCCATAGGCCCATCCGAGTGTCTCCACCTGATGCTATTTTCCAACTGCTATTGACGGAGTTAAGAAAAACGGTTCAGGGTACTTGTTCGTGACACAATGACGGATACTTGGAGCGATTTTAAGAATTTTCGTAGGACCCATTTTTTTGCAACAGCCCTCGAAAGACGGCTCTCGATCGAATCGCGATTCGAGGGAAAAAAAATCTTGAATATCAGGGCTCCTATCGGCCATTTGGCACACGGTAATTCAGAGTGGCAGTCAATTATATGTCCTCGAAGAGCGGCACTCGATATTGGGCCTTATTTTGGATACCCGCCCCTCCAAAGCCCCATAGGCCCATCCGAGTGTCTCCACCCGAAGCTATTTTCCAACTGCTATTGACGGAGTTAAGAAAAACGGTTCAGGGTACTTGTTCGTGACACAATGACGGATACTTGGAGCGATTTTAAGAATTTTCGTAGGACCCATTTTTTTGCAACAGCCCTCGAAAGACGGCTCTCGATCGAATCGCGATTCGAGGGAAAAAAAATCTTGAATATCAGGGCTCCTATCGGCCATTTGGCACACGGTAATTCAGAGTGGCAGTCAATTATATGTCCTCGAAGAGCGGCACTCGATATTGGGCCTTATTTTGGATACCCGCTCCTCCAAAGCCCCATAGGCCCATCCGAGTGTCTCCACCTGATGCTATTTTCCAACTGCTATTGACGGAGTTAAGAAAAACGGTTCAGGGTACTTGTTCGTGACACAATGACGGATACTTGGAGCGATTTTAAGAATTTTCGTAGGACCCATTTTTTTGCAACAGCCCTCGAAAGACGGCTCTCGATCGAATCGCGATTCGAGGGAAAAAAAATCTTGAATATCAGGGCTCCTATCGGCCATTTGGCACACGGTAATTCAGAGTGGCAGTCAATTATATGTCCTCGAAGAGCGGCACTCGATATTGGGCCTTATTTTGGATACCCGCTCCTCCAAAGCCCCATAGGCCCATCCGAGTGTCTCCACCTGATGCTATTTTCCAACTGCTATTGACGGAGTTAAGAAAAACGGTTCAGGGTACTTGTTCGTGACACAATGACGGATACTTGGAGCGATTTTAAGAATTTTCGTAGGACCCATTTTTTTGCAACAGCCCTCGAAAGACGGCTCTCGATCGAATCGCGATTCGAGGGAAAAAAAATCTTGAATATCAGGGCTCCTATCGGCCATTTGGCACACGGTAATTCAGAGTGGCAGTCAATTATATGTCCTCGAAGAGCGGCACTCGATATTGGGCCTTATTTTGGATACCCGCTCCTCCAAAGCCCCATAGGCCCATCCGAGTGTCTCCACCTGATGCTATTTTCCAACTGCTATTGACGGAGTTAAGAAAAACGGTTCAGGGTACTTGTTCGTGACACAATGACGGATACTTGGAGCGATTTTAAGAATTTTCGTAGGACCCATTTTTTTGCAACAGCCCTCGAAAGACGGCTCTCGATCGAATCGCGATTCGAGGGAAAAAAAATCTTGAATATCAGGGCTCCTATCGGCCATTTGGCACACGGTAATTCAGAGTGGCAGTCAATTATATGTCCTCGAAGAGCGGCACTCGATATTGGGCCTTATTTTGGATACCCGCCCCTCCAAAGCCCCATAGGCCCATCCGAGTGTCTCCACCCGAGGCTATTTTCCAACTGCTATTGACGGAGTTAAGAAAAACGGTTCAGGGTACTTGTTCGTGACACAATGACGGATACTTGGAGCGATTTTAAGAATTTTCGTAGGACCCATTTTTTTGCAACAGCCCTCGAAAGACGGCTCTCGATCGAATCGCGATTCGAGGGAAAAAAAATCTTGAATATCAGGGCTCCTATCGGCCATTTGGCACACGGTAATTCAGAGTGGCAGTCAATTATATGTCCTCGAAGAGCGGCACTCGATATTGGGCCTTATTTTGGATACCCGCTCCTCCAAAGCCCCATAGGCCCATCCGAGTGTCTCCACCCGATGCTATTTTCCAACTGCTATTGACGGAGTTAAGAAAAACGGTTCAGGGTACTTGTTCGTGACACAATGACGGATACTTGGAGCGATTTTAAGAATTTTCGTAGGACCCATTTTTTTGCAACAGCCCTCGAAAGACGGCTCTCGATCGAATCGCGATTCGAGGGAAAAAAAATCTTGAATATCAGGGCTCCTATCGGCCATTTGGCACACGGTAATTCAGAGTGGCAGTCAATTATATGTCCTCGAAGAGCGGCACTCGATATTGGGCCTTATTTTGGATACCCGCCCCTCCAAAGCCCCATAGGCCCATCCGAGTGTCTCCACCCGAGGCTATTTTCCAACTGCTATTGACGGAGTTAAGAAAAACGGTTCAGGGTACTTGTTCGTGACACAATGACGGATACTTGGAGCGATTTTAAGAATTTTCGTAGGACCCATTTTTTTGCAACAGCCCTCGAAAGACGGCTCTCGATCGAATCGCGATTCGAGGGAAAAAAAATCTTGAATATCAGGGCTCCTATCGGCCATTTGGCACACGGTAATTCAGAGTGGCAGTCAATTATATGTCCTCGAAGAGCGGCACTCGATATTGGGCCTTATTTTGGATACCCGCTCCTCCAAAGCCCCATAGGCCCATCCGAGTGTCTCCACCTGATGCTATTTTCCAACTGCTATTGACGGAGTTAAGAAAAACGGTTCAGGGTACTTGTTCGTGACACAATGACGGATACTTGGAGCGATTTTAAGAATTTTCGTAGGACCCATTTTTTTGCAACAGCCCTCGAAAGACGGCTCTCGATCGAATCGCGATTCGAGGGAAAAAAAATCTTGAATATCAGGGCTCCTATCGGCCATTTGGCACACGGTAATTCAGAGTGGCAGTCAATTATATGTCCTCGAAGAGCGGCACTCGATATTGGGCCTTATTTTGGATACCCGCCCCTCCAAAGCCCCATAGGCCCATCCGAGTGTCTCCACCCGAGGCTATTTTCCAACTGCTATTGACGGAGTTAAGAAAAACGGTTCAGGGTACTTGTTCGTGACACAATGACGGATACTTGGAGCGATTTTAAGAATTTTCGTAGGACCCATTTTTTTGCAACAGCCCTCGAAAGACGGCTCTCGATCGAATCGCGATTCGAGGGAAAAAAAATCTTGAATATCAGGGCTCCTATCGGCCATTTGGCACACGGTAATTCAGAGTGGCAGTCAATTATATGTCCTCGAAGAGCGGCACTCGATATTGGGCCTTATTTTGGATACCCGCTCCTCCAAAGCCCCATAGGCCCATCCGAGTGTCTCCACCTGATGCTATTTTCCAACTGCTATTGACGGAGTTAAGAAAAACGGTTCAGGGTACTTGTTCGTGACACAATGACGGATACTTGGAGCGATTTTAAGAATTTTCGTAGGACCCATTTTTTTGCAACAGCCCTCGAAAGACGGCTCTCGATCGAATCGCGATTCGAGGGAAAAAAAATCTTGAATATCAGGGCTCCTATCGGCCATTTGGCACACGGTAATTCAGAGTGGCAGTCAATTATATGTCCTCGAAGAGCGGCACTCGATATTGGGCCTTATTTTGGATACCCGCCCCTCCAAAGCCCCATAGGCCCATCCGAGTGTCTCCACCCGAGGCTATTTTCCAACTGCTATTGACGGAGTTAAGAAAAACGGTTCAGGGTACTTGTTCGTGACACAATGACGGATACTTGGAGCGATTTTAAGAATTTTCGTAGGACCCATTTTTTTGCAACAGCCCTCGAAAGACGGCTCTCGATCGAATCGCGATTCGAGGGAAAAAAAATCTTGAATATCAGGGCTCCTATCGGCCATTTGGCACACGGTAATTCAGAGTGGCAGTCAATTATATGTCCTCGAAGAGCGGCACTCGATATTGGGCCTTATTTTGGATACCCGCTCCTCCAAAGCCCCATAGGCCCATCCGAGTGTCTCCACCTGATGCTATTTTCCAACTGCTATTGACGGAGTTAAGAAAAACGGTTCAGGGTACTTGTTCGTGACACAATGACGGATACTTGGAGCGATTTTAAGAATTTTCGTAGGACCCATTTTTTTGCAACAGCCCTCGAAAGACGGCTCTCGATCGAATCGCGATTCGAGGGAAAAAAAATCTTGAATATCAGGGCTCCTATCGGCCATTTGGCACACGGTAATTCAGAGTGGCAGTCAATTATATGTCCTCGAAGAGCGGCACTCGATATTGGGCCTTATTTTGGATACCCGCCCCTCCAAAGCCCCATAGGCCCATCCGAGTGTCTCCACCCGAGGCTATTTTCCAACTGCTATTGACGGAGTTAAGAAAAACGGTTCAGGGTACTTGTTCGTGACACAATGACGGATACTTGGAGCGATTTTAAGAATTTTCGTAGGACCCATTTTTTTGCAACAGCCCTCGAAAGACGGCTCTCGATCGAATCGCGATTCGAGGGAAAAAAAATCTTGAATATCAGGGCTCCTATCGGCCATTTGGCACACGGTAATTCAGAGTGGCAGTCAATTATATGTCCTCGAAGAGCGGCACTCGATATTGGGCCTTATTTTGGATACCCGCTCCTCCAAAGCCCCATAGGCCCATCCGAGTGTCTCCACCTGATGCTATTTTCCAACTGCTATTGACGGAGTTAAGAAAAACGGTTCAGGGTACTTGTTCGTGACACAATGACGGATACTTGGAGCGATTTTAAGAATTTTCGTAGGACCCATTTTTTTGCAACAGCCCTCGAAAGACGGCTCTCGATCGAATCGCGATTCGAGGGAAAAAAAATCTTGAATATCAGGGCTCCTATCGGCCATTTGGCACACGGTAATTCAGAGTGGCAGTCAATTATATGTCCTCGAAGAGCGGCACTCGATATTGGGCCTTATTTTGGATACCCGCCCCTCCAAAGCCCCATAGGCCCATCCGAGTGTCTCCACCCGAGGCTATTTTCCAACTGCTATTGACGGAGTTAAGAAAAACGGTTCAGGGTACTTGTTCGTGACACAATGACGGATACTTGGAGCGATTTTAAGAATTTTCGTAGGACCCATTTTTTTGCAACAGCCCTCGAAAGACGGCTCTCGATCGAATCGCGATTCGAGGGAAAAAAAATCTTGAATATCAGGGCTCCTATCGGCCATTTGGCACACGGTAATTCAGAGTGGCAGTCAATTATATGTCCTCGAAGAGCGGCACTCGATATTGGGCCTTATTTTGGATACCCGCTCCTCCAAAGCCCCATAGGCCCATCCGAGTGTCTCCACCTGATGCTATTTTCCAACTGCTATTGACGGAGTTAAGAAAAACGGTTCAGGGTACTTGTTCGTGACACAATGACGGATACTTGGAGCGATTTTAAGAATTTTCGTAGGACCCATTTTTTTGCAACAGCCCTCGAAAGACGGCTCTCGATCGAATCGCGATTCGAGGGAAAAAAAATCTTGAATATCAGGGCTCCTATCGGCCATTTGGCACACGGTAATTCAGAGTGGCAGTCAATTATATGTCCTCGAAGAGCGGCACTCGATATTGGGCCTTATTTTGGATACCCGCCCCTCCAAAGCCCCATAGGCCCATCCGAGTGTCTCCACCCGAGGCTATTTTCCAACTGCTATTGACGGAGTTAAGAAAAACGGTTCAGGGTACTTGTTCGTGACACAATGACGGATACTTGGAGCGATTTTAAGAATTTTCGTAGGACCCATTTTTTTGCAACAGCCCTCGAAAGACGGCTCTCGATCGAATCGCGATTCGAGGGAAAAAAAATCTTGAATATCAGGGCTCCTATCGGCCATTTGGCACACGGTAATTCAGAGTGGCAGTCAATTATATGTCCTCGAAGAGCGGCACTCGATATTGGGCCTTATTTTGGATACCCGCCCCTCCAAAGCCCCATAGGCCCATCCGAGTGTCTCCACCCGAGGCTATTTTCCAACTGCTATTGACGGAGTTAAGAAAAACGGTTCAGGGTACTTGTTCGTGACACAATGACGGATACTTGGAGCGATTTTAAGAATTTTCGTAGGACCCATTTTTTTGCAACAGCCCTCGAAAGACGGCTCTCGATCGAATCGCGATTCGAGGGAAAAAAAATCTTGAATATCAGGGCTCCTATCGGCCATTTGGCACACGGTAATTCAGAGTGGCAGTCAATTATATGTCCTCGAAGAGCGGCACTCGATATTGGGCCTTATTTTGGATACCCGCCCCTCCAAAGCCCCATAGGCCCATCCGAGTGTCTCCACCCGAGGCTATTTTCCAACTGCTATTGACGGAGTTAAGAAAAACGGTTCAGGGTACTTGTTCGTGACACAATGACGGATACTTGGAGCGATTTTAAGAATTTTCGTAGGACCCATTTTTTTGCAACAGCCCTCGAAAGACGGCTCTCGATCGAATCGCGATTCGAGGGAAAAAAAATCTTGAATATCAGGGCTCCTATCGGCCATTTGGCACACGGTAATTCAGAGTGGCAGTCAATTATATGTCCTCGAAGAGCGGCACTCGATATTGGGCCTTATTTTGGATACCCGCTCCTCCAAAGCCCCATAGGCCCATCCGAGTGTCTCCACCCGATGCTATTTTCCAACTGCTATTGACGGAGTTAAGAAAAACGGTTCAGGGTACTTGTTCGTGACACAATGACGGATACTTGGAGCGATTTTAAGAATTTTCGTAGGACCCATTTTTTTGCAACAGCCCTCGAAAGACGGCTCTCGATCGAATCGCGATTCGAGGGAAAAAAAATCTTGAATATCAGGGCTCCTATCGGCCATTTGGCACACGGTAATTCAGAGTGGCAGTCAATTATATGTCCTCGAAGAGCGGCACTCGATATTGGGCCTTATTTTGGATACCCGCCCCTCCAAAGCCCCATAGGCCCATCCGAGTGTCTCCACCCGAGGCTATTTTCCAACTGCTATTGACGGAGTTAAGAAAAACGGTTCAGGGTACTTGTTCGTGACACAATGACGGATACTTGGAGCGATTTTAAGAATTTTCGTAGGACCCATTTTTTTGCAACAGCCCTCGAAAGACGGCTCTCGATCGAATCGCGATTCGAGGGAAAAAAAATCTTGAATATCAGGGCTCCTATCGGCCATTTGGCACACGGTAATTCAGAGTGGCAGTCAATTATATGTCCTCGAAGAGCGGCACTCGATATTGGGCCTTATTTTGGATACCCGCTCCTCCAAAGCCCCATAGGCCCATCCGAGTGTCTCCACCTGATGCTATTTTCCAACTGCTATTGACGGAGTTAAGAAAAACGGTTCAGGGTACTTGTTCGTGACACAATGACGGATACTTGGAGCGATTTTAAGAATTTTCGTAGGACCCATTTTTTTGCAACAGCCCTCGAAAGACGGCTCTCGATCGAATCGCGATTCGAGGGAAAAAAAATCTTGAATATCAGGGCTCCTATCGGCCATTTGGCACACGGTAATTCAGAGTGGCAGTCAATTATATGTCCTCGAAGAGCGGCACTCGATATTGGGCCTTATTTTGGATACCCGCCCCTCCAAAGCCCCATAGGCCCATCCGAGTGTCTCCACCCGAGGCTATTTTCCAACTGCTATTGACGGAGTTAAGAAAAACGGTTCAGGGTACTTGTTCGTGACACAATGACGGATACTTGGAGCGATTTTAAGAATTTTCGTAGGACCCATTTTTTTGCAACAGCCCTCGAAAGACGGCTCTCGATCGAATCGCGATTCGAGGGAAAAAAAATCTTGAATATCAGGGCTCCTATCGGCCATTTGGCACACGGTAATTCAGAGTGGCAGTCAATTATATGTCCTCGAAGAGCGGCACTCGATATTGGGCCTTATTTTGGATACCCGCTCCTCCAAAGCCCCATAGGCCCATCCGAGTGTCTCCACCTGATGCTATTTTCCAACTGCTATTGACGGAGTTAAGAAAAACGGTTCAGGGTACTTGTTCGTGACACAATGACGGATACTTGGAGCGATTTTAAGAATTTTCGTAGGACCCATTTTTTTGCAACAGCCCTCGAAAGACGGCTCTCGATCGAATCGCGATTCGAGGGAAAAAAAATCTTGAATATCAGGGCTCCTATCGGCCATTTGGCACACGGTAATTCAGAGTGGCAGTCAATTATATGTCCTCGAAGAGCGGCACTCGATATTGGGCCTTATTTTGGATACCCGCCCCTCCAAAGCCCCATAGGCCCATCCGAGTGTCTCCACCCGAGGCTATTTTCCAACTGCTATTGACGGAGTTAAGAAAAACGGTTCAGGGTACTTGTTCGTGACACAATGACGGATACTTGGAGCGATTTTAAGAATTTTCGTAGGACCCATTTTTTTGCAACAGCCCTCGAAAGACGGCTCTCGATCGAATCGCGATTCGAGGGAAAAAAAATCTTGAATATCAGGGCTCCTATCGGCCATTTGGCACACGGTAATTCAGAGTGGCAGTCAATTATATGTCCTCGAAGAGCGGCACTCGATATTGGGCCTTATTTTGGATACCCGCCCCTCCAAAGCCCCATAGGCCCATCCGAGTGTCTCCACCCGAGGCTATTTTCCAACTGCTATTGACGGAGTTAAGAAAAACGGTTCAGGGTACTTGTTCGTGACACAATGACGGATACTTGGAGCGATTTTAAGAATTTTCGTAGGACCCATTTTTTTGCAACAGCCCTCGAAAGACGGCTCTCGATCGAATCGCGATTCGAGGGAAAAAAAATCTTGAATATCAGGGCTCCTATCGGCCATTTGGCACACGGTAATTCAGAGTGGCAGTCAATTATATGTCCTCGAAGAGCGGCACTCGATATTGGGCCTTATTTTGGATACCCGCCCCTCCAAAGCCCCATAGGCCCATCCGAGTGTCTCCACCCGAGGCTATTTTCCAACTGCTATTGACGGAGTTAAGAAAAACGGTTCAGGGTACTTGTTCGTGACACAATGACGGATACTTGGAGCGATTTTAAGAATTTTCGTAGGACCCATTTTTTTGCAACAGCCCTCGAAAGACGGCTCTCGATCGAATCGCGATTCGAGGGAAAAAAAATCTTGAATATCAGGGCTCCTATCGGCCATTTGGCACACGGTAATTCAGAGTGGCAGTCAATTATATGTCCTCGAAGAGCGGCACTCGATATTGGGCCTTATTTTGGATACCCGCTCCTCCAAAGCCCCATAGGCCCATCCGAGTGTCTCCACCTGATGCTATTTTCCAACTGCTATTGACGGAGTTAAGAAAAACGGTTCAGGGTACTTGTTCGTGACACAATGACGGATACTTGGAGCGATTTTAAGAATTTTCGTAGGACCCATTTTTTTGCAACAGCCCTCGAAAGACGGCTCTCGATCGAATCGCGATTCGAGGGAAAAAAAATCTTGAATATCAGGGCTCCTATCGGCCATTTGGCACACGGTAATTCAGAGTGGCAGTCAATTATATGTCCTCGAAGAGCGGCACTCGATATTGGGCCTTATTTTGGATACCCGCCCCTCCAAAGCCCCATAGGCCCATCCGAGTGTCTCCACCCGAGGCTATTTTCCAACTGCTATTGACGGAGTTAAGAAAAACGGTTCAGGGTACTTGTTCGTGACACAATGACGGATACTTGGAGCGATTTTAAGAATTTTCGTAGGACCCATTTTTTTGCAACAGCCCTCGAAAGACGGCTCTCGATCGAATCGCGATTCGAGGGAAAAAAAATCTTGAATATCAGGGCTCCTATCGGCCATTTGGCACACGGTAATTCAGAGTGGCAGTCAATTATATGTCCTCGAAGAGCGGCACTCGATATTGGGCCTTATTTTGGATACCCGCTCCTCCAAAGCCCCATAGGCCCATCCGAGTGTCTCCACCTGATGCTATTTTCCAACTGCTATTGACGGAGTTAAGAAAAACGGTTCAGGGTACTTGTTCGTGACACAATGACGGATACTTGGAGCGATTTTAAGAATTTTCGTAGGACCCATTTTGTTGCAACAGCCCTCGAAAGACGGCTCTCGATCGAATCGCGATTCGAGGGAAAAAAAATCTTGAATATCAGGGCTCCTATCGGCCATTTGGCACACGGTAATTCAGAGTGGCAGTCAATTATATGTCCTCGAAGAGCGGCACTCGATATTGGGCCTTATTTTGGATACCCGCCCCTCCAAAGCCCCATAGGCCCATCCGAGTGTCTCCACCCGAGGCTATTTTCCAACTGCTATTGACGGAGTTAAGAAAAACGGTTCAGGGTACTTGTTCGTGACACAATGACGGATACTTGGAGCGATTTTAAGAATTTTCGTAGGACCCATTTTTTTGCAACAGCCCTCGAAAGACGGCTCTCGATCGAATCGCGATTCGAGGGAAAAAAAATCTTGAATATCAGGGCTCCTATCGGCCATTTGGCACACGGTAATTCAGAGTGGCAGTCAATTATATGTCCTCGAAGAGCGGCACTCGATATTGGGCCTTATTTTGGATACCCGCTCCTCCAAAGCCCCATAGGCCCATCCGAGTGTCTCCACCTGATGCTATTTTCCAACTGCTATTGACGGAGTTAAGAAAAACGGTTCAGGGTACTTGTTCGTGACACAATGACGGATACTTGGAGCGATTTTAAGAATTTTCGTAGGACCCATTTTTTTGCAACAGCCCTCGAAAGACGGCTCTCGATCGAATCGCGATTCGAGGGAAAAAAAATCTTGAATATCAGGGCTCCTATCGGCCATTTGGCACACGGTAATTCAGAGTGGCAGTCAATTATATGTCCTCGAAGAGCGGCACTCGATATTGGGCCTTATTTTGGATACCCGCCCCTCCAAAGCCCCATAGGCCCATCCGAGTGTCTCCACCCGAGGCTATTTTCCAACTGCTATTGACGGAGTTAAGAAAAACGGTTCAGGGTACTTGTTCGTGACACAATGACGGATACTTGGAGCGATTTTAAGAATTTTCGTAGGACCCATTTTTTTGCAACAGCCCTCGAAAGACGGCTCTCGATCGAATCGCGATTCGAGGGAAAAAAAATCTTGAATATCAGGGCTCCTATCGGCCATTTGGCACACGGTAATTCAGAGTGGCAGTCAATTATATGTCCTCGAAGAGCGGCACTCGATATTGGGCCTTATTTTGGATACCCGCCCCTCCAAAGCCCCATAGGCCCATCCGAGTGTCTCCACCCGAGGCTATTTTCCAACTGCTATTGACGGAGTTAAGAAAAACGGTTCAGGGTACTTGTTCGTGACACAATGACGGATACTTGGAGCGATTTTAAGAATTTTCGTAGGACCCATTTTTTTGCAACAGCCCTCGAAAGACGGCTCTCGATCGAATCGCGATTCGAGGGAAAAAAAATCTTGAATATCAGGGCTCCTATCGGCCATTTGGCACACGGTAATTCAGAGTGGCAGTCAATTATATGTCCTCGAAGAGCGGCACTCGATATTGGGCCTTATTTTGGATACCCGCCCCTCCAAAGCCCCATAGGCCCATCCGAGTGTCTCCACCCGAGGCTATTTTCCAACTGCTATTGACGGAGTTAAGAAAAACGGTTCAGGGTACTTGTTCGTGACACAATGACGGATACTTGGAGCGATTTTAAGAATTTTCGTAGGACCCATTTTTTTGCAACAGCCCTCGAAAGACGGCTCTCGATCGAATCGCGATTCGAGGGAAAAAAAATCTTGAATATCAGGGCTCCTATCGGCCATTTGGCACACGGTAATTCAGAGTGGCAGTCAATTATATGTCCTCGAAGAGCGGCACTCGATATTGGGCCTTATTTTGGATACCCGCTCCTCCAAAGCCCCATAGGCCCATCCGAGTGTCTCCACCTGATGCTATTTTCCAACTGCTATTGACGGAGTTAAGAAAAACGGTTCAGGGTACTTGTTCGTGACACAATGACGGATACTTGGAGCGATTTTAAGAATTTTCGTAGGACCCATTTTTTTGCAACAGCCCTCGAAAGACGGCTCTCGATCGAATCGCGATTCGAGGGAAAAAAAATCTTGAATATCAGGGCTCCTATCGGCCATTTGGCACACGGTAATTCAGAGTGGCAGTCAATTATATGTCCTCGAAGAGCGGCACTCGATATTGGGCCTTATTTTGGATACCCGCTCCTCCAAAGCCCCATAGGCCCATCCGAGTGTCTCCACCTGATGCTATTTTCCAACTGCTATTGACGGAGTTAAGAAAAACGGTTCAGGGTACTTGTTCGTGACACAATGACGGATACTTGGAGCGATTTTAAGAATTTTCGTAGGACCCATTTTTTTGCAACAGCCCTCGAAAGACGGCTCTCGATCGAATCGCGATTCGAGGGAAAAAAAATCTTGAATATCAGGGCTCCTATCGGCCATTTGGCACACGGTAATTCAGAGTGGCAGTCAATTATATGTCCTCGAAGAGCGGCACTCGATATTGGGCCTTATTTTGGATACCCGCTCCTCCAAAGCCCCATAGGCCCATCCGAGTGTCTCCACCTGATGCTATTTTCCAACTGCTATTGACGGAGTTAAGAAAAACGGTTCAGGGTACTTGTTCGTGACACAATGACGGATACTTGGAGCGATTTTAAGAATTTTCGTAGGACCCATTTTTTTGCAACAGCCCTCGAAAGACGGCTCTCGATCGAATCGCGATTCGAGGGAAAAAAAATCTTGAATATCAGGGCTCCTATCGGCCATTTGGCACACGGTAATTCAGAGTGGCAGTCAATTATATGTCCTCGAAGAGCGGCACTCGATATTGGGCCTTATTTTGGATACCCGCCCCTCCAAAGCCCCATAGGCCCATCCGAGTGTCTCCACCCGAGGCTATTTTCCAACTGCTATTGACGGAGTTAAGAAAAACGGTTCAGGGTACTTGTTCGTGACACAATGACGGATACTTGGAGCGATTTTAAGAATTTTCGTAGGACCCATTTTTTTGCAACAGCCCTCGAAAGACGGCTCTCGATCGAATCGCGATTCGAGGGAAAAAAAATCTTGAATATCAGGGCTCCTATCGGCCATTTGGCACACGGTAATTCAGAGTGGCAGTCAATTATATGTCCTCGAAGAGCGGCACTCGATATTGGGCCTTATTTTGGATACCCGCTCCTCCAAAGCCCCATAGGCCCATCCGAGTGTCTCCACCTGATGCTATTTTCCAACTGCTATTGACGGAGTTAAGAAAAACGGTTCAGGGTACTTGTTCGTGACACAATGACGGATACTTGGAGCGATTTTAAGAATTTTCGTAGGACCCATTTTTTTGCAACAGCCCTCGAAAGACGGCTCTCGATCGAATCGCGATTCGAGGGAAAAAAAATCTTGAATATCAGGGCTCCTATCGGCCATTTGGCACACGGTAATTCAGAGTGGCAGTCAATTATATGTCCTCGAAGAGCGGCACTCGATATTGGGCCTTATTTTGGATACCCGCCCCTCCAAAGCCCCATAGGCCCATCCGAGTGTCTCCACCCGAGGCTATTTTCCAACTGCTATTGACGGAGTTAAGAAAAACGGTTCAGGGTACTTGTTCGTGACACAATGACGGATACTTGGAGCGATTTTAAGAATTTTCGTAGGACCCATTTTTTTGCAACAGCCCTCGAAAGACGGCTCTCGATCGAATCGCGATTCGAGGGAAAAAAAATCTTGAATATCAGGGCTCCTATCGGCCATTTGGCACACGGTAATTCAGAGTGGCAGTCAATTATATGTCCTCGAAGAGCGGCACTCGATATTGGGCCTTATTTTGGATACCCGCTCCTCCAAAGCCCCATAGGCCCATCCGAGTGTCTCCACCTGATGCTATTTTCCAACTGCTATTGACGGAGTTAAGAAAAACGGTTCAGGGTACTTGTTCGTGACACAATGACGGATACTTGGAGCGATTTTAAGAATTTTCGTAGGACCCATTTTTTTGCAACAGCCCTCGAAAGACGGCTCTCGATCGAATCGCGATTCGAGGGAAAAAAAATCTTGAATATCAGGGCTCCTATCGGCCATTTGGCACACGGTAATTCAGAGTGGCAGTCAATTATATGTCCTCGAAGAGCGGCACTCGATATTGGGCCTTATTTTGGATACCCGCCCCTCCAAAGCCCCATAGGCCCATCCGAGTGTCTCCACCCGAGGCTATTTTCCAACTGCTATTGACGGAGTTAAGAAAAACGGTTCAGGGTACTTGTTCGTGACACAATGACGGATACTTGGAGCGATTTTAAGAATTTTCGTAGGACCCATTTTTTTGCAACAGCCCTCGAAAGACGGCTCTCGATCGAATCGCGATTCGAGGGAAAAAAAATCTTGAATATCAGGGCTCCTATCGGCCATTTGGCACACGGTAATTCAGAGTGGCAGTCAATTATATGTCCTCGAAGAGCGGCACTCGATATTGGGCCTTATTTTGGATACCCGCTCCTCCAAAGCCCCATAGGCCCATCCGAGTGTCTCCACCTGATGCTATTTTCCAACTGCTATTGACGGAGTTAAGAAAAACGGTTCAGGGTACTTGTTCGTGACACAATGACGGATACTTGGAGCGATTTTAAGAATTTTCGTAGGACCCATTTTTTTGCAACAGCCCTCGAAAGACGGCTCTCGATCGAATCGCGATTCGAGGGAAAAAAAATCTTGAATATCAGGGCTCCTATCGGCCATTTGGCACACGGTAATTCAGAGTGGCAGTCAATTATATGTCCTCGAAGAGCGGCACTCGATATTGGGCCTTATTTTGGATACCCGCCCCTCCAAAGCCCCATAGGCCCATCCGAGTGTCTCCACCCGAGGCTATTTTCCAACTGCTATTGACGGAGTTAAGAAAAACGGTTCAGGGTACTTGTTCGTGACACAATGACGGATACTTGGAGCGATTTTAAGAATTTTCGTAGGACCCATTTTTTTGCAACAGCCCTCGAAAGACGGCTCTCGATCGAATCGCGATTCGAGGGAAAAAAAATCTTGAATATCAGGGCTCCTATCGGCCATTTGGCACACGGTAATTCAGAGTGGCAGTCAATTATATGTCCTCGAAGAGCGGCACTCGATATTGGGCCTTATTTTGGATACCCGCCCCTCCAAAGCCCCATAGGCCCATCCGAGTGTCTCCACCCGAGGCTATTTTCCAACTGCTATTGACGGAGTTAAGAAAAATGGTTCAGGGTACTTGTTCGTGACACAATGACGGATACTTGGAGCGATTTTAAGAATTTTCGTAGGACCCATTTTTTTGCAACAGCCCTCGAAAGACGGCTCTCGATCGAATCGCGATTCGAGGGAAAAAAAATCTTGAATATCAGGGCTCCTATCGGCCATTTGGCACACGGTAATTCAGAGTGGCAGTCAATTATATGTCCTCGAAGAGCGGCACTCGATATTGGGCCTTATTTTGGATACCCGCCCCTCCAAAGCCCCATAGGCCCATCCGAGTGTCTCCACCCGAGGCTATTTTCCAACTGCTATTGACGGAGTTAAGAAAAACGGTTCAGGGTACTTGTTCGTGACACAATGACGGATACTTGGAGCGATTTTAAGAATTTTCGTAGGACCCATTTTTTTGCAACAGCCCTCGAAAGACGGCTCTCGATCGAATCGCGATTCGAGGGAAAAAAAATCTTGAATATCAGGGCTCCTATCGGCCATTTGGCACACGGTAATTCAGAGTGGCAGTCAATTATATGTCCTCGAAGAGCGGCACTCGATATTGGGCCTTATTTTGGATACCCGCCCCTCCAAAGCCCCATAGGCCCATCCGAGTGTCTCCACCCGAGGCTATTTTCCAACTGCTATTGACGGAGTTAAGAAAAACGGTTCAGGGTACTTGTTCGTGACACAATGACGGATACTTGGAGCGATTTTAAGAATTTTCGTAGGACCCATTTTTTTGCAACAGCCCTCGAAAGACGGCTCTCGATCGAATCGCGATTCGAGGGAAAAAAAATCTTGAATATCAGGGCTCCTATCGGCCATTTGGCACACGGTAATTCAGAGTGGCAGTCAATTATATGTCCTCGAAGAGCGGCACTCGATATTGGGCCTTATTTTGGATACCCGCTCCTCCAAAGCCCCATAGGCCCATCCGAGTGTCTCCACCCGATGCTATTTTCCAACTGCTATTGACGGAGTTAAGAAAAACGGTTCAGGGTACTTGTTCGTGACACAATGACGGATACTTGGAGCGATTTTAAGAATTTTCGTAGGACCCATTTTTTTGCAACAGCCCTCGAAAGACGGCTCTCGATCGAATCGCGATTCGAGGGAAAAAAAATCTTGAATATCAGGGCTCCTATCGGCCATTTGGCACACGGTAATTCAGAGTGGCAGTCAATTATATGTCCTCGAAGAGCGGCACTCGATATTGGGCCTTATTTTGGATACCCGCTCCTCCAAAGCCCCATAGGCCCATCCGAGTGTCTCCACCCGATGCTATTTTCCAACTGCTATTGACGGAGTTAAGAAAAACGGTTCAGGGTACTTGTTCGTGACACAATGACGGATACTTGGAGCGATTTTAAGAATTTTCGTAGGACCCATTTTTTTGCAACAGCCCTCGAAAGACGGCTCTCGATCGAATCGCGATTCGAGGGAAAAAAAATCTTGAATATCAGGGCTCCTATCGGCCATTTGGCACACGGTAATTCAGAGTGGCAGTCAATTATATGTCCTCGAAGAGCGGCACTCGATATTGGGCCTTATTTTGGATACCCGCCCCTCCAAAGCCCCATAGGCCCATCCGAGTGTCTCCACCCGAGGCTATTTTCCAACTGCTATTGACGGAGTTAAGAAAAACGGTTCAGGGTACTTGTTCGTGACACAATGACGGATACTTGGAGCGATTTTAAGAATTTTCGTAGGACCCATTTTTTTGCAACAGCCCTCGAAAGACGGCTCTCGATCGAATCGCGATTCGAGGGAAAAAAAATCTTGAATATCAGGGCTCCTATCGGCCATTTGGCACACGGTAATTCAGAGTGGCAGTCAATTATATGTCCTCGAAGAGCGGCACTCGATATTGGGCCTTATTTTGGATACCCGCCCCTCCAAAGCCCCATAGGCCCATCCGAGTGTCTCCACCCGAGGCTATTTTCCAACTGCTATTGACGGAGTTAAGAAAAACGGTTCAGGGTACTTGTTCGTGACACAATGACGGATACTTGGAGCGATTTTAAGAATTTTCGTAGGACCCATTTTTTTGCAACAGCCCTCGAAAGACGGCTCTCGATCGAATCGCGATTCGAGGGAAAAAAAATCTTGAATATCAGGGCTCCTATCGGCCATTTGGCACACGGTAATTCAGAGTGGCAGTCAATTATATGTCCTCGAAGAGCGGCACTCGATATTGGGCCTTATTTTGGATACCCGCTCCTCCAAAGCCCCATAGGCCCATCCGAGTGTCTCCACCTGATGCTATTTTCCAACTGCTATTGACGGAGTTAAGAAAAACGGTTCAGGGTACTTGTTCGTGACACAATGACGGATACTTGGAGCGATTTTAAGAATTTTCGTAGGACCCATTTTTTTGCAACAGCCCTCGAAAGACGGCTCTCGATCGAATCGCGATTCGAGGGAAAAAAAATCTTGAATATCAGGGCTCCTATCGGCCATTTGGCACACGGTAATTCAGAGTGGCAGTCAATTATATGTCCTCGAAGAGCGGCACTCGATATTGGGCCTTATTTTGGATACCCGCCCCTCCAAAGCCCCATAGGCCCATCCGAGTGTCTCCACCCGAGGCTATTTTCCAACTGCTATTGACGGAGTTAAGAAAAACGGTTCAGGGTACTTGTTCGTGACACAATGACGGATACTTGGAGCGATTTTAAGAATTTTCGTAGGACCCATTTTTTTGCAACAGCCCTCGAAAGACGGCTCTCGATCGAATCGCGATTCGAGGGAAAAAAAATCTTGAATATCAGGGCTCCTATCGGCCATTTGGCACACGGTAATTCAGAGTGGCAGTCAATTCTATGTCCTCGAAGAGCGGCACTCGATATTGGGCCTTATTTTGGATACCCGCTCCTCCAAAGCCCCATAGGCCCATCCGAGTGTCTCCACCTGATGCTATTTTCCAACTGCTATTGACGGAGTTAAGAAAAACGGTTCAGGGTACTTGTTCGTGACACAATGACGGATACTTGGAGCGATTTTAAGAATTTTCGTAGGACCCATTTTTTTGCAACAGCCCTCGAAAGACGGCTCTCGATCGAATCGCGATTCGAGGGAAAAAAAATCTTGAATATCAGGGCTCCTATCGGCCATTTGGCACACGGTAATTCAGAGTGGCAGTCAATTATATGTCCTCGAAGAGCGGCACTCGATATTGGGCCTTATTTTGGATACCCGCCCCTCCAAAGCCCCATAGGCCCATCCGAGTGTCTCCACCCGAGGCTATTTTCCAACTGCTATTGACGGAGTTAAGAAAAACGGTTCAGGGTACTTGTTCGTGACACAATGACGGATACTTGGAGCGATTTTAAGAATTTTCGTAGGACCCATTTTTTTGCAACAGCCCTCGAAAGACGGCTCTCGATCGAATCGCGATTCGAGGGAAAAAAAATCTTGAATATCAGGGCTCCTATCGGCCATTTGGCACACGGTAATTCAGAGTGGCAGTCAATTATATGTCCTCGAAGAGCGGCACTCGATATTGGGCCTTATTTTGGATACCCGCCCCTCCAAAGCCCCATAGGCCCATCCGAGTGTCTCCACCCGAGGCTATTTTCCAACTGCTATTGACGGAGTTAAGAAAAACGGTTCAGGGTACTTGTTCGTGACACAATGACGGATACTTGGAGCGATTTTAAGAATTTTCGTAGGACCCATTTTTTTGCAACAGCCCTCGAAAGACGGCTCTCGATCGAATCGCGATTCGAGGGAAAAAAAATCTTGAATATCAGGGCTCCTATCGGCCATTTGGCACACGGTAATTCAGAGTGGCAGTCAATTATATGTCCTCGAAGAGCGGCACTCGATATTGGGCCTTATTTTGGATACCCGCCCCTCAAAGCCCCATAGGCCCATCCGAGTGTCTCCACCCGAGGCTATTTTCCAACTGCTATTGACGGAGTTAAGAAAAACGGTTCAGGGTACTTGTTCGTGACACAATGACGGATACTTGGAGCGATTTTAAGAATTTTCGTAGGACCCATTTTTTTGCAACAGCCCTCGAAAGACGGCTCTCGATCGAATCGCGATTCGAGGGAAAAAAAATCTTGAATATCAGGGCTCCTATCGGCCATTTGGCACACGGTAATTCAGAGTGGCAGTCAATTATATGTCCTCGAAGAGCGGCACTCGATATTGGGCCTTATTTTGGATACCCGCTCCTCAAAGCCCCATAGGCCCATCCGAGTGTCTCCACCTGATGCTATTTTCCAACTGCTATTGACGGAGTTAAGAAAAACGGTTCAGGGTACTTGTTCGTGACACAATGACGGATACTTGGAGCGATTTTAAGAATTTTCGTAGGACCCATTTTTTTGCAACAGCCCTCGAAAGACGGCTCTCGATCGAATCGCGATTCGAGGGAAAAAAAATCTTGAATATCAGGGCTCCTATCGGCCATTTGGCACACGGTAATTCAGAGTGGCAGTCAATTATATGTCCTCGAAGAGCGGCACTCGATATTGGGCCTTATTTTGGATACCCGCCCCTCCAAAGCCCCATAGGCCCATCCGAGTGTCTCCACCGAGGCTATTTTCCAACTGCTATTGACGGAGTTAAGAAAAACGGTTCAGGGTACTTGTTCGTGACACAATGACGGATACTTGGAGCGATTTTAAGAATTTTCGTAGGACCCATTTTTTTGCAACAGCCCTCGAAAGACGGCTCTCGATCGAATCGCGATTCGAGGGAAAAAAAATCTTGAATATCAGGGCTCCTATCGGCATTTGGCACACGGTAATTCAGAGTGGCAGTCAATTATATGTCCTCGAAGAGCGGCACTCGATATTGGGCCTTATTTGGATACCCGCTCCTCCAAAGCCCCATAGGCCCATCCGAGTGTCTCCACCTGATGCTATTTTCCAACTGCTATTGACGGAGTTAAGAAAAACGGTTCAGGGTACTTGTTCGTGACACAATGACGGATACTTGGAGCGATTTTAAGAATTTTCGTAGGACCCATTTTTTTGCAACAGCCCTCGAAAGACGGCTCTCGATCGAATCGCGATTCGAGGGAAAAAAATCTTGAATATCAGGGCTCCTATCGGCCATTTGGCACACGGTAATTCAGAGTGGCAGTCAATTATATGTCCTCGAAGAGCGGCACTCGATATTGGGCCTTATTTTGGATACCGCCCCTCCAAAGCCCATAGGCCCATCCGAGTGTCTCCACCCGAGGCTATTTTCCAACTGCTATTGACGGAGTTAAGAAAAACGGTTCAGGGTACTTGTTCGTGACACAATGACGGATACTTGGAGCGATTTTAAGAATTTTCGTAGGACCCATTTTTTTGCAACAGCCCTCGAAAGACGGCTCTCGATCGAATCGCGATTCGAGGGAAAAAAAATCTTGAATATCAGGGCTCCTATCGGCCATTTGGCACACGGTAATTCAGAGTGGCAGTCAATTATATGTCCTCGAAGAGCGGCACTCGATATTGGGCCTTATTTTGGATACCCGCTCCTCCAAAGCCCCATAGGCCCATCCGAGTGTCTCCACCGATGCTATTTTCCAACTGCTATTGACGGAGTTAAGAAAAACGGTTCAGGGTACTTGTTCGTGACACAATGACGGATACTTGGAGCGATTTTAAGAATTTTCGTAGGACCCATTTTTTGCAACAGCCCTCGAAAGACGGCTCTCGATCGAATCGCGATTCGAGGGAAAAAAAATCTTGAATATCAGGGCTCCTATCGGCCATTTGGCACACGGTAATTCAGAGTGGCAGTCAATTATATGTCCTCGAAGAGCGGCACTCGATATTGGGCCTTATTTTGGATACCCGCCCCTCCAAAGCCCCATAGGCCCATCCGAGTGTCTCCACCCGAGGCTATTTTCCAACTGCTATTGACGGAGTTAAGAAAAACGGTTCAGGGTACTTGTTCGTGACACAATGACGGATACTTGGAGCGATTTTAAGAATTTTCGTAGGACCCATTTTTTTGCAACAGCCCTCGAAAGACGGCTCTCGATCGAATCGCGATTCGAGGGAAAAAAAATCTTGAATATCAGGGCTCCTATCGGCCATTTGGCACACGGTAATTCAGAGTGGCAGTCAATTATATGTCCTCGAAGAGCGGCACTCGATATTGGGCCTTATTTTGGATACCCGCCCCTCCAAAGCCCCATAGGCCCATCCGAGTGTCTCCACCCGAGGCTATTTTCCAACTGCTATTGACGGAGTTAAGAAAACGGTTCAGGGTACTTGTTCGTGACACAATGACGGATACTTGGAGCGATTTTAAGAATTTTCGTAGACCCATTTTTTTGCAACAGCCCTCGAAAGACGGCTCTCGATCGAATCGCGATTCGAGGGAAAAAAATCTTGAATATCAGGGCTCCTATCGGCCATTTGGCACACGGTAATTCAGAGTGGCAGTCAATTATATGTCCTCGAAGAGCGGCACTCGATATTGGGCCTTATTTTGGATACCCGCCCCTCCAAAGCCCCATAGGCCCATCCGAGTGTCTCCACCCGAGGCTATTTTCCAACTGCTATTGACGGAGTTAAGAAAAACGGTTCAGGGTACTTGTTCGTGACACAATGACGGATACTTGGAGCGATTTTAAGAATTTTCGTAGGACCCATTTTTTTGCAACAGCCCTCGAAAGACGGCTCTCGATCGAATCGCGATTCGAGGGAAAAAAAATCTTGAATATCAGGGCTCCTATCGGCCATTTGGCACACGGTAATTCAGAGTGGCAGTCAATTATATGTCCTCGAAGAGCGGCACTCGATATTGGGCCTTATTTTGGATACCCGCTCCTCCAAAGCCCCATAGGCCCATCCGAGTGTCTCCACCTGATGCTATTTTCCAACTGCTATTGACGGAGTTAAGAAAAACGGTTCAGGGTACTTGTTCGTGACACAATGACGGATACTTGGAGCGATTTTAAGAATTTTCGTAGGACCCATTTTTTTGCAACAGCCCTCGAAAGACGGCTCTCGATCGAATCGCGATTCGAGGGAAAAAAAATCTTGAATATCAGGGCTCCTATCGGCCATTTGGCACACGGTAATTCAGAGTGGCAGTCAATTATATGTCCTCGAAGAGCGGCACTCGATATTGGGCCTTATTTTGGATACCGCTCCTCCAAAGCCCCATAGGCCCATCCGAGTGTCTCCACCTGATGCTATTTTCCAACTGCTATTGACGGAGTTAAGAAAAACGGTTCAGGGTACTTGTTCGTGACACAATGACGGATACTTGGAGCGATTTAAGAATTTTCGTAGGACCCATTTTTTTGCAACAGCCCTCGAAAGACGGCTCTCGATCGAATCGCGATTCGAGGGAAAAAAAATCTTGAATATCAGGGCTCCTATCGGCCATTTGGCACACGGTAATTCAGAGTGGCAGTCAATTATATGTCCTCGAAGAGCGGCACTCGATATTGGGCCTTATTTTGGATACCCGCTCCTCCAAAGCCCCATAGGCCCATCCGAGTGTCTCCACCTGATGCTATTTTCCAACTGCTATTGACGGAGTTAAGAAAAACGGTTCAGGGTACTTGTTCGTGACACAATGACGGATACTTGGAGCGATTTTAAGAATTTTCGTAGGACCCATTTTTTTGCAACAGCCCTCGAAAGACGGCTCTCGATCGAATCGCGATTCGAGGGAAAAAAAATCTTGAATATCAGGGCTCCTATCGGCCATTTGGCACACGGTAATTCAGAGTGGCAGTCAATTATATGTCCTCGAAGAGCGGCACTCGATATTGGGCCTTATTTTGGATACCCGCCCCTCCAAAGCCCCATAGGCCCATCCGAGTGTCTCCACCGAGGCTATTTTCCAACTGCTATTGACGGAGTTAAGAAAAACGGTTCAGGGTACTTGTTCGTGACACAATGACGGATACTTGGAGCGATTTTAAGAATTTTCGTAGGACCCATTTTTTTGCAACAGCCCTCGAAAGACGGCTCTCGATCGAATCGCGATTCGAGGGAAAAAAAATCTTGAATATCAGGGCTCCTATCGGCCATTTGGCACACGGTAATTGCAGAGTGGCAGTCAATTATATGTCCTCGAAGAGCGGCACTCGATATTGGGCCTTATTTTGGATACCCGCTCCTCCAAAGCCCCATAGGCCCATCCGAGTGTCTCCACCTGATGCTATTTTCCAACTGCTATTGACGGAGTTAAGAAAAACGGTTCAGGGTACTTGTTCGTGACACAATGACGGATACTTGGAGCGATTTTAAGAATTTTCGTAGGACCCATTTTTTTGCAACAGCCCTCGAAAGACGGCTCTCGATCGAATCGCGATTCGAGGGAAAAAAATCTTGAATATCAGGGCTCCTATCGGCCATTTGGCACACGGTAATTCAGAGTGGCAGTCAATTATATGTCCTCGAAGAGCGGCACTCGATATTGGGCCTTATTTTGGATACCCGCTCCTCCAAAGCCCCATAGGCCCATCCGAGTGTCTCCACCTGATGCTATTTTCCAACTGCTATTGACGGAGTTAAGAAAAACGGTTCAGGGTACTTGTTCGTGACACAATGACGGATACTTGGAGCGATTTTAAGAATTTTCGTAGGACCCATTTTTTGCAACAGCCCTCGAAAGACGGCTCTCGATCGAATCGCGATTCGAGGGAAAAAAAATCTTGAATATCAGGGCTCCTATCGGCCATTTGGCACACGGTAATTCAGAGTGGCAGTCAATTATATGTCCTCGAAGAGCGGCACTCGATATTGGGCCTTATTTTGGATACCCGCTCCTCCAAAGCCCCATAGGCCCATCCGAGTGTCTCCACCTGATGCTATTTTCCAACTGCTATTGACGGAGTTAAGAAAAACGGTTCAGGGTACTTGTTCGTGACACAATGACGGATACTTGGAGCGATTTTAAGAATTTTCGTAGGACCCATTTTTTTGCAACAGCCCTCGAAAGACGGCTCTCGATCGAATCGCGATTCGAGGAAAAAAAATCTTGAATATCAGGGCTCCTATCGGCCATTTGGCACACGGTAATTCAGAGTGGCAGTCAATTATATGTCCTCGAAGAGCGGCACTCGATATTGGGCCTTATTTTGGATACCCGCCCTCCAAAGCCCCATAGGCCCATCCGAGTGTCTCCACCCGAGGCTATTTTCCAACTGCTATTGACGGAGTTAAGAAAAACGGTTCAGGGTACTTGTTCGTGACACAATGACGGATACTTGGAGCGATTTTAAGAATTTTCGTAGGACCCATTTTTTTGCAACAGCCCTCGAAAGACGGCTCTCGATCGAATCGCGATTCGAGGGAAAAAAAATCTTGAATATCAGGGCTCCTATCGGCCATTTGGCACACGGTAATTCAGAGTGGCAGTCAATTATATGTCCTCGAAGAGCGGCACTCGATATTGGGCCTTATTTTGGATACCCGCTCCTCCAAAGCCCCATAGGCCCATCCGAGTGTCTCCACCTGATGCTATTTTCCAACTGCTATTGACGGAGTTAAGAAAAACGGTTCAGGGTACTTGTTCGTGACACAATGACGGATACTTGGAGCGATTTTAAGAATTTTCGTAGGACCCATTTTTTTGCAACAGCCCTCGAAAGACGGCTCTCGATCGAATCGCGATTCGAGGGAAAAAAAATCTTGAATATCAGGGCTCCTATCGGCCATTTGGCACACGGTAATTCAGAGTGGCAGTCAATTATATGTCCTCGAAGAGCGGCACTCGATATTGGGCCTTATTTTGGATACCCGCCCCTCCAAAGCCCCATAGGCCATCCGAGTGTCTCCACCCGAGGCTATTTTCCAACTGCTATTGACGGAGTTAAGAAAAACGTTCAGGGTACTTGTTCGTGACACAATGACGGATACTTGGAGCGATTTTAAGAATTTTCGTAGGACCCATTTTTTTGCAACAGCCCTCGAAAGACGGCTCTCGATCGAATCGCGATTCGAGGGAAAAAAAATCTTGAATATCAGGGCTCCTATCGGCCATTGGCACACGGTAATTCAGAGTGGCAGTCAATTATATGTCCTCGAAGAGCGGCACTCGATATTGGGCCTTATTTTGGATACCCGCCCCTCCAAAGCCCCATAGGCCCATCCGAGTGTCTCCACCCGAGGCTATTTTCCAACTGCTATTGACGGAGTTAAGAAAACGGTTCAGGGTACTTGTTCGTGACACAATGACGGATACTTGGAGCGATTTTAAGAATTTTCGTAGGACCCATTTTTTTGCAACAGCCCTCGAAAGACGGCTCTCGATCGAATCGCGATTCGAGGGAAAAAAAATCTTGAATATCAGGGCTCCTATCGGCCATTTGGCACACGGTAATTCAGAGTGGCAGTCAATTATATGTCCTCGAAGAGCGGCACTCGATATTGGGCCTTATTTTGGATACCCGCCCCTCCAAAGCCCCATAGGCCCATCCGAGTGTCTCCACCCGAGGCTATTTTCCAACTGCTATTGACGGAGTTAAGAAAAACGGTTCAGGGTACTTGTTCGTGACACAATGACGGATACTTGGAGCGATTTTAAGAATTTCGTAGGACCCATTTTTTTGCAACAGCCCTCGAAAGACGGCTCTCGATCGAATCGCGATTCGAGGGAAAAAAAATCTTGAATATCAGGGCTCCTATCGGCCATTTGGCACACGGTAATTCAGAGTGGCAGTCAATTATATGTCCTCGAAGAGCGGCACTCGATATTGGGCCTTATTTTGGATACCCGCTCCTCCAAAGCCCCATAGGCCCATCCGAGTGTCTCCACCTGATGCTATTTTCCAACTGCTATTGACGGAGTTAAGAAAACGGTTCAGGGTACTTGTTCGTGACACAATGACGGATACTTGGAGCGATTTTAAGAATTTTCGTAGGACCCATTTTTTTGCAACAGCCCTCGAAAGACGGCTCTCGATCGAATCGCGATTCGAGGGAAAAAAAATCTTGAATATCAGGGCTCCTATCGGCCATTTGGCACACGGTAATTCAGAGTGGCAGTCAATTATATGTCCTCGAAGAGCGGCACTCGATATTGGGCCTTATTTTGGATACCCGCTCCTCCAAAGCCCCATAGGCCCATCCGAGTGTCTCCACCTGATGCTATTTTCCAACTGCTATTGACGGAGTTAAGAAAAACGGTTCAGGGTACTTGTTCGTGACACAATGACGGATACTTGGAGCGATTTTAAGAATTTTCGTAGGACCCATTTTTTTGCAACAGCCCTCGAAAGACGGCTCTCGATCGAATCGCGATTCGAGGGAAAAAAAATCTTGAATATCAGGGCTCCTATCGGCCATTTGGCACACGGTAATTCAGAGTGGCAGTCAATTATATGTCCTCGAAGAGCGGCACTCGATATTGGGCCTTATTTTGGATACCCGCTCCTCCAAAGCCCCATAGGCCCATCCGAGTGTCTCCACCTGATGCTATTTTCCAACTGCTATTGACGGAGTTAAGAAAAACGGTTCAGGGTACTTGTTCGTGACACAATGACGGATACTTGGAGCGATTTTAAGAATTTTCGTAGGACCCATTTTTTTGCAACAGCCCTCGAAAGACGGCTCTCGATCGAATCGCGATTCGAGGGAAAAAAAATCTTGAATATCAGGGCTCCTATCGGCCATTTGGCACACGGTAATTCAGAGTGGCAGTCAATTATATGTCCTCGAAGAGCGGCACTCGATATTGGGCCTTATTTTGGATACCCGCCCCTCCAAAGCCCCATAGGCCCATCCGAGTGTCTCCACCGAGGCTATTTTCCAACTGCTATTGACGGAGTTAAGAAAAACGGTTCAGGGTACTTGTTCGTGACACAATGACGGATACTTGGAGCGATTTTAAGAATTTTCGTAGGACCCATTTTTTTGCAACAGCCCTCGAAAGACGGCTCTCGATCGAATCGCGATTCGAGGGAAAAAAAATCTTGAATATCAGGGCTCCTATCGGCCATTTGGCACACGGTAATTCAGAGTGGCAGTCAATTATATGTCCTCGAAGAGCGGCACTCGATATTGGGCCTTATTTTGGATACCGCCCCTCCAAAGCCCCATAGGCCCATCCGAGTGTCTCCACCCGAGGCTATTTTCCAACTGCTATTGACGGAGTTAAGAAAAACGGTTCAGGGTACTTGTTCGTGACACAATGACGGATACTTGGAGCGATTTTAAGAATTTTCGTAGGACCCATTTTTTTGCAACAGCCCTCGAAAGACGGCTCTCGATCGAATCGCGATTCGAGGGAAAAAAAATCTTGAATATCAGGGCTCCTATCGGCCATTTGGCACACGGTAATTCAGAGTGGCAGTCAATTATATGTCCTCGAAGAGCGGCACTCGATATTGGGCCTTATTTTGGATACCCGCTCCTCCAAAGCCCCATAGGCCCATCCGAGTGTCTCCACCTGATGCTATTTTCCAACTGCTATTGACGGAGTTAAGAAAAACGGTCAGGGTACTTGTTCGTGACACAATGACGGATACTTGGAGCGATTTTAAGAATTTTCGTAGGACCCATTTTTTTGCAACAGCCCTCGAAAGACGGCTCTCGATCGAATCGCGATTCGAGGGAAAAAAAATCTTGAATATCAGGGCTCCTATCGGCCATTTGGCACACGGTAATTCAGAGTGGCAGTCAATTATATGTCCTCGAAGAGCGGCACTCGATATTGGGCCTTATTTTGGATACCCGCCCCTCCAAAGCCCCATAGGCCCATCCGAGTGTCTCCACCCGAGGCTATTTTCCAACTGCTATTGACGGAGTTAAGAAAAACGGTTCAGGGTACTTGTTCGTGACACAATGACGGATACTTGGAGCGATTTTAAGAATTTTCGTAGGACCCATTTTTTTGCAACAGCCCTCGAAAGACGGCTCTCGATCGAATCGCGATTCGAGGGAAAAAAAATCTTGAATATCAGGGCTCCTATCGGCCATTTGGCACACGGTAATTCAGAGTGGCAGTCAATTATATGTCCTCGAAGAGCGGCACTCGATATTGGGCCTTATTTTGGATACCCGCTCCTCCAAAGCCCCATAGGCCCATCCGAGTGTCTCCACCTGATGCTATTTTCCAACTGCTATTGACGGAGTTAAGAAAAACGGTTCAGGGTACTTGTTCGTGACACAATGACGGATACTTGGAGCGATTTTAAGAATTTTCGTAGGACCCATTTTTTGCAACAGCCCTCGAAAGACGGCTCTCGATCGAATCGCGATTCGAGGAAAAAAATCTTGAATATCAGGGCTCCTATCGGCCATTTGGCACACGGTAATTCAGAGTGGCAGTCAATTATATGTCCTCGAAGAGCGGCACTCGATATTGGGCCTTATTTTGGATACCCGCCCCTCCAAAGCCCCATAGGCCCATCCGAGTGTCTCCACCCGAGGCTATTTTCCAACTGCTATTGACGGAGTTAAGAAAACGGTTCAGGGTACTTGTTCGTGACACAATGACGGATACTTGGAGCGATTTAAGAATTTTCGTAGGACCCATTTTTTTGCAACAGCCCTCGAAAGACGGCTCTCGATCGAATCGCGATTCGAGGGAAAAAAAATCTTGAATATCAGGGCTCCTATCGGCCATTTGGCACACGGTAATTCAGAGTGGCAGTCAATTATATGTCCTCGAAGAGCGGCACTCGATATTGGGCCTTATTTTGGA
>CAXHKB010000035.1:0-95000 GCA_964017025.1 Stenichneumon culpator
ACGGCTCTCGATCGAATCGCGATTCGGGGGAAAAAAAATCTTGAATATTAGGGCTCCTATCGGCCATTTGGCACACGGTAATTCAGAGTGGCAGTGAATTATATGTCCTCGAAGAGCGGCACTCGATATTGGGCCTTATTTTGGATACCCGCCCCTCCAAAGCCCCATAGGCCCATCCGAGTGTCTCCACCTGAGGCTATTTTCCAACTGCTATTGACGGAGTTAAGAAAAACGGTTCAGGGTACTTGTTCGTGACACAATGACGGATACTTGGAGCGATTTTAAGAATTTTCGTAGGACCCATTTTTTTGCAACAGCCCTCGAAAGACGGCTCTCGATCGAATCGCGATTCGGGGGAAAAAAAATCTTGAATATTAGGGCTCCTATCGGCCATTTGGCACACGGTAATTCAGAGTGGCAGTGAATTATATGTCCTCGAAGAGCGGCACTCGATATTGGGCCTTATTTTGGATACCCGCCCCTCCAAAGCCCCATAGGCCCATCCGAGTGTCTCCACCTGAGGCTATTTTCCAACTGCTATTGACGGAGTTAAAAAAAACGGTTCAGGGTACTTGTTCGTGACACAATGACGGATACTTGGAGCGATTTTAAGAATTTTCGTAGGACCCATTTTTTTGCAACAGCCCTCGAAAGACGGCTCTCGATCGAATCGCGATTCGGGGGAAAAAAAATCTTGAATATTAGGGCTCCTATCGGCCATTTGGCACACGGTAATTCAGAGTGGCAGTGAATTATATGTCCTCGAAGAGCGGCACTCGATATTGGGCCTTATTTTGGATACCCGCCCCTCCAAAGCCCCATAGGCCCATCCGAGTGTCTCCACCTGAGGCTATTTTCCAACTGCTATTGACGGAGTTAAGAAAAACGGTTCAGGGTACTTGTTCGTGACACCATGACCGATACTTGGAGCGATTTTAAGAATTTTCGTAGGACCCATTTTTTTGCAACAGCCCTCGAAAGACGGCTCTCGATCGAATCGCGATTCGGGGGAAAAAAAATCTTGAATATTATGGCTCCTATCGTCCATTTGGCACACGGTAATTCAGAGTGGCATTGAATTATATGTCCTCGAAGAGCGGCACTCGATATTGGCCTTATTTTGGATACCCGCCCCTCCAAAGCCCCATAGGCCCATCCGAGTGTCTCCACCTGATGCTATTTTCCAACTGCTATTGACGGAGTTAAGAAAAACGGTTCAGGGTACTTGTTCGTGACACCATGACCGATACTTGGAGCGATTTTAAGAATTTTCGTAGGACCCATTTTTTTGCAACAGCCCTCGAAAGACAGCTCTCGATCGAATCGCGATTCGAGGGAAAAAAATCTTGAATATTAGGGCTCCTATCGTCCATTTGGCACACGGTAATTCAGAGTGGCATTGAATTATATGTCCTCGAAGAGCGGCACTCGATATTGGGCCTTATTTTGGATACCCGCCCCTCCAAAGCCCCATAGGCCCATCCGAGTGTCTCCACCCGATGCTATTTTCCAACTGCTATTGACGGAGTTAAGAAAAACGGTTCAGGGTACTTGTTCGTGACACCATGACCGATACTTGGAGCGATTTTAAGAATTTTCGTAGGACCCATTTTTTTGCAACAGCCCTCGAAAGACGGCTCTCGATCGAACCGCGATTCGGGGGAAAAAAAATCTTGAATATTATGGCTCCTATCGTCCATTTGGCACACGGTAATTCAGAGTGGCATTGAATTATATGTCCTCGAAGAGCGGCACTCGATATTGGGCCTTATTTTGGATACCCGCCCCTCCAAAGCCCCATAGGCCCATCCGAGTGTCTCCACCCGATGCTATTTTCCAACTGCTATTGACGGAGTTAAGAAAAACGGTTCAGGGTACTTGTTCGTGACACCATGACCGATACTTGGAGCAATTTTAAGAATTTTCGTAGGACCCATTTTTTTGCAACAGCCCTCGAAAGACGGCTCTCGATCGAATCGCGATTCGGGGGAAAAAAAATCTTGAATATTATGGCTCCTATCGTCCATTTGGCACACGGTAATTCAGAGTGGCATTGAATTATATGTCCTCGAAGAGCGGCACTCGATATTGGGCCTTATTTTGGATACCCGCCCCTCCAAAGCCCCATAGGCCCATCCGAGTGTCTCCACCCGATGCTATTTTCCAACTGCTATTGACGGAGTTAAGAAAAACGGTTCAGGGTACTTGTTCGTGACACCATGACCGATACTTGGACCGATTTTAAGAATTTTCGTAGGACCCATTTTTTTGCAACAGCCCTCGAAAGACAGCTCTCGATCGAATCGCGATTCGAGGGAAAAAAAATCTTGAATATTAGGGCTCCAATCGTCCATTTGGCACACGGTAATTCAGAGTGGCATTGAATTATATGTCCTCGAAGAGCGGCACTCGATATTGGGCCTTATTTTGGATACCCGCCCCTCCAAAGCCCCATAGGCCCATCCGAGTTTCTCCACCCGATGCTATTTTCCAACTGCTATTGACGGAGTTAAGAAAAACGGTTCAGGGTACTTGTTCGTGACACCATGACCGATACTTGGAGCGATTTTAAGAATTTTCGTAGGACCCATTTTTTTGCAACAGCCCTCGAAAGACGGCTCTCGATCGAATCGCGATTCGGGGGGAAAAAAATCTTGAATATTATGGCTCCTATCGTCCATTTGGCACACGGTAATTCAGAGTGGCATTGAATTATATGTCCTCGAAGAGCGGCACTCGATATTGGGCCTTATTTTGGATACCCGCCCCTCCAAAGCCCCATAGGCCCATCCGAGTGTCTCCACCCGATGCTATTTTCCAACTGCTATTGACGGAGTTAAGGAAAACGGTTCAGGGTACTTGTTCGTGACACAATGACGGATACTTGGAGCGATTTTAAGAATTTTCGTAGGACCCATTTTTTTGCAACAGCCCTCGAAAGACAGCTCTCGATCGAATCGCGATTCGAGGGAAAAAAAATCTTGAATATTAGGGCTCCTATCGGCCATTTGGCACACGGTAATTCAGAGTGGCAGTCAATTATATGTCCTCGAAGAGCGGCACTCGATATTGGGCCTTATTTTGGATACCCGCCCCTCCAAAGCCCCATAGGCCCATCCGAGTGTCTCCACCTGATGCTATTTTCCAACTGCTATTGACGGAGTTAAGAAAAACGGTTCAGGGTACTTGTTCGTGACACCATGACCGATACTTGGAGCGATTTTAAGAATTTTCGTAGGACCCATTTTTTTGCAACAGCCCTCGAAAGACGGCTCTCGATCGAATCGCGATTCGAGGGAAAAAAAATCTTGAATATCAGGGCTCCTATCGTCCATTTGGCACACGGTAATTCAGAGTGGCAGTGAATTATATGTCCTCGAAGAGCGGCACTCGATATTGGGCCTTATTTTGGATACCCGCCCCTCCAAAGCCCCATAGGCCCATCCGAGTGTCTCCACCTGAGGCTATTTTCCAACTGCTATTGACGGAGTTAAGAAAAACGGTTCAGGGTACTTGTTCGTGACACAATGACGGATACTTGGAGCGATTTTAAGAATTTTCGTAGGACCCATTTTTTTGCAACAGCCCTCGAAAGACGGCTCTCGATCGAATCGCGATTCGGGGGAAAAAAAATCTTGAATATTAGGGCTCCTATCGGCCATTTGGCACACGGTAATTCAGAGTGGCAGTGAATTATATGTCCTCGAAGAGCGGCACTCGATATTGGGCCTTATTTTGGATACCCGCCCCTCCAAAGCCCCATAGGCCCATCCGAGTGTCTCCACCTGAGGCTATTTTCCAACTGCTATTGACGGAGTTAAAAAAAACGGTTCAGGGTACTTGTTCGTGACACAATGACGGATACTTGGAGCGATTTTAAGAATTTTCGTAGGACCCATTTTTTTGCAACAGCCCTCGAAAGACGGCTCTCGATCGAATCGCGATTCGGGGGAAAAAAAATCTTGAATATTAGGGCTCCTATCGGCCATTTGGCACACGGTAATTCAGAGTGACAGTGAATTATATGTCCTCGAAGAGCGGCACTCGATATTGGGCCTTATTTTGGATACCCGCCCCTCCAAAGCCCCATAGGCCCATCCGAGTGTCTCCACCTGAGGCTATTTTCCAACTGCTATTGACGGAGTTAAGAAAAACGGTTCAGGGTACTTGTTCGTGACACCATGACCGATACTTGGAGCGATTTTAAGAATTTTCGTAGGACCCATTTTTTTGCAACAGCCCTCGAAAGACGGCTCTCGATCGAATCGCGATTCGGGGGAAAAAAAATCTTGAATATTATGGCTCCTATCGTCCATTTGGCACACGGTAATTCAGAGTGGCATTGAATTATATGTCCTCGAAGAGCGGCACTCGATATTGGCCTTATTTTGGATACCCGCCCCTCCAAAGCCCCATAGGCCCATCCGAGTGTCTCCACCTGATGCTATTTTCCAACTGCTATTGACGGAGTTAAGAAAAACGGTTCAGGGTACTTGTTCGTGACACCATGACCGATACTTGGAGCGATTTTAAGAATTTTCGTAGGACCCATTTTTTTGCAACAGCCCTCGAAAGACAGCTCTCGATCGAATCGCGATTCGAGGGAAAAAAATCTTGAATATTAGGGCTCCTATCGTCCATTTGGCACACGGTAATTCAGAGTGGCATTGAATTATATGTCCTCGAAGAGCGGCACTCGATATTGGGCCTTATTTTGGATACCCGCCCCTCCAAAGCCCCATAGGCCCATCCGAGTGTCTCCACCCGATGCTATTTTCCAACTGCTATTGACGGAGTTAAGAAAAACGGTTCAGGGTACTTGTTCGTGACACCATGACCGATACTTGGAGCGATTTTAAGAATTTTCGTAGGACCCATTTTTTTGCAACAGCCCTCGAAAGACGGCTCTCGATCGAACCGCGATTCGGGGGAAAAAAAATCTTGAATATTATGGCTCCTATCGTCCATTTGGCACACGGTAATTCAGAGTGGCATTGAATTATATGTCCTCGAAGAGCGGCACTCGATATTGGGCCTTATTTTGGATACCCGCCCCTCCAAAGCCCCATAGGCCCATCCGAGTGTCTCCACCCGATGCTATTTTCCAACTGCTATTGACGGAGTTAAGAAAAACGGTTCAGGGTACTTGTTCGTGACACCATGACCGATACTTGGAGCGATTTTAAGAATTTTCGTAGGACCCATTTTTTTGCAACAGCCCTCGAAAGACGGCTCTCGATCGAATCGCGATTCGGGGGAAAAAAAATCTTGAATATTATGGCTCCTATCGTCCATTTGGCACACGGTAATTCAGAGTGGCATTGAATTATATGTCCTCGAAGAGCGGCACTCGATATTGGGCCTTATTTTGGATACCCGCCCCTCCAAAGCCCCATAGGCCCATCCGAGTGTCTCCACCCGATGCTATTTTCCAACTGCTATTGACGGAGTTAAGAAAAACGGTTCAGGGTACTTGTTCGTGACACCATGACCGATACTTGGACCGATTTTAAGAATTTTCGTAGGACCCATTTTTTTGCAACAGCCCTCGAAAGACAGCTCTCGATCGAATCGCGATTCGAGGGAAAAAAAATCTTGAATATTAGGGCTCCAATCGTCCATTTGGCACACGGTAATTCAGAGTGGCATTGAATTATATGTCCTCGAAGAGCGGCACTCGATATTGGGCCTTATTTTGGATACCCGCCCCTCCAAAGCCCCATAGGCCCATCCGAGTTTCTCCACCCGATGCTATTTTCCAACTGCTATTGACGGAGTTAAGAAAAACGGTTCAGGGTACTTGTTCGTGACACCATGACCGATACTTGGAGCGATTTTAAGAATTTTCGTAGGACCCATTTTTTTGCAACAGCCCTCGAAAGACGGCTCTCGATCGAATCGCGATTCGGGGGGAAAAAAATCTTGAATATTATGGCTCCTATCGTCCATTTGGCACACGGTAATTCAGAGTGGCATTGAATTATATGTCCTCGAAGAGCGGCACTCGATATTGGGCCTTATTTTGGATACCCGCCCCTCCAAAGCCCCATAGGCCCATCCGAGTGTCTCCACCCGATGCTATTTTCCAACTGCTATTGACGGAGTTAAGGAAAACGGTTCAGGGTACTTGTTCGTGACACAATGACGGATACTTGGAGCGATTTTAAGAATTTTCGTAGGACCCATTTTTTTGCAACAGCCCTCGAAAGACAGCTCTCGATCGAATCGCGATTCGAGGGAAAAAAAATCTTGAATATTAGGGCTCCTATCGGCCATTTGGCACACGGTAATTCAGAGTGGCAGTCAATTATATGTCCTCGAAGAGCGGCACTCGATATTGGGCCTTATTTTGGATACCCGCCCCTCCAAAGCCCCATAGGCCCATCCGAGTGTCTCCACCTGATGCTATTTTCCAACTGCTATTGACGGAGTTAAGAAAAACGGTTCAGGGTACTTGTTCGTGACACCATGACCGATACTTGGAGCGATTTTAAGAATTTTCGTAGGACCCATTTTTTTGCAACAGCCCTCGAAAGACAGCTCTCGATCGAATCGCGATTCGAGGGAAAAAAATCTTGAATATTAGGGCTCCTATCGTCCATTTGGCACACGGTAATTCAGAGTGGCATTGAATTATATGTCCTCGAAGAGCGGCACTCGATATTGGGCCTTATTTTGGATACCCGCCCCTCCAAAGCCCCATAGGCCCATCCGAGTGTCTCCACCCGATGCTATTTTCCAACTGCTATTGACGGAGTTAAGAAAAACGGTTCAGGGTACTTGTTCGTGACACCATGACCGATACTTGGAGCGATTTTAAGAATTTTCGTAGGACCCATTTTTTTGCAACAGCCCTCGAAAGACGGCTCTCGATCGAACCGCGATTCGGGGGAAAAAAAATCTTGAATATTATGGCTCCTATCGTCCATTTGGCACACGGTAATTCAGAGTGGCATTGAATTATATGTCCTCGAAGAGCGGCACTCGATATTGGGCCTTATTTTGGATACCCGCCCCTCCAAAGCCCCATAGGCCCATCCGAGTGTCTCCACCCGATGCTATTTTCCAACTGCTATTGACGGAGTTAAGAAAAACGGTTCAGGGTACTTGTTCGTGACACCATGACCGATACTTGGACCGATTTTAAGAATTTTCGTAGGACCCATTTTTTTGCAACAGCCCTCGAAAGACAGCTCTCGATCGAATCGCGATTCGAGGGAAAAAAAATCTTGAATATTAGGGCTCCAATCGTCCATTTGGCACACGGTAATTCAGAGTGGCATTGAATTATATGTCCTCGAAGAGCGGCACTCGATATTGGGCCTTATTTTGGATACCCGCCCCTCCAAAGCCCCATAGGCCCATCCGAGTTTCTCCACCCGATGCTATTTTCCAACTGCTATTGACGGAGTTAAGAAAAACGGTTCAGGGTACTTGTTCGTGACACCATGACCGATACTTGGAGCGATTTTAAGAATTTTCGTAGGACCCATTTTTTTGCAACAGCCCTCGAAAGACGGCTCTCGATCGAATCGCGATTCGGGGGGAAAAAAATCTTGAATATTATGGCTCCTATCGTCCATTTGGCACACGGTAATTCAGAGTGGCATTGAATTATATGTCCTCGAAGAGCGGCACTCGATATTGGGCCTTATTTTGGATACCCGCCCCTCCAAAGCCCCATAGGCCCATCCGAGTGTCTCCACCCGATGCTATTTTCCAACTGCTATTGACGGAGTTAAGGAAAACGGTTCAGGGTACTTGTTCGTGACACCATGACCGATACTTGGAGCGATTTTAAGAATTTTCGTAGGACCCATTTTTTTGCAACAGCCCTCGAAAGACAGCTCTCGATCGAATCGCGATTCGAGGGAAAAAAAATCTTGAATATTAGGGCTCCTATCGGCCATTTGGCACACGGTAATTCAGAGTGGCAGTCAATTATATGTCCTCGAAGAGCGGCACTCGATATTGGGCCTTATTTTGGATACCCGCCCCTCCAAAGCCCCATAGGCCCATCCGAGTGTCTCCACCTGATGCTATTTTCCAACTGCTATTGACGGAGTTAAGAAAAACGGTTCAGGGTACTTGTTCGTGACACCATGACCGATACTTGGAGCGATTTTAAGAATTTTCGTAGGACCCATTTTTTTGCAACAGCCCTCGAAAGACAGCTCTCGATCGAATCGCGATTCGAGGGAAAAAAATCTTGAATATTAGGGCTCCTATCGTCCATTTGGCACACGGTAATTCAGAGTGGCATTGAATTATATGTCCTCGAAGAGCGGCACTCGATATTGGGCCTTATTTTGGATACCCGCCCCTCCAAAGCCCCATAGGCCCATCCGAGTGTCTCCACCCGATGCTATTTTCCAACTGCTATTGACGGAGTTAAGAAAAACGGTTCAGGGTACTTGTTCGTGACACCATGACCGATACTTGGAGCGATTTTAAGAATTTTCGTAGGACCCATTTTTTTGCAACAGCCCTCGAAAGACGGCTCTCGATCGAACCGCGATTCGGGGGAAAAAAAATCTTGAATATTATGGCTCCTATCGTCCATTTGGCACACGGTAATTCAGAGTGGCATTGAATTATATGTCCTCGAAGAGCGGCACTCGATATTGGGCCTTATTTTGGATACCCGCCCCTCCAAAGCCCCATAGGCCCATCCGAGTGTCTCCACCCGATGCTATTTTCCAACTGCTATTGACGGAGTTAAGAAAAACGGTTCAGGGTACTTGTTCGTGACACCATGACCGATACTTGGACCGATTTTAAGAATTTTCGTAGGACCCATTTTTTTGCAACAGCCCTCGAAAGACGGCTCTCGATCAAATCGCGATTCGGGGGAAAAAAAATCTTGAATATTATGGCTCCTATCGTCCATTTGGCACACGGTAATTCAGAGTGGCATTGAATTATATGTCCTCGAAGAGCGGCACTCGATATTGGGCCTTATTTTGGATACCCGCCCCTCCAAAGCCCCATAGGCCCATCCGAGTGTCTCCACCCGATGCTATTTTCCAACTGCTATTGACGGAGTTAAGAAAAACGGTTCAGGGTACTTGTTCGTGACACCATGACCGATACTTGGAGCGATTTTAAGAATTTTCGTAGGACCCATTTTTTTGCAACAGCCCTCGAAAGACGGCTCTCGATCGAATCGCGATTCGGGGGGAAAAAAATCTTGAATATTATGGCTCCTATCGTCCATTTGGCACACGGTAATTCAGAGTGGCATTGAATTATATGTCCTCGAAGAGCGGCACTCGATATTGGGCCTTATTTTGGATACCCGCCCCTCCAAAGCCCCGTAGGCCCATCCGAGTGTCTCCACCCGATGCTATTTTCCAACTGCTATTGACGGAGTTAAGAAAAATGGTTCAGGGTACTTGTTCGTGACACCATGACCGATACTTGGACCGATTTTAAGAATTTTCGTAGGACCCATTTTTTTGCAACAGCCCTCGAAAGACAGCTCTCGATCGAATCGCGATTCGAGGGAAAAAAAATCTTGAATATTAGGGCTCCAATCGTCCATTTGGCACACGGTAATTCAGAGTGGCATTGAATTATATGTCCTCGAAGAGCGGCACTCGATATTGGGCCTTATTTTGGATACCCGCCCCTCCAAAGCCCCATAGGCCCATCCGAGTTTCTCCACCCGATGCTATTTTCCAACTGCTATTGACGGAGTTAAGAAAAACGGTTCAGGGTACTTGTTCGTGACACCATGACCGATACTTGGAGCGATTTTAAGAATTTTCGTAGGACCCATTTTTTTGCAACAGCCCTCGAAAGACGGCTCTCGATCGAATCGCGATTCGGGGGGAAAAAAATCTTGAATATTATGGCTCCTATCGTCCATTTGGCACACGGTAATTCAGAGTGGCATTGAATTATATGTCCTCGAAGAGCGGCACTCGATATTGGGCCTTATTTTGGATACCCGCCCCTCCAAAGCCCCATAGGCCCATCCGAGTGTCTCCACCCGATGCTATTTTCCAACTGCTATTGACGGAGTTAAGGAAAACGGTTCAGGGTACTTGTTCGTGACACAATGACGGATACTTGGAGCGATTTTAAGAATTTTCGTAGGACCCATTTTTTTGCAACAGCCCTCGAAAGACAGCTCTCGATCGAATCGCGATTCGAGGGAAAAAAAATCTTGAATATTAGGGCTCCTATCGGCCATTTGGCACACGGTAATTCAGAGTGGCAGTCAATTATATGTCCTCGAAGAGCGGCACTCGATATTGGGCCTTATTTTGGATACCCGCCCCTCCAAAGCCCCATAGGCCCATCCGAGTGTCTCCACCTGATGCTATTTTCCAACTGCTATTGACGGAGTTAAGAAAAACGGTTCAGGGTACTTGTTCGTGACACCATGACCGATACTTGGAGCGATTTTAAGAATTTTCGTAGGACCCATTTTTTTGCAACAGCCCTCGAAAGACGGCTCTCGATCGAATCGCGATTCGAGGGAAAAAAAATCTTGAATATCAGGGCTCCTATCGTCCATTTGGCACACGGTAATTCAGAGTGGCAGTGAATTATATGTCCTCGAAGAGCGGCACTCGATATTGGGCCTTATTTTGGATACCCGCCCCTCCAAAGCCCCATAGGCCCATCCGAGTGTCTCCACCTGAGGCTATTTTCCAACTGCTATTGACGGAGTTAAGAAAAACGGTTCAGGGTACTTGTTCGTGACACAATGACGGATACTTGGAGCGATTTTAAGAATTTTCGTAGGACCCATTTTTTTGCAACAGCCCTCGAAAGACGGCTCTCGATCGAATCGCGATTCGGGGGAAAAAAAATCTTGAATATTAGGGCTCCTATCGGCCATTTGGCACACGGTAATTCAGAGTGGCAGTGAATTATATGTCCTCGAAGAGCGGCACTCGATATTGGGCCTTATTTTGGATACCCGCCCCTCCAAAGCCCCATAGGCCCATCCGAGTGTCTCCACCTGAGGCTATTTTCCAACTGCTATTGACGGAGTTAAAAAAAACGGTTCAGGGTACTTGTTCGTGACACAATGACGGATACTTGGAGCGATTTTAAGAATTTTCGTAGGACCCATTTTTTTGCAACAGCCCTCGAAAGACGGCTCTCGATCGAATCGCGATTCGGGGGAAAAAAAATCTTGAATATTAGGGCTCCTATCGGCCATTTGGCACACGGTAATTCAGAGTGGCAGTGAATTATATGTCCTCGAAGAGCGGCACTCGATATTGGGCCTTATTTTGGATACCCGCCCCTCCAAAGCCCCATAGGCCCATCCGAGTGTCTCCACCTGAGGCTATTTTCCAACTGCTATTGACGGAGTTAAGAAAAACGGTTCAGGGTACTTGTTCGTGACACCATGACCGATACTTGGAGCGATTTTAAGAATTTTCGTAGGACCCATTTTTTTGCAACAGCCCTCGAAAGACGGCTCTCGATCGAATCGCGATTCGGGGGAAAAAAAATCTTGAATATTATGGCTCCTATCGTCCATTTGGCACACGGTAATTCAGAGTGGCATTGAATTATATGTCCTCGAAGAGCGGCACTCGATATTGGCCTTATTTTGGATACCCGCCCCTCCAAAGCCCCATAGGCCCATCCGAGTGTCTCCACCTGATGCTATTTTCCAACTGCTATTGACGGAGTTAAGAAAAACGGTTCAGGGTACTTGTTCGTGACACCATGACCGATACTTGGAGCGATTTTAAGAATTTTCGTAGGACCCATTTTTTTGCAACAGCCCTCGAAAGACAGCTCTCGATCGAATCGCGATTCGAGGGAAAAAAATCTTGAATATTAGGGCTCCTATCGTCCATTTGGCACACGGTAATTCAGAGTGGCATTGAATTATATGTCCTCGAAGAGCGGCACTCGATATTGGGCCTTATTTTGGATACCCGCCCCTCCAAAGCCCCATAGGCCCATCCGAGTGTCTCCACCCGATGCTATTTTCCAACTGCTATTGACGGAGTTAAGAAAAACGGTTCAGGGTACTTGTTCGTGACACCATGACCGATACTTGGAGCGATTTTAAGAATTTTCGTAGGACCCATTTTTTTGCAACAGCCCTCGAAAGACGGCTCTCGATCGAACCGCGATTCGGGGGAAAAAAAATCTTGAATATTATGGCTCCTATCGTCCATTTGGCACACGGTAATTCAGAGTGGCATTGAATTATATGTCCTCGAAGAGCGGCACTCGATATTGGGCCTTATTTTGGATACCCGCCCCTCCAAAGCCCCATAGGCCCATCCGAGTGTCTCCACCCGATGCTATTTTCCAACTGCTATTGACGGAGTTAAGAAAAACGGTTCAGGGTACTTGTTCGTGACACCATGACCGATACTTGGAGCGATTTTAAGAATTTTCGTAGGACCCATTTTTTTGCAACAGCCCTCGAAAGACGGCTCTCGATCGAATCGCGATTCGGGGGAAAAAAAATCTTGAATATTATGGCTCCTATCGTCCATTTGGCACACGGTAATTCAGAGTGGCATTGAATTATATGTCCTCGAAGAGCGGCACTCGATATTGGGCCTTATTTTGGATACCCGCCCCTCCAAAGCCCCATAGGCCCATCCGAGTGTCTCCACCCGATGCTATTTTCCAACTGCTATTGACGGAGTTAAGAAAAACGGTTCAGGGTACTTGTTCGTGACACCATGACCGATACTTGGACCGATTTTAAGAATTTTCGTAGGACCCATTTTTTTGCAACAGCCCTCGAAAGACAGCTCTCGATCGAATCGCGATTCGAGGGAAAAAAAATCTTGAATATTAGGGCTCCAATCGTCCATTTGGCACACGGTAATTCAGAGTGGCATTGAATTATATGTCCTCGAAGAGCGGCACTCGATATTGGGCCTTATTTTGGATACCCGCCCCTCCAAAGCCCCATAGGCCCATCCGAGTTTCTCCACCCGATGCTATTTTCCAACTGCTATTGACGGAGTTAAGAAAAACGGTTCAGGGTACTTGTTCGTGACACCATGACCGATACTTGGAGCGATTTTAAGAATTTTCGTAGGACCCATTTTTTTGCAACAGCCCTCGAAAGACGGCTCTCGATCGAATCGCGATTCGGGGGGAAAAAAATCTTGAATATTATGGCTCCTATCGTCCATTTGGCACACGGTAATTCAGAGTGGCATTGAATTATATGTCCTCGAAGAGCGGCACTCGATATTGGGCCTTATTTTGGATACCCGCCCCTCCAAAGCCCCATAGGCCCATCCGAGTGTCTCCACCCGATGCTATTTTCCAACTGCTATTGACGGAGTTAAGGAAAACGGTTCAGGGTACTTGTTCGTGACACAATGACGGATACTTGGAGCGATTTTAAGAATTTTCGTAGGACCCATTTTTTTGCAACAGCCCTCGAAAGACAGCTCTCGATCGAATCGCGATTCGAGGGAAAAAAAATCTTGAATATTAGGGCTCCTATCGGCCATTTGGCACACGGTAATTCAGAGTGGCAGTCAATTATATGTCCTCGAAGAGCGGCACTCGATATTGGGCCTTATTTTGGATACCCGCCCCTCCAAAGCCCCATAGGCCCATCCGAGTGTCTCCACCTGATGCTATTTTCCAACTGCTATTGACGGAGTTAAGAAAAACGGTTCAGGGTACTTGTTCGTGATACCATGACCGATACTTGGAGCGATTTTAAGAATTTTCGTAGGACCCATTTTTTTGCAACAGCCCTCGAAAGACAGCTCTCGATCGAATCGCGATTCGAGGGAAAAAAATCTTGAATATTAGGGCTCCTATCGTCCATTTGGCACACGGTAATTCAGAGTGGCATTGAATTATATGTCCTCGAAGAGCGGCACTCGATATTGGGCCTTATTTTGGATACCCGCCCCTCCAAAGCCCCATAGGCCCATCCGAGTGTCTCCACCCGATGCTATTTTCCAACTGCTATTGACGGAGTTAAGAAAAACGGTTCAGGGTACTTGTTCGTGACACCATGACCGATACTTGGAGCGATTTTAAGAATTTTCGTAGGACCCATTTTTTTGCAACAGCCCTCGAAAGACGGCTCTCGATCGAACCGCGATTCGGGGGAAAAAAAATCTTGAATATTATGGCTCCTATCGTCCATTTGGCACACGGTAATTCAGAGTGGCATTGAATTATATGTCCTCGAAGAGCGGCACTCGATATTGGGCCTTATTTTGGATACCCGCCCCTCCAAAGCCCCATAGGCCCATCCGAGTGTCTCCACCCGATGCTATTTTCCAACTGCTATTGACGGAGTTAAGAAAAACGGTTCAGGGTACTTGTTCGTGACACCATGACCGATACTTGGACCGATTTTAAGAATTTTCGTAGGACCCATTTTTTTGCAACAGCCCTCGAAAGACAGCTCTCGATCGAATCGCGATTCGAGGGAAAAAAAATCTTGAATATTAGGGCTCCAATCGTCCATTTGGCACACGGTAATTCAGAGTGGCATTGAATTATATGTCCTCGAAGAGCGGCACTCGATATTGGGCCTTATTTTGGATACCCGCCCCTCCAAAGCCCCATAGGCCCATCCGAGTTTCTCCACCCGATGCTATTTTCCAACTGCTATTGACGGAGTTAAGAAAAACGGTTCAGGGTACTTGTTCGTGACACCATGACCGATACTTGGAGCGATTTTAAGAATTTTCGTAGGACCCATTTTTTTGCAACAGCCCTCGAAAGACGGCTCTCGATCGAATCGCGATTCGGGGGGAAAAAAATCTTGAATATTATGGCTCCTATCGTCCATTTGGCACACGGTAATTCAGAGTGGCATTGAATTATATGTCCTCGAAGAGCGGCACTCGATATTGGGCCTTATTTTGGATACCCGCCCCTCCAAAGCCCCATAGGCCCATCCGAGTGTCTCCACCCGATGCTATTTTCCAACTGCTATTGACGGAGTTAAGGAAAACGGTTCAGGGTACTTGTTCGTGACACCATGACCGATACTTGGAGCGATTTTAAGAATTTTCGTAGGACCCATTTTTTTGCAACAGCCCTCGAAAGACAGCTCTCGATCGAATCGCGATTCGAGGGAAAAAAAATCTTGAATATTAGGGCTCCTATCGGCCATTTGGCACACGGTAATTCAGAGTGGCAGTCAATTATATGTCCTCGAAGAGCGGCACTCGATATTGGGCCTTATTTTGGATACCCGCCCCTCCAAAGCCCCATAGGCCCATCCGAGTGTCTCCACCTGATGCTATTTTCCAACTGCTATTGACGGAGTTAAGAAAAACGGTTCAGGGTACTTGTTCGTGACACCATGACCGATACTTGGAGCGATTTTAAGAATTTTCGTAGGACCCATTTTTTTGCAACAGCCCTCGAAAGACAGCTCTCGATCGAATCGCGATTCGAGGGAAAAAAATCTTGAATATTAGGGCTCCTATCGTCCATTTGGCACACGGTAATTCAGAGTGGCATTGAATTATATGTCCTCGAAGAGCGGCACTCGATATTGGGCCTTATTTTGGATACCCGCCCCTCCAAAGCCCCATAGGCCCATCCGAGTGTCTCCACCCGATGCTATTTTCCAACTGCTATTGACGGAGTTAAGAAAAACGGTTCAGGGTACTTGTTCGTGACACCATGACCGATACTTGGAGCGATTTTAAGAATTTTCGTAGGACCCATTTTTTTGCAACAGCCCTCGAAAGACGGCTCTCGATCGAACCGCGATTCGGGGGAAAAAAAATCTTGAATATTATGGCTCCTATCGTCCATTTGGCACACGGTAATTCAGAGTGGCATTGAATTATATGTCCTCGAAGAGCGGCACTCGATATTGGGCCTTATTTTGGATACCCGCCCCTCCAAAGCCCCATAGGCCCATCCGAGTGTCTCCACCCGATGCTATTTTCCAACTGCTATTGACGGAGTTAAGAAAAACGGTTCAGGGTACTTGTTCGTGACACCATGACCGATACTTGGACCGATTTTAAGAATTTTCGTAGGACCCATTTTTTTGCAACAGCCCTCGAAAGACGGCTCTCGATCAAATCGCGATTCGGGGGAAAAAAAATCTTGAATATTATGGCTCCTATCGTCCATTTGGCACACGGTAATTCAGAGTGGCATTGAATTATATGTCCTCGAAGAGCGGCACTCGATATTGGGCCTTATTTTGGATACCCGCCCCTCCAAAGCCCCATAGGCCCATCCGAGTGTCTCCACCCGATGCTATTTTCCAACTGCTATTGACGGAGTTAAGAAAAACGGTTCAGGGTACTTGTTCGTGACACCATGACCGATACTTGGAGCGATTTTAAGAATTTTCGTAGGACCCATTTTTTTGCAACAGCCCTCGAAAGACGGCTCTCGATCGAATCGCGATTCGGGGGGAAAAAAATCTTGAATATTATGGCTCCTATCGTCCATTTGGCACACGGTAATTCAGAGTGGCATTGAATTATATGTCCTCGAAGAGCGGCACTCGATATTGGGCCTTATTTTGGATACCCGCCCCTCCAAAGCCCCGTAGGCCCATCCGAGTGTCTCCACCCGATGCTATTTTCCAACTGCTATTGACGGAGTTAAGAAAAATGGTTCAGGGTACTTGTTCGTGACACCATGACCGATACTTGGAGCGATTTTAAGAATTTTCGTAGGACCCATTTTTTTGCAACAGCCCTCGAAAGACGGCTCTCGATCGAATCGCGATTCGGGGGAAAAAAAATCTTGAATATTATGGCTCCTATCGTCCATTTGGCACACGGTAATTCAGAGTGGCATTGAATTATATGTCCTCGAAGAGCGGCACTCGATATTGGCCTTATTTCGGATACCCGCCCCTCCAAAGCCCCATAGGCCCATCCGAGTGTCTCCACCCGATGCTATTTTCCAACTGCTATTGACGGAGTTAAGAAAAACGGTTCAGGGTACTTGTTCGTGACACCATGACCGATACTTGGAGCGATTTTAAGAATTTTCGTAGGACCCATTTTTTTGCAACAGCCCTCGAAAGACAGCTCTCGATCGAATCGCGATTCGAGGGAAAAAAAATCTTGAATATTAGGGCTCCAATCGTCCATTTGGCACACGGTAATTCAGAGTGGCATTGAATTATATGTCCTCGAAGAGCGGCACTCGATATTGGGCCTTATTTTGGATACCCGCCCCTCCAAAGCCCCATAGGCCCATCCGAGTGTCTCCACCCGATGCTATTTTCCAACTGCTATTGACGGAGTTAAGAAAAACGGTACAGGGTACTTGTTCGTGACACCATGACCGATACTTGGAGCGATTTTAAGAATTTTCGTAGGACCCATTTTTTTGCAACAGCCCTCGAAAGACGGCTCTCGATCTCGAATCGCGATTCGGGGGAAAAAAAATCTTGAATATTATGGCTCCTATCGGCCATTTGGCACACGCTAATTCAGAGTGGCATTGAATTATATGTCCTCGAAGAGCGGCACTCGATATTGGGCCTTATATTGGATACCCGCCCCTCCAAAGCCCCATAGGCCCATCCGAGTGTCTCCACCCGAGGCTATTTTCCAACTGCTATTGACGGAGTTAAGAAAAACGGTTCAGGGTACTTGTTCGTGACACAATGACGGATACTTGGAGCGATTTTAAGAATTTTCGTAGGACCCATTTTTTTGCAACAGCCCTCGAAAGACGGCTCTCGATCGAATCGCGATTCGGGGGAAAAAAAATCTTGAATATTATGGCTCCTATCGGCCATTTGGCACACGCTAATTCAGAGTGGCATTGAATTATATGTCCTCGAAGAGCGGCACTCGATATTGGGCCTTATATTGGATACCCGCCCCTCCAAAGCCCCATAGGCCCATCCGAGTGTCTCCACCCGAGGCTATTTTCCAACTGCTATTGACGGAGTTAAGAAAAACGGTTCAGGGTACTTGTTCGTGACACAATGACGGATACTTGGAGCGATTTTAAGAATTTTCGTAGGACCCATTTTTTTGCAACAGCCCTCGAAAGACGGCTCTCGATCGAATCGCGATTCGGGGGAAAAAAAATCTTGAATATTATGGCTCCTATCGGCCATTTGGCACACGCTAATTCAGAGTGGCATTGAATTATATGTCCTCGAAGAGCGGCACTCGATATTGGGCCTTATTTTGGATACCCGCCCCTCCAAAGCCCCATAGGCCCATCCGAGTGTCTCCACCCGAGGCTATTTTCCAACTGCTATTGACGGAGTTAAGAAAAACGGTTCAGGGTACTTGTTCGTGACACAATGACGGATACTTGGAGCGATTTTAAGAATTTTCGTAGGACCCATTTTTTTGCAACAGCCCTCGAAAGACGGCTCTCGATCGAATCGCGATTCGGGGGAAAAAAAATCTTGAATATTATGGCTCCTATCGGCCATTTGGCACACGCTAATTCAGAGTGGCATTGAATTATATGTCCTCGAAGAGCGGCACTCGATATTGGGCCTTATTTTGGATACCCGCCCCTCCAAAGCCCCGTAGGCCCATCCGAGTGTCTCCACCCGAGGCTATTTTCCAACTGCTATTGACGGAGTTAAGAAAAACGGTTCAGGGTACTTGTTCGTGACACAATGACGGATACTTGGAGCGATTTTAAGAATTTTCGTAGGACCCATTTTTTTGCAACAGCCCTCGAAAGACGGCTCTCGATCGAATCGCGATTCGGGGGAAAAAAAATCTTGAATATCAGGGCTCCTATGGGCCATTTGGCACACGGTAATTCAGTGTGGCATTGAATTATATGTCCTCGAAGAGCGGCACTCGATATTGGGCCTTATTTTGGATACCCGCCCCTCCAAAGCCCCATAGGCCCATCCGAGTGTCTCCACCCGAGGCTATTTTCCAACTGCTATTGACGGAGTTAAGAAAAACGGTTCAGGGTACTTGTTCGTGACACAATGACGGATACTTGGAGCGATTTTAAGAATTTTCGTAGGACCCATTTTTTTGCAACAGCCCTCGAAAGACGGCTCTCGATCGAATCGCGATTCGGGGGAAAAAAAAATCTTGAATATTATGGCTCCTATCGGCCATTTGGCACACGCTAATTCAGAGTGGCATTGAATTATATGTCCTCGAAGAGCGGCACTCGATATTGGGCCTTATATTGGATACCCGCCCCTCCAAAGCCCCATAGGCCCATCCGAGTGTCTCCACCCGAGGCTATTTTCCAACTGCTATTGACGGAGTTAAGAAAATCGGTTCAGGGTACTTGTTCGTGACACAATGACGGATACTTGGAGCGATTTTAAGAATTTTCGTAGGACCCATTTTTTTGCAACAGCCCTCGAAAGACGGCTCTCGATCGAATCGCGATTCGGGGGAAAAAAAATCTTGAATATTATGGCTCCTATCGGCCATTTGGCACACGCTAATTCAGAGTGGCATTGAATTATATGTCCTCGAAGAGCGGCACTCGATATTGGGCCTTATATTGGATACCCGCCCCTCCAAAGCCCCATAGGCCCATCCGAGTGTCTCCACCCGAGGCTATTTTCCAACTGCTATTGACGGAGTTAAGAAAAACGGTTCAGGGTACTTGTTCGTGACACAATGACGGATACTTGGAGCGATTTTAAGAATTTTCGTAGGACCCATTTTTTTGCAACAGCCCTCGAAAGACGGCTCTCGATCGAATCGCGATTCGGGGGAAAAAAAATCTTGAATATTATGGCTCCTATCGGCCATTTGGCACACGCTAATTCAGAGTGGCATTGAATTATATGTCCTCGAAGAGCGGCACTCGATATTGGGCCTTATATTGGATACCCGCCCCTCCAAAGCCCCATAGGCCCATCCGAGTGTCTCCACCCGAGGCTATTTTCCAACTGCTATTGACGGAGTTAAGAAAAACGGTTCAGGGTACTTGTTCGTGACACAATGACGGATACTTGGAGCGATTTTAAGAATTTTCGTAGGACCCATTTTTTTGCAACAGCCCTCGAAAGACGGCTCTCGATCGAATCGCGATTCGGGGGAAAAAAAATCTTGAATATTATGGCTCCTATCGGCCATTTGGCACACGCTAATTCAGAGTGGCATTGAATTATATGTCCTCGAAGAGCGGCACTCGATATTGGGCCTTATATTGGATACCCGCCCCTCCAAAGCCCCATAGGCCCATCCGAGTGTCTCCACCCGAGGCTATTTTCCAACTGCTATTGACGGAGTTAAGAAAAACGGTTCAGGGTACTTGTTCGTGACACAATGACGGATACTTGGAGCGATTTTAAGAATTTTCGTAGGACCCATTTTTTTGCAACAGCCCTCGAAAGACGGCTCTCGATCGAATCGCGATTCGGGGGAAAAAAAATCTTGAATATTATGGCTCCTATCGGCCATTTGGCACACGCTAATTCAGAGTGGCATTGAATTATATGTCCTCGAAGAGCGGCACTCGATATTGGGCCTTATATTGGATACCCGCCCCTCCAAAGCCCCATAGGCCCATCCGAGTGTCTCCACCCGAGGCTATTTTCCAACTGCTATTGACGGAGTTAAGAAAAACGGTTCAGGGTACTTGTTCGTGACACAATGACGGATACTTGGAGCGATTTTAAGAATTTTCGTAGGACCCATTTTTTTGCAACAGCCCTCGAAAGACGGCTCTCGATCGAATCGCGATTCGGGGGAAAAAAAATCTTGAATATTATGGCTCCTATCGGCCATTTGGCACACGCTAATTCAGAGTGGCATTGAATTATATGTCCTCGAAGAGCGGCACTCGATATTGGGCCTTATTTTGGATACCCGCCCCTCCAAAGCCCCATAGGCCCATCCGAGTGTCTCCACCCGAGGCTATTTTCCAACTGCTTTTGACGGAGTTAAGAAAAACGGTTCAGGGTACTTGTTCGTGACACAATGACGGATACTTGGAGCGATTTTAAGAATTTTCGTAGGACCCATTTTTTTGCAACAGCCCTCGAAAGACGGCTCTCGATCGAATCGCGATTCGGGGGAAAAAAAATCTTGAATATTATGGCTCCTATCGGCCATTTGGCACACGCTAATTCAGAGTGGCATTGAATTATATGTCCTCGAAGAGCGGCACTCGATATTGGGCCTTATTTTGGATACCCGCCCCTCCAAAGCCCCATAGGCCCATCCGAGTGTCTCCACCCGAGGCTATTTTCCAACTGCTATTGACGGAGTTAAGAAAAACGGTTCAGGGTACTTGTTCGTGACACAATGACGGATACTTGGAGCGATTTTAAGAATTTTCGTAGGACCCATTTTTTTGCAACAGCCCTCGAAAGACGGCTCTCGATCGAATCGCGATTCGGGGGAAAAAAAATCTTGAATATTATGGCTCCTATCGGCCATTTGGCACACGCTAATTCAGAGTGGCATTGAATTATATGTCCTCGAAGAGCGGCACTCGATATTGGGCCTTATTTTGGATACCCGCCCCTCCAAAGCCCCATAGGCCCATCCGAGTGTCTCCACCCGAGGCTATTTTCCAACTGCTTTTGACGGAGTTAAGAAAAACGGTTCAGGGTACTTGTTCGTGACACAATGACGGATACTTGGAGCGATTTTAAGAATTTTCGTAGGACCCATTTTTTTGCAACAGCCCTCGAAAGACGGCTCTCGATCGAATCGCGATTCGGGGGAAAAAAAATCTTGAATATTATGGCTCCTATCGGCCATTTGGCACACGCTAATTCAGAGTGGCATTGAATTATATGTCCTCGAAGAGCGGCACTCGATATTGGGCCTTATATTGGATACCCGCCCCTCCGAAGCCCCATAGGCCCATCCGAGTGTCTCCACCCGAGGCTATTTTCCAACTGCTATTGACGGAGTTAAGAAAAACGGTTCAGGGTACTTGTTCGTGACACAATGACGGATACTTGGAGCGATTTTAAGAATTTTCGTAGGACCCATTTTTTTGCAACAGCCCTCGAAAGACGGCTCTCGATCGAATCGCGATTCGGGGGAAAAAAAATCTTGAATATTATGGCTCCTATCGGCCATTTGGCACACGCTAATTCAGAGTGGCATTGAATTATATGTCCTCGAAGAGCGGCACTCGATATTGGGCCTTATTTTGGATACCCGCCCCTCCAAAGCCCCATAGGCCCATCCGAGTGTCTCCACCCGAGGCTATTTTCCAACTGCTTTTGACGGAGTTAAGAAAAACGGTTCAGGGTACTTGTTCGTGACACAATGACGGATACTTGGAGCGATTTTAAGAATTTTCGTAGGACCCATTTTTTTGCAACAGCCCTCGAAAGACGGCTCTCGATCGAATCGCGATTCGGGGGAAAAAAAATCTTGAATATTATGGCTCCTATCGGCCATTTGGCACACGCTAATTCAGAGTGGCATTGAATTATATGTCCTCGAAGAGCGGCACTCGATATTGGGCCTTATTTTGGATACCCGCCCCTCCAAAGCCCCATAGGCCCATCCGAGTGTCTCCACCCGAGGCTATTTTCCAACTGCTATTGACGGAGTTAAGAAAAACGGTTCAGGGTACTTGTTCGTGACACAATGACGGATACTTGGAGCGATTTTAAGAATTTTCGTAGGACCCATTTTTTTGCAACAGCCCTCGAAAAACGGCTCTCGATCGAATCGCGATTCGGGGGAAAAAAAATCTTGAATATTATGGCTCCTATCGGCCATTTGGCACACGCTAATTCAGAGTGGCATTGAATTATATGTCCTCGAAGAGCGGCACTCGATATTGGGCCTTATTTTGGATACCCGCCCCTCCAAAGCCCCATAGGCCCATCCGAGTGTCTCCACCCGAGGCTATTTTCCAACTGCTATTGACGGAGTTAAGAAAAACGGTTCAGGGTACTTGTTCGTGACACAATGACGGATACTTGGAGCGATTTTAAGAATTTTCGTAGGACCCATTTTTTTGCAACAGCCCTCGAAAGACGGCTCTCGATCGAATCGCGATTCGGGGGAAAAAAATCTTGAATATTATGGCTCCTATCGGCCATTTGGCACACGCTAATTCAGAGTGGCATTGAATTATATGTCCTCGAAGAGCGGCACTCGATATTGGGCCTTATATTGGATACCCGCCCCTCCAAAGCCCCATAGGCCCATCCGAGTGTCTCCACCCGAGGCTATTTTCCAACTGCTATTGACGGAGTTAAGAAAAACGGTTCAGGGTACTTGTTCGTGACACAATGACGGATACTTGGAGCGATTTTAAGAATTTTCGTAGGACCCATTTTTTTGCAACAGCCCTCGAAAGACGGCTCTCGATCGAATCGCGATTCGGGGGAAAAAAAATCTTGAATATTATGGCTCCTATCGGCCATTTGGCACACGCTAATTCAGAGTGGCATTGAATTATATGTCCTCGAAGAGCGGCACTCGATATTGGGCCTTATTTTGGATACCCGCCCCTCCAAAGCCCCATAGGCCCATCCGAGTGTCTCCACCCGAGGCTATTTTCCAACTGCTTTTGACGGAGTTAAGAAAAACGGTTCAGGGTACTTGTTCGTGACACAATGACGGATACTTGGAGCGATTTTAAGAATTTTCGTAGGACCCATTTTTTTGCAACAGCCCTCGAAAGACGGCTCTCGATCGAATCGCGATTCGGGGGACAAAAAATCTTGAATATTATGGCTCCTATCGGCCATTTGGCACACGCTAATTCAGAGTGGCATTGAATTATATGTCCTCGAAGAGCGGCACTCGATATTGGGCCTTATTTTGGATACCCGCCCCTCCAAAGCCCCATAGGCCCATCCGAGTGTCTCCACCCGAGGCTATTTTCCAACTGCTATTGACGGAGTTAAGAAAAACGGTTCAGGGTACTTGTTCGTGACACAATGACGGATACTTGGAGCGATTTTAAGAATTTTCGTAGGACCCATTTTTTTGCAACAGCCCTCGAAAGACGGCTCTCGATCGAATCGCGATTCGGGGGAAAAAAAATCTTGAATATTATGGCTCCTATCGGCCATTTGGCACACGCTAATTCAGAGTGGCATTGAATTATATGTCCTCGAAGAGCGGCACTCGATATTGGGCCTTATTTTGGATACCCGCCCCTCCAAAGCCCCATAGGCCCATCCGAGTGTCTCCACCCGAGGCTATTTTCCAACTGCTATTGACGGAGTTAAGAAAAACGGTTCAGGGTACTTGTTCGTGACACAATGACGGATACTTGGAGCGATTTTAAGAATTTTCGTAGGACCCATTTTTTTGCAACAGCCCTCGAAAGACGGCTCTCGATCGAATCGCGATTCGGGGGAAAAAAAATCTTGAATATCAGGGCTCCTATGGGCCATTTGGCACACGGTAATTCAGTGTGGCATTGAATTATATGTCCTCGAAGAGCGGCACTCGATATTGGGCCTTATTTTGGATACCCGCCCCTCCAAAGCCCCATAGGCCCATCCGAGTGTCTCCACCCGAGGCTATTTTCCAACTGCTATTGACGGAGTTAAGAAAAACGGTTCAGGGTACTTGTTCGTGACACAATGACGGATACTTGGAGCGATTTTAAGAATTTTCGTAGGACCCATTTTTTTGCAACAGCCCTCGAAAGACGGCTCTCGATCGAATCGCGATTCGGGGGAAAAAAAATCTTGAATATTATGGCTCCTATCGGCCATTTGGCACACGCTAATTCAGAGTGGCATTGAATTATATGTCCTCGAAGAGCGGCACTCGATATTGGGCCTTATATTGGATACCCGCCCCTCCAAAGCCCCATAGGCCCATCCGAGTGTCTCCACCCGAGGCTATTTTCCAACTGCTATTGACGGAGTTAAGAAAAACGGTTCAGGGTACTTGTTCGTGACACAATGACGGATACTTGGAGCGATTTTAAGAATTTTCGTAGGACCCATTTTTTTGCAACAGCCCTCGAAAGACGGCTCTCGATCGAATCGCGATTCGGGGGAAAAAAAATCTTGAATATTATGGCTCCTATCGGCCATTTGGCACACGCTAATTCAGAGTGGCATTGAATTATATGTCCTCGAAGAGCGGCACTCGATATTGGGCCTTATATTGGATACCCGCCCCTCCAAAGCCCCATAGGCCCATCCGAGTGTCTCCACCCGAGGCTATTTTCCAACTGCTATTGACGGAGTTAAGAAAAACGGTTCAGGGTACTTGTTCGTGACACAATGACGGATACTTGGAGCGATTTTAAGAATTTTCGTAGGACCCATTTTTTTGCAACAGCCCTCGAAAGACGGCTCTCGATCGAATCGCGATTCGGGGGAAAAAAAATCTTGAATATTATGGCTCCTATCGGCCATTTGGCACACGCTAATTCAGAGTGGCATTGAATTATATGTCCTCGAAGAGCGGCACTCGATATTGGGCCTTATATTGGATACCCGCCCCTCCAAAGCCCCATAGGCCCATCCGAGTGTCTCCACCCGAGGCTATTTTCCAACTGCTATTGACGGAGTTAAGAAAAACGGTTCAGGGTACTTGTTCGTGACACAATGACGGATACTTGGAGCGATTTTAAGAATTTTCGTAGGACCCATTTTTTTGCAACAGCCCTCGAAAGACGGCTCTCGATCGAATCGCGATTCGGGGGAAAAAAAATCTTGAATATTATGGCTCCTATCGGCCATTTGGCACACGCTAATTCAGAGTGGCATTGAATTATATGTCCTCGAAGAGCGGCACTCGATATTGGGCCTTATTTTGGATACCCGCCCCTCCAAAGCCCCATAGGCCCATCCGAGTGTCTCCACCCGAGGCTATTTTCCAACTGCTATTGACGGAGTTAAGAAAAACGGTTCAGGGTACTTGTTCGTGACACAATGACGGATACTTGGAGCGATTTTAAGAATTTTCGTAGGACCCATTTTTTTGCAACAGCCCTCGAAAGACGGCTCTCGATCGAATCGCGATTCGGGGGAAAAAAAATCTTGAATATTATGGCTCCTATCGGCCATTTGGCACACGCTAATTCAGAGTGGCATTGAATTATATGTCCTCGAAGAGCGGCACTCGATATTGGGCCTTATTTTGGATACCCGCCCCTCCAAAGCCCCATAGGCCCATCCGAGTGTCTCCACCCGAGGCTATTTTCCAACTGCTATTGACGGAGTTAAGAAAAACGGTTCAGGGTACTTGTTCGTGACACAATGACGGATACTTGGAGCGATTTTAAGAATTTTCGTAGGACCCATTTTTTTGCAACAGCCCTCGAAAGACGGCTCTCGATCGAATCGCGATTCGGGGGAAAAAAAATCTTGAATATTATGGCTCCTATCGGCCATTTGGCACACGCTAATTCAGAGTGGCATTGAATTATATGTCCTCGAAGAGCGGCACTCGATATTGGGCCTTATTTTGGATACCCGCCCCTCCAAAGCCCCATAGGCCCATCCGAGTGTCTCCACCCGAGGCTATTTTCCAACTGCTATTGACGGAGTTAAGAAAAACGGTTCAGGGTACTTGTTCGTGACACAATGACGGATACTTGGAGCGATTTTAAGAATTTTCGTAGGACCCATTTTTTTGCAACAGCCCTCGAAAGACGGCTCTCGATCGAATCGCGATTCGGGGGAAAAAAAATCTTGAATATCAGGGCTCCTATGGGCCATTTGGCACACGGTAATTCAGTGTGGCATTGAATTATATGTCCTCGAAGAGCGGCACTCGATATTGGGCCTTATTTTGGATACCCGCCCCTCCAAAGCCCCATAGGCCCATCCGAGTGTCTCCACCCGAGGCTATTTTCCAACTGCTATTGACGGAGTTAAGAAAAACGGTTCAGGGTACTTGTTCGTGACACAATGACGGATACTTGGAGCGATTTTAAGAATTTTCGTAGGACCCATTTTTTTGCAACAGCCCTCGAAAGACGGCTCTCGATCGAATCGCGATTCGGGGGAAAAAAAATCTTGAATATTATGGCTCCTATCGGCCATTTGGCACACGCTAATTCAGAGTGGCATTGAATTATATGTCCTCGAAGAGCGGCACTCGATATTGGGCCTTATATTGGATACCCGCCCCTCCAAAGCCCCATAGGCCCATCCGAGTGTCTCCACCCGAGGCTATTTTCCAACTGCTATTGACGGAGTTAAGAAAAACGGTTCAGGGTACTTGTTCGTGACACAATGACGGATACTTGGAGCGATTTTAAGAATTTTCGTAGGACCCATTTTTTTGCAACAGCCCTCGAAAGACGGCTCTCGATCGAATCGCGATTCGAGGGAAAAAAAATCTTGAATATCAGGGCTCCTATGGGCCATTTGGCACACGGTAATTCAGTGTGGCATTGAATTATATGTCCTCGAAGAGCGGCACTCGATATTGGGCCTTATTTTGGATACCCGCCCCTCCAAAGCCCCATAGGCCCATCCGAGTGTCTCCACCCGAGGCTATTTTCCAACTGCTATTGACGGAGTTAAGAAAAACGGTTCAGGGTACTTGTTCGTGACACAATGACGGATACTTGGAGCGATTTTAAGAATTTTCGTAGGACCCATTTTTTTGCAACAACCCTCGAAAGACGGCTCTCGATCGAATCGCGATTCGGGGGAAAAAAAATCTTGAATATCAGGGCTCCTATGGGCCATTTGGCACACGGTAATTCAGTGTGGCATTGAATTATATGTCCTCGAAGAGCGGCACTCGATATTGGGCCTTATTTTGGATACCCGCCCCTCCAAAGCCCCATAGGCCCATCCGAGTGTCTCCACCCGAGGCTATTTTCCAACTGCTATTGACGGAGTTAAGAAAAACGGTTCAGGGTACTTGTTCGTGACACAATGACGGATACTTGGAGCGATTTTAAGAATTTTCGTAGGACCCATTTTTTTGCAACAGCCCTCGAAAGACGGCTCTCGATCGAATCGCGATTCGGGGGAAAAAAAATCTTGAATATTATGGCTCCTATCGGCCATTTGGCACACGCTAATTCAGAGTGGCATTGAATTATATGTCCTCGAAGAGCGGCACTCGATATTGGGCCTTATATTGGATACCCGCCCCTCCAAAGCCCCATAGGCCCATCCGAGTGTCTCCACCCGAGGCTATTTTCCAACTGCTATTGACGGAGTTAAGAAAAACGGTTCAGGGTACTTGTTCGTGACACAATGACGGATACTTGGAGCGATTTTAAGAATTTTCGTAGGACCCATTTTTTGCAACAGCCCTCGAAAGACGGCTCTCGATCGAATCGCGATTCGAGGGAAAAAAAATCTTGAATATCAGGGCTCCTATGGGCCATTTGGCACACGGTAATTCAGTGTGGCATTGAATTATATGTCCTCGAAGAGCGGCACTCGATATTGGGCCTTATTTTGGATACCCGCCCCTCCAAAGCCCCATAGGCCCATCCGAGTGTCTCCACCCGAGGCTATTTTCCAACTGCTTTTGACGGAGTTAAGAAAAACGGTTCAGGGTACTTGTTCGTGACACAATGACGGATACTTGGAGCGATTTTAAGAATTTTCGTAGGACCCATTTTTTTGCAACAGCCCTCGAAAGACGGCTCTCGATCGAATCGCGATTCGGGGGAAAAAAAATCTTGAATATTATGGCTCCTATCGGCCATTTGGCACACGCTAATTCAGAGTGGCATTGAATTATATGTCCTCGAAGAGCGGCACTCGATATTGGGCCTTATTTTGGATACCCGCCCCTCCAAAGCCCCATAGGCCCATCCGAGTGTCTCCACCCGAGGCTATTTTCCAACTGCTATTGACGGAGTTAAGAAAAACGGTTCAGGGTACTTGTTCGTGACACAATGACGGATACTTGGAGCGATTTTAAGAATTTTCGTAGGACCCATTTTTTTGCAACAGCCCTCGAAAGACGGCTCTCGATCGAATCGCGATTCGGGGGAAAAAAATCTTGAATATTATGGCTCCTATCGGCCATTTGGCACACGCTAATTCAGAGTGGCATTGAATTATATGTCCTCGAAGAGCGGCACTCGATATTGGGCCTTATATTGGATACCCGCCCCTCCAAAGCCCCATAGGCCCATCCGAGTGTCTCCACCCGAGGCTATTTTCCAACTGCTATTGACGGAGTTAAGAAAAACGGTTCAGGGTACTTGTTCGTGACACAATGACGGATACTTGGAGCGATTTTAAGAATTTTCGTAGGACCCATTTTTTTGCAACAGCCCTCGAAAGACGGCTCTCGATCGAATCGCGATTCGGGGGAAAAAAAATCTTGAATATTATGGCTCCTATCGGCCATTTGGCACACGCTAATTCAGAGTGGCATTGAATTATATGTCCTCGAAGAGCGGCACTCGATATTGGGCCTTATTTTGGATACCCGCCCCTCCAAAGCCCCATAGGCCCATCCGAGTGTCTCCACCCGAGGCTATTTTCCAACTGCTTTTGACGGAGTTAAGAAAAACGGTTCAGGGTACTTGTTCGTGACACAATGACGGATACTTGGAGCGATTTTAAGAATTTTCGTAGGACCCATTTTTTTGCAACAGCCCTCGAAAGACGGCTCTCGATCGAATCGCGATTCGGGGGACAAAAAATCTTGAATATTATGGCTCCTATCGGCCATTTGGCACACGCTAATTCAGAGTGGCATTGAATTATATGTCCTCGAAGAGCGGCACTCGATATTGGGCCTTATTTTGGATACCCGCCCCTCCAAAGCCCCATAGGCCCATCCGAGTGTCTCCACCCGAGGCTATTTTCCAACTGCTATTGACGGAGTTAAGAAAAACGGTTCAGGGTACTTGTTCGTGACACAATGACGGATACTTGGAGCGATTTTAAGAATTTTCGTAGGACCCATTTTTTTGCAACAGCCCTCGAAAGACGGCTCTCGATCGAATCGCGATTCGGGGGAAAAAAAATCTTGAATATTATGGCTCCTATCGGCCATTTGGCACACGCTAATTCAGAGTGGCATTGAATTATATGTCCTCGAAGAGCGGCACTCGATATTGGGCCTTATTTTGGATACCCGCCCCTCCAAAGCCCCATAGGCCCATCCGAGTGTCTCCACCCGAGGCTATTTTCCAACTGCTATTGACGGAGTTAAGAAAAACGGTTCAGGGTACTTGTTCGTGACACAATGACGGATACTTGGAGCGATTTTAAGAATTTTCGTAGGACCCATTTTTTTGCAACAGCCCTCGAAAGACGGCTCTCGATCGAATCACGATTCGGGGGAAAAAAAATCTTGAATATCAGGGCTCCTATGGGCCATTTGGCACACGGTAATTCAGTGTGGCATTGAATTATATGTCCTCGAAGAGCGGCACTCGATATTGGGCCTTATTTTGGATACCCGCCCCTCCAAAGCCCCATAGGCCCATCCGAGTGTCTCCACCCGAGGCTATTTTCCAACTGCTATTGACGGAGTTAAGAAAAACGGTTCAGGGTACTTGTTCGTGACACAATGACGGATACTTGGAGCGATTTTAAGAATTTTCGTAGGACCCATTTTTTTGCAACAGCCCTCGAAAGACGGCTCTCGATCGAATCGCGATTCGGGGGAAAAAAAATCTTGAATATTATGGCTCCTATCGGCCATTTGGCACACGCTAATTCAGAGTGGCATTGAATTATATGTCCTCGAAGAGCGGCACTCGATATTGGGCCTTATATTGGATACCCGCCCCTCCAAAGCCCCATAGGCCCATCCGAGTGTCTCCACCCGAGGCTATTTTCCAACTGCTATTGACGGAGTTAAGAAAAACGGTTCAGGGTACTTGTTCGTGACACAATGACGGATACTTGGAGCGATTTTAAGAATTTTCGTAGGACCCATTTTTTTGCAACAGCCCTCGAAAGACGGCTCTCGATCGAATCGCGATTCGGGGGAAAAAAAATCTTGAATATTATGGCTCCTATCGGCCATTTGGCACACGCTAATTCAGAGTGGCATTGAATTATATGTCCTCGAAGAGCGGCACTCGATATTGGGCCTTATATTGGATACCCGCCCCTCCAAAGCCCCATAGGCCCATCCGAGTGTCTCCACCCGAGGCTATTTTCCAACTGCTATTGACGGAGTTAAGAAAAACGGTTCAGGGTACTTGTTCGTGACACAATGACGGATACTTGGAGCGATTTTAAGAATTTTCGTAGGACCCATTTTTTTGCAACAGCCCTCGAAAGACGGCTCTCGATCGAATCGCGATTCGGGGGAAAAAAAATCTTGAATATTATGGCTCCTATCGGCCATTTGGCACACGCTAATTCAGAGTGGCATTGAATTATATGTCCTCGAAGAGCGGCACTCGATATTGGGCCTTATATTGGATACCCGCCCCTCCAAAGCCCCATAGGCCCATCCGAGTGTCTCCACCCGAGGCTATTTTCCAACTGCTATTGACGGAGTTAAGAAAAACGGTTCAGGGTACTTGTTCGTGACACAATGACGGATACTTGGAGCGATTTTAAGAATTTTCGTAGGACCCATTTTTTTGCAACAGCCCTCGAAAGACGGCTCTCGATCGAATCGCGATTCGAGGGAAAAAAAATCTTGAATATCAGGGCTCCTATGGGCCATTTGGCACACGGTAATTCAGTGTGGCATTGAATTATATGTCCTCGAAGAGCGGCACTCGATATTGGGCCTTATTTTGGATACCCGCCCCTCCAAAGCCCCATAGGCCCATCCGAGTGTCTCCACCCGAGGCTATTTTCCAACTGCTATTGACGGAGTTAAGAAAAACGGTTCAGGGTACTTGTTCGTGACACAATGACGGATACTTGGAGCGATTTTAAGAATTTTCGTAGGACCCATTTTTTTGCAACAACCCTCGAAAGACGGCTCTCGATCGAATCGCGATTCGGGGGAAAAAAAATCTTGAATATCAGGGCTCCTATGGGCCATTTGGCACACGGTAATTCAGTGTGGCATTGAATTATATGTCCTCGAAGAGCGGCACTCGATATTGGGCCTTATTTTGGATACCCGCCCCTCCAAAGCCCCATAGGCCCATCCGAGTGTCTCCACCCGAGGCTATTTTCCAACTGCTATTGACGGAGTTAAGAAAAACGGTTCAGGGTACTTGTTCGTGACACAATGACGGATACTTGGAGCGATTTTAAGAATTTTCGTAGGACCCATTTTTTTGCAACAGCCCTCGAAAGACGGCTCTCGATCGAATCGCGATTCGGGGGAAAAAAAATCTTGAATATTATGGCTCCTATCGGCCATTTGGCACACGCTAATTCAGAGTGGCATTGAATTATATGTCCTCGAAGAGCGGCACTCGATATTGGGCCTTATATTGGATACCCGCCCCTCCAAAGCCCCATAGGCCCATCCGAGTGTCTCCACCCGAGGCTATTTTCCAACTGCTATTGACGGAGTTAAGAAAAACGGTTCAGGGTACTTGTTCGTGACACAATGACGGATACTTGGAGCGATTTTAAGAATTTTCGTAGGACCCATTTTTTGCAACAGCCCTCGAAAGACGGCTCTCGATCGAATCGCGATTCGAGGGAAAAAAAATCTTGAATATCAGGGCTCCTATGGGCCATTTGGCACACGCTAATTCAGTGTGGCATTGAATTATATGTCCTCGAAGAGCGGCACTCGATATTGGGCCTTATTTTGGATACCCGCCCCTCCAAAGCCCCATAGGCCCATCCGAGTGTCTCCACCCGAGGCTATTTTCCAACTGCTATTGACGGAGTTAAGAAAAACGGTTCAGGGTACTTGTTCGTGACACAATGACGGATACTTGGAGCGATTTTAAGAATTTTCGTAGGACCCATTTTTTTGCAACAGCCCTCGAAAGACGGCTCTCGATCGAATCGCGATTCGGGGGAAAAAAAATCTTGAATATCAGGGCTCCTATGGGCCATTTGGCACACGGTAATTCAGTGTGGCATTGAATTATATGTCCTCGAAGAGCGGCACTCGATATTGGGCCTTATTTTGGATACCCGCCCCTCCAAAGCCCCATAGGCCCATCCGAGTGTCTCCACCCGAGGCTATTTTCCAACTGCTATTGACAGAGTTAAGAAAAACGGTTCAGGGTACTTGTTCGTGACACAATGACGGATACTTGGAGCGATTTTAAGAATTTTCGTAGGACCCATTTTTTTGCAACAGCCCTCGAAAGACGGCTCTCGATCGAATCGCGATTCGGGGGAAAAAAAATCTTGAATATCAGGGCTCCTATGGGCCATTTGGCACACGGTAATTCAGTGTGGCATTGAATTATATGTCCTCGAAGAGCGGCACTCGATATTGGGCCTTATTTTGGATACCCGCCCCTCCAAAGCCCCATAGGCCCATCCGAGTGTCTCCACCCGAGGCTATTTTCCAACTGCTATTGACGGAGTTAAGAAAAACGGTTCAGGGTACTTGTTCGTGACACAATGACGGATACTTGGAGCGATTTTAAGAATTTTCGTAGGACCCATTTTTTTGCAACAGCCCTCGAAAGACGGCTCTCGATCGAATCGCGATTCGGGGGAAAAAAAATCTTGAATATTATGGCTCCTATCGGCCATTTGGCACACGCTAATTCAGAGTGGCATTGAATTATATGTCCTCGAAGAGCGGCACTCGATATTGGGCCTTATATTGGATACCCGCCCCTCCAAAGCCCCATAGGCCCATCCGAGTGTCTCCACCCGAGGCTATTTTCCAACTGCTATTGACGGAGTTAAGAAAAACGGTTCAGGGTACTTGTTCGTGACACAATGACGGATACTTGGAGCGATTTTAAGAATTTTCGTAGGACCCATTTTTTTGCAACAGCCCTCGAAAGACGGCTCTCGATCGAATCGCGATTCGGGGGAAAAAAAATCTTGAATATTATGGCTCCTATCGGCCATTTGGCACACGCTAATTCAGAGTGGCATTGAATTATATGTCCTCGAAGAGCGGCACTCGATATTGGGCCTTATATTGGATACCCGCCCCTCCAAAGCCCCATAGGCCCATCCGAGTGTCTCCACCCGAGGCTATTTTCCAACTGCTATTGACGGAGTTAAGAAAAACGGTTCAGGGTACTTGTTCGTGACACAATGACGGATACTTGGAGCGATTTTAAGAATTTTCGTAGGACCCATTTTTTTGCAACAGCCCTCGAAAGACGGCTCTCGATCGAATCGCGATTCGGGGGAAAAAAAATCTTGAATATTATGGCTCCTATCGGCCATTTGGCACACGCTAATTCAGAGTGGCATTGAATTATATGTCCTCGAAGAGCGGCACTCGATATTGGGCCTTATATTGGATACCCGCCCCTCCAAAGCCCCATAGGCCCATCCGAGTGTCTCCACCCGAGGCTATTTTCCAACTGCTATTGACGGAGTTAAGAAAAACGGTTCAGGGTACTTGTTCGTGACACAATGACGGATACTTGGAGCGATTTTAAGAATTTTCGTAGGACCCATTTTTTTGCAACAGCCCTCGAAAGACGGCTCTCGATCGAATCGCGATTCGGGGGAAAAAAAATCTTGAATATTATGGCTCCTATCGGCCATTTGGCACACGCTAATTCAGAGTGGCATTGAATTATATGTCCTCGAAGAGCGGCACTCGATATTGGGCCTTATATTGGATACCCGCCCCTCCAAAGCCCCATAGGCCCATCCGAGTGTCTCCACCCGAGGCTATTTTCCAACTGCTATTGACGGAGTTAAGAAAAACGGTTCAGGGTACTTGTTCGTGACACAATGACGGATACTTGGAGCGATTTTAAGAATTTTCGTAGGACCCATTTTTTTGCAACAGCCCTCGAAAGACGGCTCTCGATCGAATCGCGATTCGGGGGAAAAAAAATCTTGAATATTATGGCTCCTATCGGCCATTTGGCACACGCTAATTCAGAGTGGCATTGAATTATATGTCCTCGAAGAGCGGCACTCGATATTGGGCCTTATTTTGGATACCCGCCCCTCCAAAGCCCCATAGGCCCATCCGAGTGTCTCCACCCGAGGCTATTTTCCAACTGCTTTTGACGGAGTTAAGAAAAACGGTTCAGGGTACTTGTTCGTGACACAATGACGGATACTTGGAGCGATTTTAAGAATTTTCGTAGGACCCATTTTTTTGCAACAGCCCTCGAAAGACGGCTCTCGATCGAATCGCGATTCGGGGGAAAAAAAATCTTGAATATTATGGCTCCTATCGGCCATTTGGCACACGCTAATTCAGAGTGGCATTGAATTATATGTCCTCGAAGAGCGGCACTCGATATTGGGCCTTATTTTGGATACCCGCCCCTCCAAAGCCCCATAGGCCCATCCGAGTGTCTCCACCCGAGGCTATTTTCCAACTGCTATTGACGGAGTTAAGAAAAACGGTTCAGGGTACTTGTTCGTGACACAATGACGGATACTTGGAGCGATTTTAAGAATTTTCGTAGGACCCATTTTTTTGCAACAGCCCTCGAAAGACGGCTCTCGATCGAATCGCGATTCGGGGGAAAAAAATCTTGAATATTATGGCTCCTATCGGCCATTTGGCACACGCTAATTCAGAGTGGCATTGAATTATATGTCCTCGAAGAGCGGCACTCGATATTGGGCCTTATTTTGGATACCCGCCCCTCCAAAGCCCCATAGGCCCATCCGAGTGTCTCCACCCGAGGCTATTTTCCAACTGCTTTTGACGGAGTTAAGAAAAACGGTTCAGGGTACTTGTTCGTGACACAATGACGGATACTTGGAGCGATTTTAAGAATTTTCGTAGGACCCATTTTTTTGCAACAGCCCTCGAAAGACGGCTCTCGATCGAATCGCGATTCGGGGGAAAAAAAATCTTGAATATTATGGCTCCTATCGGCCATTTGGCACACGCTAATTCAGAGTGGCATTGAATTATATGTCCTCGAAGAGCGGCACTCGATATTGGGCCTTATTTTGGATACCCGCCCCTCCAAAGCCCCATAGGCCCATCCGAGTGTCTCCACCCGAGGCTATTTTCCAACTGCTATTGACGGAGTTAAGAAAAACGGTTCAGGGTACTTGTTCGTGACACAATGACGGATACTTGGAGCGATTTTAAGAATTTTCGTAGGACCCATTTTTTTGCAACAGCCCTCGAAAGACGGCTCTCGATCGAATCGCGATTCGGGGGAAAAAAAATCTTGAATATTATGGCTCCTATCGGCCATTTGGCACACGCTAATTCAGAGTGGCATTGAATTATATGTCCTCGAAGAGCGGCACTCGATATTGGGCCTTATATTGGATACCCGCCCCTCCAAAGCCCCATAGGCCCATCCGAGTGTCTCCACCCGAGGCTATTTTCCAACTGCTATTGACGGAGTTAAGAAAAACGGTTCAGGGTACTTGTTCGTGACACAATGACGGATACTTGGAGCGATTTTAAGAATTTTCGTAGGACCCATTTTTTTGCAACAGCCCTCGAAAGACGGCTCTCGATCGAATCGCGATTCGGGGGAAAAAAAATCTTGAATATTATGGCTCCTATCGGCCATTTGGCACACGCTAATTCAGAGTGGCATTGAATTATATGTCCTCGAAGAGCGGCACTCGATATTGGGCCTTATATTGGATACCCGCCCCTCCAAAGCCCCATAGGCCCATCCGAGTGTCTCCACCCGAGGCTATTTTCCAACTGCTATTGACGGAGTTAAGAAAAACGGTTCAGGGTACTTGTTCGTGACACAATGACGGATACTTGGAGCGATTTTAAGAATTTTCGTAGGACCCATTTTTTTGCAACAGCCCTCGAAAGACGGCTCTCGATCGAATCGCGATTCGGGGGAAAAAAAATCTTGAATATTATGGCTCCTATCGGCCATTTGGCACACGCTAATTTAGAGTGGCATTGAATTATATGTCCTCGAAGAGCGGCACTCGATATTGGGCCTTATTTTGGATACCCGCCCCTCCAAAGCCCCATAGGCCCATCCGAGTGTCTCCACCCGAGGCTATTTTCCAACTGCTTTTGACGGAGTTAAGAAAAACGGTTCAGGGTACTTGTTCGTGACACAATGACGGATACTTGGAGCGATTTTAAGAATTTTCGTAGGACCCATTTTTTTGCAACAGCCCTCGAAAGACGGCTCTCGATCGAATCGCGATTCGGGAGAAAAAAATCTTGAATATTATGGCTCCTATCGGCCATTTGGCACACGCTAATTCAGAGTGGCATTGAATTATATGTCCTCGAAGAGCGGCACTCGATATTGGGCCTTATTTTGGATACCCGCCCCTCCAAAGCCCCATAGGCCCATCCGAGTGTCTCCACCCGAGGCTATTTTCCAACTGCTATTGACGGAGTTAAGAAAAACGGTTCAGGGTACTTGTTCGTGACACAATGACGGATACTTGGAGCGATTTTAAGAATTTTCGTAGGACCCATTTTTTTGCAACAGCCCTCGAAAGACGGCTCTCGATCGAATCGCGATTCGGGGGAAAAAAAATCTTGAATATTATGGCTCCTATCGGCCATTTGGCACACGCTAATTCAGAGTGGCATTGAATTATATGTCCTCGAAGAGCGGCACTCGATATTGGGCCTTATTTTGGATACCCGCCCCTCCAAAGCCCCATAGGCCCATCCGAGTGTCTCCACCCGAGGCTATTTTCCAACTGCTATTGACGGAGTTAAGAAAAACGGTTCAGGGTACTTGTTCGTGACACAATGACGGATACTTGGAGCGATTTTAAGAATTTTCGTAGGACCCATTTTTTTGCAACAGCCCTCGAAAGACGGCTCTCGATCGAATCGCGATTCGGGGGAAAAAAAATCTTGAATATTATGGCTCCTATCGGCCATTTGGCACACGCTAATTCAGAGTGGCATTGAATTATATGTCCTCGAAGAGCGGCACTCGATATTGGGCCTTATTTTGGATACCCGCCCCTCCAAAGCCCCATAGGCCCATCCGAGTGTCTCCACCCGAGGCTATTTTCCAACTGCTTTTGACGGAGTTAAGAAAAACGGTTCAGGGTACTTGTTCGTGACACAATGACGGATACTTGGAGCGATTTTAAGAATTTTCGTAGGACCCATTTTTTTGCAACAGCCCTCGAAAGACGGCTCTCGATCGAATCGCGATTCGGGGGAAAAAAAATCTTGAATATTATGGCTCCTATCGGCCATTTGGCACACGCTAATTCAGAGTGGCATTGAATTATATGTCCTCGAAGAGCGGCACTCGATATTGGGCCTTATTTTGGATACCCGCCCCTCCAAAGCCCCATAGGCCCATCCGAGTGTCTCCACCCGAGGCTATTTTCCAACTGCTATTGACGGAGTTAAGAAAAACGGTTCAGGGTACTTGTTCGTGACACAATGACGGATACTTGGAGCGATTTTAAGAATTTTCGTAGGACCCATTTTTTTGCAACAGCCCTCGAAAGACGGCTCTCGATCGAATCGCGATTCGGGGGAAAAAAAATCTTGAATATTATGGCTCCTATCGGCCATTTGGCACACGCTAATTCAGAGTGGCATTGAATTATATGTCCTCGAAGAGCGGCACTCGATATTGGGCCTTATTTTGGATACCCGCCCCTCCAAAGCCCCATAGGCCCATCCGAGTGTCTCCACCCGAGGCTATTTTCCAACTGCTATTGACGGAGTTAAGAAAAACGGTTCAGGGTACTTGTTCGTGACACAATGACGGATACTTGGAGCGATTTTAAGAATTTTCGTAGGACCCATTTTTTTGCAACAGCCCTCGAAAGACGGCTCTCGATCGAATCGCGATTCGGGGGAAAAAAAATCTTGAATATTATGGCTCCTATCGGCAATTTGGCACACGCTAATTCAGAGTGGCATTGAATTATATGTCCTCGAAGAGCGGCACTCGATATTGGGCCTTATATTGGATACCCGCCCCTCCAAAGCCCCATAGGCCCATCCGAGTGTCTCCACCCGAGGCTATTTTCCAACTGCTATTGACGGAGTTAAGAAAAACGGTTCAGGGTACTTGTTCGTGACACAATGACGGATACTTGGAGCGATTTTAAGAATTTTCGTAGGACCCATTTTTTTGCAACAGCCCTCGAAAGACGGCTCTCGATCGAATCGCGATTCGGGGGAAAAAAAATCTTGAATATTATGGCTCCTATCGGCCATTTGGCAGACGCTAATTCAGAGTGGCATTGAATTATATGTCCTCGAAGAGCGGCACTCGATATTGGGCCTTATATTGGATACCCGCTCCTCCAAAGCCCCATAGGCCCATCCGAGTGTCTCCACCCGAGGCTATTTTCCAACTGCTATTGACGGAGTTAAGAAAAACGGTTCAGGGTACTTGTTCGTGACACAATGACGGATACTTGGAGCGATTTTAAGAATTTTCGTAGGACCCATTTTTTTGCAACAGCCCTCGAAAGACGGCTCTCGATCGAATCGCGATTCGGGGGAAAAAAAATCTTGAATATTATGGCTCCTATCGGCCATTTGGCACACGCTAATTCAGAGTGGCATTGAATTATATGTCCTCGAAGAGCGGCACTCGATATTGGGCCTTATTTTGGATACCCGCCCCTCCAAAGCCCCATAGGCCCATCCGAGTGTCTCCACCCGAGGCTATTTTCCAACTGCTATTGACGGAGTTAAGAAAAACGGTTCAGGGTACTTGTTCGTGACACAATGACGGATACTTGGAGCGATTTTAAGAATTTTCGTAGGACCCATTTTTTTGCAACAGCCCTCGAAAGACGGCTCTCGATCGAATCGCGATTCGGGGGAAAAAAAATCTTGAATATTAGGGCTCCTATCGGCCATTTGGCAGACGCTAATTCAGAGTGGCAGTCAATTATATGTCCTCGAAGAGCGGCACTCGATATTGGGCCTTATTTTGGATACCCGCCCCTCCAAAGCCCCATAGGCCCATCCGAGTGTCTCCACCCGAGGCTATTTTCCAACTGCTATTGACGGAGTTAAGAAAAACGGTTCAGGGTACTTGTTCGTGACACAATGACGGATACTTGGAGCGATTTTAAGAATTTTCGTAGGACCCATTTTTTTGCAACAGCCCTCGAAAGACGGCTCTCGATCGAATCGCGATTCGGGGGAAAAAAAATCTTGAATATTAGGGCTCCTATCGGCCATTTGGCAGACGCTAATTCAGAGTGGCAGTCAATTATATGTCCTCGAAGAGCGGCACTCGATATTGGGCCTTATTTTGGATACCCGCCCCTCCAAAGCCCCATAGGCCCATCCGAGTGTCTCCACCCGAGGCTATTTTCCAACTGCTATTGACGGAGTTAAGAAAAACGGTTCAGGGTACTTGTTCGTGACACAATGACGGATACTTGGAGCGATTTTAAGAATTTTCGTAGGACCCATTTTTTTGCAACAGCCCTCGAAAGACGGCTCTCGATCGAATCGCGATTCGGGGGAAAAAAAATCTTGAATATTAGGGCTCCTATCGGCCATTTGGCACACGCTAATTCAGAGTGGCAGTCAATTATATGTCCTCGAAGAGCGGCACTCGATATTGGGCCTTATTTTGGATACCCGCCCCTCCAAAGCCCCATAGGCCCATCCGAGTGTCTCCACCCGAGGCTATTTTCCAACTGCTATTGACGGAGTTAAGAAAAACGGTTCAGGGTACTTGTTCGTGACACAATGACGGATACTTGGAGCGATTTTAAGAATTTTCGTAGGACCCATTTTTTTGCAACAGCCCTCGAAAGACGGCTCTCGATCGAATCGCGATTCGGGGGAAAAAAAATCTTGAATATTAGGGCTCCTATCGGCCATTTGGCAGACGCTAATTCAGAGCGGCAGTCAATTATATGTCCTCGAAGAGCGGCACTCGATATTGGGCCTTATTTTGGATACCCGCCCCTCCAAAGCCCCATAGGCCCATCCGAGTGTCTCCACCCGAGGCTATTTTCCAACTGCTATTGACGGAGTTAAGAAAAACGGTTCAGGGTACTTGTTCGTGACACAATGACGGATACTTGGAGCGATTTTAAGAATTTTCGTAGGACCCATTTTTTTGCAACAGCCCTCGAAAGACGGCTCTCGATCGAATCGCGATTCGGGGGAAAAAAAATCTTGAATATTAGGGCTCCTATCGGCCATTTGGCAGACGCTAATTCAGAGTGGCAGTCAATTATATGTCCTCGAAGAGCGGCACTCGATATTGGGCCTTATTTTGGATACCCGCCCCTCCAAAGCCCCATAGGCCCATCCGAGTGTCTCCACCCGAGGCTATTTTCCAACTGCTATTGACGGAGTTAAGAAAAACGGTTCAGGGTACTTGTTCGTGACACAATGACGGATACTTGGAGCGATTTTAAGAATTTTCGTAGGACCCATTTTTTTGCAACAGCCCTCGAAAGACGGCTCTCGATCGAATCGCGATTCGAGGGAAAAAAAATCTTGAATATTAGGGCTCCTATCGGCCATTTGGCACACGCTAATTCAGAGTGGCAGTCAATTATATGTCCTCGAAGAGCGGCACTCGATATTGGGCCTTATTTTGGATACCCGCCCCTCCAAAGCCCCATAGGCCCATCCGAGTGTCTCCACCCGAGGCTATTTTCCAACTGCTATTGACGGAGTTAAGAAAAACGGTTCAGGGTACTTGTTCGTGACACAATGACGGATACTTGGAGCGATTTTAAGACTTTTCGTAGGACCCATTTTTTTGCAACAGCCCTCGAAAGACGGCTCTCGATCGAATCGCGATTCGGGGGAAAAAAAATCTTGAATATTAGGGCTCCTATCGGCCATTTGGCACACGCTAATTCAGTGTGGCAGTCAATTATATGTCCTCGAAGAGCGGCACTCGATATTGGGCCTTATTTTGGATACCCGCCCCTCCAAAGCCCCATAGGCCCATCCGAGTGTCTCCACCCGAGGCTATTTTCCAACTGCTATTGACGGAGTTAAGAAAAACGGTTCAGGGTACTTGTTCGTGACACAATGACGGATACTTGGAGCGATTTTAAGAATTTTCGTAGGACCCATTTTTTTGCAACAGCCCTCGAAAGACGGCTCTCGATCGAATCGCGATTCGGGGGAAAAAAAATCTTGAATATTAGGGCTCCTATCGGCCATTTGGCAGACGCTAATTCAGAGTGGCAGTCAATTATATGTCCTCGAAGAGCGGCACTCGATATTGGGCCTTATTTTGGATACCCGCCCCTCCAAAGCCCCATAGGCCCATCCGAGTGTCTCCACCCGAGGCTATTTTCCAACTGCTATTGACGGAGTTAAGAAAAACGGTTCAGGGTACTTGTTCGTGACACAATGACGGATACTTGGAGCGATTTTAAGAATTTTCGTAGGACCCATTTTTTTGCAACAGCCCTCGAAAGACGGCTCTCGATCGAATCGCGATTCGGGGGAAAAAAAATCTTGAATATTAGGGCTCCTATCGGCCATTTGGCACACGCTAATTCAGAGTGGCAGTCAATTATATGTCCTCGAAGAGCGGCACTCGATATTGGGCCTTATTTTGGATACCCGCCCCTCCAAAGCCCCATAGGCCCATCCGAGTGTCTCCACCCGAGGCTATTTTCCAACTGCTATTGACGGAGTTAAGAAAAACGGTTCAGGGTACTTGTTCGTGACACAATGACGGATACTTGGAGCGATTTTAAGAATTTTCGTAGGACCCATTTTTTTGCAACAGCCCTCGAAAGACGGCTCTCGATCGAATCGCGATTCGGGGGAAAAAAAATCTTGAATATTAGGGCTCCTATCGGCCATTTGGCACACGCTAATTCAGAGTGGCAGTCAATTATATGTCCTCGAAGAGCGGCACTCGATATTGGGCCTTATTTTGGATACCCGCCCCTCCAAAGCCCCATAGGCCCATCCGAGTGTCTCCACCCGAGGCTATTTTCCAACTGCTATTGACGGAGTTAAGAAAAACGGTTCAGGGTACTTGTTCGTGACACAATGACGGATACTTGGAGCGATTTTAAGAATTTTCGTAGGACCCATTTTTTTGCAACAGCCCTCGAAAGACGGCTCTCGATCGAATCGCGATTCGGGGGAAAAAAAATCTTGAATATTAGGGCTCCTATCGGCCATTTGGCAGACGCTAATTCAGAGTGGCAGTCAATTATATGTCCTCGAAGAGCGGCACTCGATATTGGGCCTTATTTTGGATACCCGCCCCTCCAAAGCCCCATAGGCCCATCCGAGTGTCTCCACCCGAGGCTATTTTCCAATTGCTATTGACGGAGTTAAGAAAAACGGTTCAGGGTACTTGTTCGTGACACAATGACGGATACTTGGAGCGATTTTAAGAATTTTCGTAGGACCCATTTTTTTGCAACAGCCCTCGAAAGACGGCTCTCGATCGAATCGCGATTCGGGGGAAAAAAAATCTTGAATATTAGGGCTCCTATCGGCCATTTGGCACACGCTAATTCAGAGTGGCAGTCAATTATATGTCCTCGAAGAGCGGCACTCGATATTGGGCCTTATTTTGGATACCCGCCCCTCCAAAGCCCCATAGGCCCATCCGAGTGTCTCCACCCGAGGCTATTTTCCAACTGCTATTGACGGAGTTAAGAAAAACGGTTCAGGGTACTTGTTCGTGACACAATGACGGATACTTGGAGCGATTTTAAGAATTTTCGTAGGACCCATTTTTTTGCAACAGCCCTCGAAAGACGGCTCTCGATCGAATCGCGATTCGGGGGAAAAAAAATCTTGAATATTAGGGCTCCTATCGGCCATTTGGCACACGCTAATTCAGAGTGGCAGTCAATTATATGTCCTCGAAGAGCGGCACTCGATATTGGGCCTTATTTTGGATACCCGCCCCTCCAAAGCCCCATAGGCCCATCCGAGTGTCTCCACCCGAGGCTATTTTCCAACTGCTATTGACGGAGTTAAGAAAAACGGTTCAGGGTACTTGTTCGTGACACAATGACGGATACTTGGAGCGATTTTAAGAATTTTCGTAGGACCCATTTTTTTGCAACAGCCCTCGAAAGACGGCTCTCGATCGAATCGCGATTCGGGGGAAAAAAAATCTTGAATATTAGGGCTCCTATCGGCCATTTGGCACACGCTAATTCAGAGTGGCAGTCAATTATATGTCCTCGAAGAGCGGCACTCGATATTGGGCCTTATTTTGGATACCCGCCCCTCCAAAGCCCCATAGGCCCATCCGAGTGTCTCCACCCGAGGCTATTTTCCAACTGCTATTGACGGAGTTAAGAAAAACGGTTCAGGGTACTTGTTCGTGACACAATGACGGATACTTGGAGCGATTTTAAGAATTTTCGTAGGACCCATTTTTTTGCAACAGCCCTCGAAAGACGGCTCTCGATCGAATCGCGATTCGGGGGAAAAAAAATCTTGAATATTATGGCTCCTATCGGCCATTTGGCACACGCTAATTCAGAGTGGCATTGAATTATATGTCCTCGAAGAGCGGCACTCGATATTGGGCCTTATTTTGGATACCCGCCCCTCCAAAGCCCCATAGGCCCATCCGAGTGTCTCCACCCGAGGCTATTTTCCAACTGCTATTGACGGAGTTAAGAAAAACGGTTCAGGGTACTTGTTCGTGACACAATGACGGATACTTGGAGCGATTTTAAGAATTTTCGTAGGACCCATTTTTTTGCAACAGCCCTCGAAAGACGGCTCTCGATCGAATCGCGATTCGGGGGAAAAAAAATCTTGAATATTATGGCTCCTATCGGCCATTTGGCACACGCTAATTCAGAGTGGCATTGAATTATATTTCCTCGAAGAGCGGCACTCGATATTGGGCCTTATTTTGGATACCCGCCCCTCCAAAGCCCCATAGGCCCATCCGAGTGTCTCCACCCGAGGCTATTTTCCAACTGCTATTGACGGAGTTAAGAAAAACGGTTCAGGGTACTTGTTCGTGACACAATGACGGATACTTGGAGCGATTTTAAGAATTTTCGTAGGACCCATTTTTTTGCAACAGCCCTCGAAAGACGGCTCTCGATCGAATCGCGATTCGGGGGAAAAAAAATCTTGAATATTATGGCTCCTATCGGCCATTTGGCACACGCTAATTCAGAGTGGCATTGAATTATATGTCCTCGAAGAGCGTCACTCGATATTGGGCCTTATTTTGGATACCCGCCCCTCCAAAGCCCCATAGGCCCATCCGAGTGTCTCCACCCGAGGCTATTTTCCAACTGCTATTGACGGAGTTAAGAAAAACGGTTCAGGGTACTTGTTCGTGACACAATGACGGATACTTGGAGCGATTTTAAGAATTTTCGTAGGACCCATTTTTTTGCAACAGCCCTCGAAAGACGGCTCTCGATCGAATCGCGATTTGGGGGAAAAAAAATCTTGAATATTAGGGCTCCTATCGGCCATTTGGCAGACGCTAATTCAGAGTGGCAGTCAATTATATGTCCTCGAAGAGCGGCACTCGATATTGGGCCTTATTTTGGATACCCGCCCCTCCAAAGCCCCATAGGCCCATCCGAGTGTCTCCACCCGAGGCTATTTTCCAACTGCTATTGACGGAGTTAAGAAAAACGGTTCAGGGTACTTGTTCGTGACACAATGACGGATACTTGGAGCGATTTTAAGAATTTTCGTAGGACCCATTTTTTTGCAACAGCCCTCGAAAGACGGCTCTCGATCGAATCGCGATTCGGGGGAAAAAAAATCTTGAATATTAGGGCTCCTATCGGCCATTTGGCAGACGCTAATTCAGAGTGGCAGTCAATTATATGTCCTCGAAGAGCGGCACTCGATATTGGGCCTTATTTTGGATACCCGCCCCTCCAAAGCCCCATAGGCCCATCCGAGTGTCTCCACCCGAGGCTATTTTCCAACTGCTATTGACGGAGTTAAGAAAAACGGTTCAGGGTACTTGTTCGTGACACAATGACGGATACTTGGAGCGATTTTAAGAATTTTCGTAGGACCCATTTTTTTGCAACAGCCCTCGAAAGACGGCTCTCGATCGAATCGCGATTCGGGGGAAAAAAAATCTTGAATATTAGGGCTCCTATCGGCCATTTGGCAGACGCTAATTCAGAGTGGCAGTCAATTATATGTCCTCGAAGAGCGGCACTCGATATTGGGCCTTATTTTGGATACCCGCCCCTCCAAAGCCCCATAGGCCCATCCGAGTGTCTCCACCCGAGGCTATTTTCCAACTGCTATTGACGGAGTTAAGAAAAACGGTTCAGGGTACTTGTTCGTGACACAATGACGGATACTTGGAGCGATTTTAAGAATTTTCGTAGGACCCATTTTTTTGCAACAGCCCTCGAAAGACGGCTCTCGATCGAATCGCGATTCGGGGGAAAAAAAATCTTGAATATTAGGGCTCCTATCGGCCATTTGGCAGACGCTAATTCAGAGTGGCAGTCAATTATATGTCCTCGAAGAGCGGCACTCGATATTGGGCCTTATTTTGGATACCCGCCCCTCCAAAGCCCCATAGGCCCATCCGAGTGTCTCCACCCGAGGCTATTTTCCAACTGCTATTGACGGAGTTAAGAAAAACGGTTCAGGGTACTTGTTCGTGACACAATGACGGATACTTGGAGCGATTTTAAGAATTTTCGTAGGACCCATTTTTTTGCAACAGCCCTCGAAAGACGGCTCTCGATCGAATCGCGATTCGGGGGAAAAAAAATCTTGAATATTAGGGCTCCTATCGGCCATTTGGCACACGCTAATTCAGAGTGGCAGTCAATTATATGTCCTCGAAGAGCGGCACTCGATATTGGGCCTTATTTTGGATACCCGCCCCTCCAAAGCCCCATAGGCCCATCCGAGTGTCTCCACCCGAGGCTATTTTCCAACTGCTATTGACGGAGTTAAGAAAAACGGTTCAGGGTACTTGTTCGTGACACAATGACGGATACTTGGAGCGATTTTAAGAATTTTCGTAGGACCCATTTTTTTGCAACAGCCCTCGAAAGACGGCTCTCGATCGAATCGCGATTCGGGGGAAAAAAAATCTTGAATATTAGGGCTCCTATCGGCCATTTGGCACACGCTAATTCAGAGTGGCAGTCAATTATATGTCCTCGAAGAGCGGCACTCGATATTGGGCCTTATTTTGGATACCCGCCCCTCCAAAGCCCCATAGGCCCATCCGAGTGTCTCCACCCGAGGCTATTTTCCAACTGCTATTGACGGAGTTAAGAAAAACGGTTCAGGGTACTTGTTCGTGACACAATGACGGATACTTGGAGCGATTTTAAGAATTTTCGTAGGACCCATTTTTTTGCAACAGCCCTCGAAAGACGGCTCTCGATCGAATCGCGATTCGGGGGAAAAAAAATCTTGAATATTATGGCTCCTATCGGCCATTTGGCACACGCTAATTCAGAGTGGCATTGAATTATATGTCCTCGAAGAGCGGCACTCGATATTGGGCCTTATTTTGGATACCCGCCCCTCCAAAGCCCCATAGGCCCATCCGAGTGTCTCCACCCGAGGCTATTTTCCAACTGCTATTGACGGAGTTAAGAAAAACGGTTCAGGGTACTTGTTCGTGACACAATGACGGATACTTGGAGCGATTTTAAGAATTTTCGTAGGACCCATTTTTTTGCAACAGCCCTCAAAAGACGGCTCTCGATCGAATCGCGATTCGGGGGAAAAAAAATCTTGAATATTATGGCTCCTATCGGCCATTTGGCACACGCTAATTCAGAGTGGCATTGAATTATATGTCCTCGAAGAGCGGCACTCGATATTGGGCCTTATTTTGGATACCCGCCCCTCCAAAGCCCCATAGGCCCATCCGAGTGTCTCCACCCGAGGCTATTTTCCAACTGCTATTGACGGAGTTAAGAAAAACGGTTCAGGGTACTTGTTCGTGACACAATGACGGATACTTGGAGCGATTTTAAGAATTTTCGTAGGACCCATTTTTTTGCAACAGCCCTCGAAAGACGGCTCTCGATCGAATCGCGATTCGGGGGAAAAAAAATCTTGAATATTATGGCTCCTATCGGCCATTTGGCACACGCTAATTCAGAGTGGCATTGAATTATATGTCCTCGAAGAGCGTCACTCGATATTGGGCCTTATTTTGGATACCCGCCCCTCCAAAGCCCCATAGGCCCATCCGAGTGTCTCCACCCGAGGCTATTTTCCAACTGCTATTGACGGAGTTAAGAAAAACGGTTCAGGGTACTTGTTCGTGACACAATGACGGATACTTGGAGCGATTTTAAGAATTTTCGTAGGACCCATTTTTTTGCAACAGCCCTCGAAAGACGGCTCTCGATCGAATCGCGATTTGGGGGAAAAAAAATCTTGAATATTAGGGCTCCTATCGGCCATTTGGCAGACGCTAATTCAGAGTGGCAGTCAATTATATGTCCTCGAAGAGCGGCACTCGATATTGGGCCTTATTTTGGATACCCGCCCCTCCAAAGCCCCATAGGCCCATCCGAGTGTCTCCACCCGAGGCTATTTTCCAACTGCTATTGACGGAGTTAAGAAAAACGGTTCAGGGTACTTGTTCGTGACACAATGACGGATACTTGGAGCGATTTTAAGAATTTTCGTAGGACCCATTTTTTTGCAACAGCCCTCGAAAGACGGCTCTCGATCGAATCGCGATTCGGGGGAAAAAAAATCTTGAATATTAGGGCTCCTATCGGCCATTTGGCAGACGCTAATTCAGAGTGGCAGTCAATTATATGTCCTCGAAGAGCGGCACTCGATATTGGGCCTTATTTTGGATACCCGCCCCTCCAAAGCCCCATAGGCCCATCCGAGTGTCTCCACCCGAGGCTATTTTCCAACTGCTATTGACGGAGTTAAGAAAAACGGTTCAGGGTACTTGTTCGTGACACAATGACGGATACTTGGAGCGATTTTAAGAATTTTCGTAGGACCCATTTTTTTGCAACAGCCCTCGAAAGACGGCTCTCGATCGAATCGCGATTCGGGGGAAAAAAAATCTTGAATATTAGGGCTCCTATCGGCCATTTGGCAGACGCTAATTCAGAGTGGCAGTCAATTATATGTCCTCGAAGAGCGGCACTCGATATTGGGCCTTATTTTGGATACCCGCCCCTCCAAAGCCCCATAGGCCCATCCGAGTGTCTCCACCCGAGGCTATTTTCCAACTGCTATTGACGGAGTTAAGAAAAACGGTTCAGGGTACTTGTTCGTGACACAATGACGGATACTTGGAGCGATTTTAAGAATTTTCGTAGGACCCATTTTTTTGCAACAGCCCTCGAAAGACGGCTCTCGATCGAATCGCGATTCGGGGGAAAAAAAATCTTGAATATTAGGGCTCCTATCGGCCATTTGGCAGACGCTAATTCAGAGTGGCAGTCAATTATATGTCCTCGAAGAGCGGCACTCGATATTGGGCCTTATTTTGGATACCCGCCCCTCCAAAGCCCCATAGGCCCATCCGAGTGTCTCCACCCGAGGCTATTTTCCAACTGCTATTGACGGAGTTAAGAAAAACGGTTCAGGGTACTTGTTCGTGACACAATGACGGATACTTGGAGCGATTTTAAGAATTTTCGTAGGACCCATTTTTTTGCAACAGCCCTCGAAAGACGGCTCTCGATCGAATCGCGATTCGGGGGAAAAAAAATCTTGAATATTAGGGCTCCTATCGGCCATTTGGCACACGCTAATTCAGAGTGGCAGTCAATTATATGTCCTCGAAGAGCGGCACTCGATATTGGGCCTTATTTTGGATACCCGCCCCTCCAAAGCCCCATAGGCCCATCCGAGTGTCTCCACCCGAGGCTATTTTCCAACTGCTATTGACGGAGTTAAGAAAAACGGTTCAGGGTACTTGTTCGTGACACAATGACGGATACTTGGAGCGATTTTAAGAATTTTCGTAGGACCCATTTTTTTGCAACAGCCCTCGAAAGACGGCTCTCGATCGAATCGCGATTCGGGGGAAAAAAAATCTTGAATATTAGGGCTCCTATCGGCCATTTGGCAGACGCTAATTCAGAGTGGCAGTCAATTATATGTCCTCGAAGAGCGGCACTCGATATTGGGCCTTATTTTGGATACCCGCCCCTCCAAAGCCCCATAGGCCCATCCGAGTGTCTCCACCCGAGGCTATTTTCCAACTGCTATTGACGGAGTTAAGAAAAACGGTTCAGGGTACTTGTTCGTGACACAATGACGGATACTTGGAGCGATTTTAAGAATTTTCGTAGGACCCATTTTTTTGCAACAGCCCTCGAAAGACGGCTCTCGATCGAATCGCGATTCGGGGGAAAAAAAATCTTGAATATTAGGGCTCCTATCGGCCATTTGGCAGACGCTAATTCAGAGTGGCAGTCAATTATATGTCCTCGAAGAGCGGCACTCGATATTGGGCCTTATTTTGGATACCCGCCCCTCCAAAGCCCCATAGGCCCATCCGAGTGTCTCCACCCGAGGCTATTTTCCAACTGCTATTGACGGAGTTAAGAAAAACGGTTCAGGGTACTTGTTCGTGACACAATGACGGATACTTGGAGCGATTTTAAGAATTTTCGTAGGACCCATTTTTTTGCAACAGCCCTCGAAAGACGGCTCTCGATCGAATCGCGATTCGGGGGAAAAAAAATCTTGAATATTAGGGCTCCTATCGGCCATTTGGCACACGCTAATTCAGAGTGGCAGTCAATTATATGTCCTCGAAGAGCGGCACTCGATATTGGGCCTTATTTTGGATACCCGCCCCTCCAAAGCCCCATAGGCCCATCCGAGTGTCTCCACCCGAGGCTATTTTCCAACTGCTATTGACGGAGTTAAGAAAAACGGTTCAGGGTACTTGTTCGTGACACAATGACGGATACTTGGAGCGATTTTAAGAATTTTCGTAGGACCCATTTTTTTGCAACAGCCCTCGAAAGACGGCTCTCGATCGAATCGCGATTCGGGGGAAAAAAAATCTTGAATATTAGGGCTCCTATCGGCCATTTGGCACACGCTAATTCAGAGTGGCAGTCAATTATATGTCCTCGAAGAGCGGCACTCGATATTGGGCCTTATTTTGGATACCCGCCCCTCCAAAGCCCCATAGGCCCATCCGAGTGTCTCCACCCGAGGCTATTTTCCAACTGCTATTGACGGAGTTAAGAAAAACGGTTCAGGGTACTTGTTCGTGACACAATGACGGATACTTGGAGCGATTTTAAGAATTTTCGTAGGACCCATTTTTTTGCAACAGCCCTCGAAAGACGGCTCTCGATCGAATCGCGATTCGGGGGAAAAAAAATCTTGAATATTAGGGCTCCTATCGGCCATTTGGCAGACGCTAATTCAGAGTGGCAGTCAATTATATGTCCTCGAAGAGCGGCACTCGATATTGGGCCTTATTTTGGATACCCGCCCCTCCAAAGCCCCATAGGCCCATCCGAGTGTCTCCACCCGAGGCTATTTTCCAATTGCTATTGACGGAGTTAAGAAAAACGGTTCAGGGTACTTGTTCGTGACACAATGACGGATACTTGGAGCGATTTTAAGAATTTTCGTAGGACCCATTTTTTTGCAACAGCCCTCGAAAGACGGCTCTCGATCGAATCGCGATTCGGGGGAAAAAAAATCTTGAATATTAGGGCTCCTATCGGCCATTTGGCACACGCTAATTCAGAGTGGCAGTCAATTATATGTCCTCGAAGAGCGGCACTCGATATTGGGCCTTATTTTGGATACCCGCCCCTCCAAAGCCCCATAGGCCCATCCGAGTGTCTCCACCCGAGGCTATTTTCCAACTGCTATTGACGGAGTTAAGAAAAACGGTTCAGGGTACTTGTTCGTGACACAATGACGGATACTTGGAGCGATTTTAAGAATTTTCGTAGGACCCATTTTTTTGCAACAGCCCTCGAAAGACGGCTCTCGATCGAATCGCGATTCGGGGGAAAAAAAATCTTGAATATTAGGGCTCCTATCGGCCATTTGGCACACGCTAATTCAGAGTGGCAGTCAATTATATGTCCTCGAAGAGCGGCACTCGATATTGGGCCTTATTTTGGATACCCGCCCCTCCAAAGCCCCATAGGCCCATCCGAGTGTCTCCACCCGAGGCTATTTTCCAACTGCTATTGACGGAGTTAAGAAAAACGGTTCAGGGTACTTGTTCGTGACACAATGACGGATACTTGGAGCGATTTTAAGAATTTTCGTAGGACCCATTTTTTTGCAACAGCCCTCGAAAGACGGCTCTCGATCGAATCGCGATTCGGGGGAAAAAAAATCTTGAATATTAGGGCTCCTATCGGCCATTTGGCACACGCTAATTCAGAGTGGCAGTCAATTATATGTCCTCGAAGAGCGGCACTCGATATTGGGCCTTATTTTGGATACCCGCCCCTCCAAAGCCCCATAGGCCCATCCGAGTGTCTCCACCCGAGGCTATTTTCCAACTGCTATTGACGGAGTTAAGAAAAACGGTTCAGGGTACTTGTTCGTGACACAATGACGGATACTTGGAGCGATTTTAAGAATTTTCGTAGGACCCATTTTTTTGCAACAGCCCTCGAAAGACGGCTCTCGATCGAATCGCGATTCGGGGGAAAAAAAATCTTGAATATTATGGCTCCTATCGGCCATTTGGCACACGCTAATTCAGAGTGGCATTGAATTATATGTCCTCGAAGAGCGGCACTCGATATTGGGCCTTATTTTGGATACCCGCCCCTCCAAAGCCCCATAGGCCCATCCGAGTGTCTCCACCCGAGGCTATTTTCCAACTGCTATTGACGGAGTTAAGAAAAACGGTTCAGGGTACTTGTTCGTGACACAATGACGGATACTTGGAGCGATTTTAAGAATTTTCGTAGGACCCATTTTTTTGCAACAGCCCTCGAAAGACGGCTCTCGATCGAATCGCGATTCGGGGGAAAAAAAATCTTGAATATTATGGCTCCTATCGGCCATTTGGCACACGCTAATTCAGAGTGGCATTGAATTATATGTCCTCGAAGAGCGGCACTCGATATTGGGCCTTATTTTGGATACCCGCCCCTCCAAAGCCCCATAGGCCCATCCGAGTGTCTCCACCCGAGGCTATTTTCCAACTGCTATTGACGGAGTTAAGAAAAACGGTTCAGGGTACTTGTTCGTGACACAATGACGGATACTTGGAGCGATTTTAAGAATTTTCGTAGGACCCATTTTTTTGCAACAGCCCTCGAAAGACGGCTCTCGATCGAATCGCGATTCGGGGGAAAAAAAATCTTGAATATTAGGGCTCCTATCGGCCATTTGGCACACGCTAATTCAGAGTGGCAGTCAATTATATGTCCTCGAAGAGCGGCACTCGATATTGGGCCTTATTTTGGATACCCGCCCCTCCAAAGCCCCATAGGCCCATCCGAGTGTCTCCACCCGAGGCTATTTTCCAACTGCTATTGACGGAGTTAAGAAAAACGGTTCAGGGTACTTGTTCGTGACACAATGACGGATACTTGGAGCGATTTTAAGAATTTTCGTAGGACCCATTTTTTTGCAACAGCCCTCGAAAGACGGCTCTCGATCGAATCGCGATTCGGGGGAAAAAAAATCTTGAATATTAGGGCTCCTATCGGCCATTTGGCAGACGCTAATTCAGAGTGGCAGTCAATTATATGTCCTCGAAGAGCGGCACTCGATATTGGGCCTTATTTTGGATACCCGCCCCTCCAAAGCCCCATAGGCCCATCCGAGTGTCTCCACCCGAGGCTATTTTCCAACTGCTATTGACGGAGTTAAGAAAAACGGTTCAGGGTACTTGTTCGTGACACAATGACGGATACTTGGAGCGATTTTAAGAATTTTCGTAGGACCCATTTTTTTGCAACAGCCCTCGAAAGACGGCTCTCGATCGAATCGCGATTCGGGGGAAAAAAAATCTTGAATATTAGGGCTCCTATCGGCCATTTGGCAGACGCTAATTCAGAGTGGCAGTCAATTATATGTCCTCGAAGAGCGGCACTCGATATTGGGCCTTATTTTGGATACCCGCCCCTCCAAAGCCCCATAGGCCCATCCGAGTGTCTCCACCCGAGGCTATTTTCCAACTGCTATTGACGGAGTTAAGAAAAACGGTTCAGGGTACTTGTTCGTGACACAATGACGGATACTTGGAGCGATTTTAAGAATTTTCGTAGGACCCATTTTTTTGCAACAGCCCTCGAAAGACGGCTCTCGATCGAATCGCGATTCGGGGGAAAAAAAATCTTGAATATTAGGGCTCCTATCGGCCATTTGGCACACGCTAATTCAGAGTGGCAGTCAATTATATGTCCTCGAAGAGCGGCACTCGATATTGGGCCTTATTTTGGATACCCGCCCCTCCAAAGCCCCATAGGCCCATCCGAGTGTCTCCACCCGAGGCTATTTTCCAACTGCTATTGACGGAGTTAAGAAAAACGGTTCAGGGTACTTGTTCGTGACACAATGACGGATACTTGGAGCGATTTTAAGAATTTTCGTAGGACCCATTTTTTTGCAACAGCCCTCGAAAGACGGCTCTCGATCGAATCGCGATTCGGGGGAAAAAAAATCTTGAATATTAGGGCTCCTATCGGCCATTTGGCAGACGCTAATTCAGAGTGGCAGTCAATTATATGTCCTCGAAGAGCGGCACTCGATATTGGGCCTTATTTTGGATACCCGCCCCTCCAAAGCCCCATAGGCCCATCCGAGTGTCTCCACCCGAGGCTATTTTCCAACTGCTATTGACGGAGTTAAGAAAAACGGTTCAGGGTACTTGTTCGTGACACAATGACGGATACTTGGAGCGATTTTAAGAATTTTCGTAGGACCCATTTTTTTGCAACAGCCCTCGAAAGACGGCTCTCGATCGAATCGCGATTCGGGGGAAAAAAAATCTTGAATATTAGGGCTCCTATCGGCCATTTGGCACACGCTAATTCAGAGTGGCAGTCAATTATATGTCCTCGAAGAGCGGCACTCGATATTGGGCCTTATTTTGGATACCCGCCCCTCCAAAGCCCCATAGGCCCATCCGAGTGTCTCCACCCGAGGCTATTTTCCAACTGCTATTGACGGAGTTAAGAAAAACGGTTCAGGGTACTTGTTCGTGACACAATGACGGATACTTGGAGCGATTTTAAGAATTTTCGTAGGACCCATTTTTTTGCAACAGCCCTCGAAAGACGGCTCTCGATCGAATCGCGATTCGGGGGAAAAAAAATCTTGAATATTAGGGCTCCTATCGGCCATTTGGCAGACGCTAATTCAGAGTGGCAGTCAATTATATGTCCTCGAAGAGCGGCACTCGATATTGGGCCTTATTTTGGATACCCGCCCCTCCAAAGCCCCATAGGCCCATCCGAGTGTCTCCACCCGAGGCTATTTTCCAACTGCTATTGACGGAGTTAAGAAAAACGGTTCAGGGTACTTGTTCGTGACACAATGACGGATACTTGGAGCGATTTTAAGAATTTTCGTAGGACCCATTTTTTTGCAACAGCCCTCGAAAGACGGCTCTCGATCGAATCGCGATTCGGGGGAAAAAAAATCTTGAATATTAGGGCTCCTATCGGCCATTTGGCAGACGCTAATTCAGAGTGGCAGTCAATTATATGTCCTCGAAGAGCGGCACTCGATATTGGGCCTTATTTTGGATACCCGCCCCTCCAAAGCCCCATAGGCCCATCCGAGTGTCTCCACCCGAGGCTATTTTCCAACTGCTATTGACGGAGTTAAGAAAAACGGTTCAGGGTACTTGTTCGTGACACAATGACGGATACTTGGAGCGATTTTAAGAATTTTCGTAGGACCCATTTTTTTGCAACAGCCCTCGAAAGACGGCTCTCGATCGAATCGCGATTCGGGGGAAAAAAAATCTTGAATATTAGGGCTCCTATCGGCCATTTGGCACACGCTAATTCAGAGTGGCAGTCAATTATATGTCCTCGAAGAGCGGCACTCGATATTGGGCCTTATTTTGGATACCCGCCCCTCCAAAGCCCCATAGGCCCATCCGAGTGTCTCCACCCGAGGCTATTTTCCAACTGCTATTGACGGAGTTAAGAAAAACGGTTCAGGGTACTTGTTCGTGACACAATGACGGATACTTGGAGCGATTTTAAGAATTTTCGTAGGACCCATTTTTTTGCAACAGCCCTCGAAAGACGGCTCTCGATCGAATCGCGATTCGGGGGAAAAAAAATCTTGAATATTAGGGCTCCTATCGGCCATTTGGCACACGCTAATTCAGTGTGGCAGTCAATTATATGTCCTCGAAGAGCGGCACTCGATATTGGGCCTTATTTTGGATACCCGCCCCTCCAAAGCCCCATAGGCCCATCCGAGTGTCTCCACCCGAGGCTATTTTCCAACTGCTATTGACGGAGTTAAGAAAAACGGTTCAGGGTACTTGTTCGTGACACAATGACGGATACTTGGAGCGATTTTAAGAATTTTCGTAGGACCCATTTTTTTGCAACAGCCCTCGAAAGACGGCTCTCGATCGAATCGCGATTCGGGGGAAAAAAAATCTTGAATATTAGGGCTCCTATCGGCCATTTGGCAGACGCTAATTCAGAGTGGCAGTCAATTATATGTCCTCGAAGAGCGGCACTCGATATTGGGCCTTATTTTGGATACCCGCCCCTCCAAAGCCCCATAGGCCCATCCGAGTGTCTCCACCCGAGGCTATTTTCCAACTGCTATTGACGGAGTTAAGAAAAACGGTTCAGGGTACTTGTTCGTGACACAATGACGGATACTTGGAGCGATTTTAAGAATTTTCGTAGGACCCATTTTTTTGCAACAGCCCTCGAAAGACGGCTCTCGATCGAATCGCGATTCGGGGGAAAAAAAATCTTGAATATTAGGGCTCCTATCGGCCATTTGGCACACGCTAATTCAGAGTGGCAGTCAATTATATGTCCTCGAAGAGCGGCACTCGATATTGGGCCTTATTTTGGATACCCGCCCCTCCAAAGCCCCATAGGCCCATCCGAGTGTCTCCACCCGAGGCTATTTTCCAACTGCTATTGACGGAGTTAAGAAAAACGGTTCAGGGTACTTGTTCGTGACACAATGACGGATACTTGGAGCGATTTTAAGAATTTTCGTAGGACCCATTTTTTTGCAACAGCCCTCGAAAGACGGCTCTCGATCGAATCGCGATTCGGGGGAAAAAAAATCTTGAATATTAGGGCTCCTATCGGCCATTTGGCAGACGCTAATTCAGAGTGGCAGTCAATTATATGTCCTCGAAGAGCGGCACTCGATATTGGGCCTTATTTTGGATACCCGCCCCTCCAAAGCCCCATAGGCCCATCCGAGTGTCTCCACCCGAGGCTATTTTCCAACTGCTATTGACGGAGTTAAGAAAAACGGTTCAGGGTACTTGTTCGTGACACAATGACGGATACTTGGAGCGATTTTAAGAATTTTCGTAGGACCCATTTTTTTGCAACAGCCCTCGAAAGACGGCTCTCGATCGAATCGCGATTCGGGGGAAAAAAAATCTTGAATATTAGGGCTCCTATCGGCCATTTGGCAGACGCTAATTCAGAGTGGCAGTCAATTATATGTCCTCGAAGAGCGGCACTCGATATTGGGCCTTATTTTGGATACCCGCCCCTCCAAAGCCCCATAGGCCCATCCGAGTGTCTCCACCCGAGGCTATTTTCCAACTGCTATTGACGGAGTTAAGAAAAACGGTTCAGGGTACTTGTTCGTGACACAATGACGGATACTTGGAGCGATTTTAAGAATTTTCGTAGGACCCATTTTTTTGCAACAGCCCTCGAAAGACGGCTCTCGATCGAATCGCGATTCGGGGGAAAAAAAATCTTGAATATTAGGGCTCCTATCGGCCATTTGGCACACGCTAATTCAGAGTGGCAGTCAATTATATGTCCTCGAAGAGCGGCACTCGATATTGGGCCTTATTTTGGATACCCGCCCCTCCAAAGCCCCATAGGCCCATCCGAGTGTCTCCACCCGAGGCTATTTTCCAACTGCTATTGACGGAGTTAAGAAAAACGGTTCAGGGTACTTGTTCGTGACACAATGACGGATACTTGGAGCGATTTTAAGAATTTTCGTAGGACCCATTTTTTTGCAACAGCCCTCGAAAGACGGCTCTCGATCGAATCGCGATTCGGGGGAAAAAAAATCTTGAATATTAGGGCTCCTATCGGCCATTTGGCACACGCTAATTCAGTGTGGCAGTCAATTATATGTCCTCGAAGAGCGGCACTCGATATTGGGCCTTATTTTGGATACCCGCCCCTCCAAAGCCCCATAGGCCCATCCGAGTGTCTCCACCCGAGGCTATTTTCCAACTGCTATTGACGGAGTTAAGAAAAACGGTTCAGGGTACTTGTTCGTGACACAATGACGGATACTTGGAGCGATTTTAAGAATTTTCGTAGGACCCATTTTTTTGCAACAGCCCTCGAAAGACGGCTCTCGATCGAATCGCGATTCGGGGGAAAAAAAATCTTGAATATTAGGGCTCCTATCGGCCATTTGGCAGACGCTAATTCAGAGTGGCAGTCAATTATATGTCCTCGAAGAGCGGCACTCGATATTGGGCCTTATTTTGGATACCCGCCCCTCCAAAGCCCCATAGGCCCATCCGAGTGTCTCCACCCGAGGCTATTTTCCAACTGCTATTGACGGAGTTAAGAAAAACGGTTCAGGGTACTTGTTCGTGACACAATGACGGATACTTGGAGCGATTTTAAGAATTTTCGTAGGACCCATTTTTTTGCAACAGCCCTCGAAAGACGGCTCTCGATCGAATCGCGATTCGGGGGAAAAAAAATCTTGAATATTAGGGCTCCTATCGGCCATTTGGCACACGCTAATTCAGAGTGGCAGTCAATTATATGTCCTCGAAGAGCGGCACTCGATATTGGGCCTTATTTTGGATACCCGCCCCTCCAAAGCCCCATAGGCCCATCCGAGTGTCTCCACCCGAGGCTATTTTCCAACTGCTATTGACGGAGTTAAGAAAAACGGTTCAGGGTACTTGTTCGTGACACAATGACGGATACTTGGAGCGATTTTAAGAATTTTCGTAGGACCCATTTTTTTGCAACAGCCCTCGAAAGACGGCTCTCGATCGAATCGCGATTCGGGGGAAAAAAAATCTTGAATATTAGGGCTCCTATCGGCCATTTGGCACACGCTAATTCAGAGTGGCAGTCAATTATATGTCCTCGAAGAGCGGCACTCGATATTGGGCCTTATTTTGGATACCCGCCCCTCCAAAGCCCCATAGGCCCATCCGAGTGTCTCCACCCGAGGCTATTTTCCAACTGCTATTGACGGAGTTAAGAAAAACGGTTCAGGGTACTTGTTCGTGACACAATGACGGATACTTGGAGCGATTTTAAGAATTTTCGTAGGACCCATTTTTTTGCAACAGCCCTCGAAAGACGGCTCTCGATCGAATCGCGATTCGGGGGAAAAAAAATCTTGAATATTAGGGCTCCTATCGGCCATTTGGCACACGCTAATTCAGAGTGGCAGTCAATTATATGTCCTCGAAGAGCGGCACTCGATATTGGGCCTTATTTTGGATACCCGCCCCTCCAAAGCCCCATAGGCCCATCCGAGTGTCTCCACCCGAGGCTATTTTCCAACTGCTATTGACGGAGTTAAGAAAAACGGTTCAGGGTACTTGTTCGTGACACAATGACGGATACTTGGAGCGATTTTAAGAATTTTCGTAGGACCCATTTTTTTGCAACAGCCCTCGAAAGACGGCTCTCGATCGAATCGCGATTCGGGGGAAAAAAAATCTTGAATATTAGGGCTCCTATCGGCCATTTGGCAGACGCTAATTCAGAGTGGCAGTCAATTATATGTCCTCGAAGAGCGGCACTCGATATTGGGCCTTATTTTGGATACCCGCCCCTCCAAAGCCCCATAGGCCCATCCGAGTGTCTCCACCCGAGGCTATTTTCCAACTGCTATTGACGGAGTTAAGAAAAACGGTTCAGGGTACTTGTTCGTGACACAATGACGGATACTTGGAGCGATTTTAAGAATTTTCGTAGGACCCATTTTTTTGCAACAGCCCTCGAAAGACGGCTCTCGATCGAATCGCGATTCGGGGGAAAAAAAATCTTGAATATTAGGGCTCCTATCGGCCATTTGGCACACGCTAATTCAGAGTGGCAGTCAATTATATGTCCTCGAAGAGCGGCACTCGATATTGGGCCTTATTTTGGATACCCGCCCCTCCAAAGCCCCATAGGCCCATCCGAGTGTCTCCACCCGAGGCTATTTTCCAACTGCTATTGACGGAGTTAAGAAAAACGGTTCAGGGTACTTGTTCGTGACACAATGACGGATACTTGGAGCGATTTTAAGAATTTTCGTAGGACCCATTTTTTTGCAACAGCCCTCGAAAGACGGCTCTCGATCGAATCGCGATTCGGGGGAAAAAAAATCTTGAATATTAGGGCTCCTATCGGCCATTTGGCACACGCTAATTCAGAGTGGCAGTCAATTATATGTCCTCGAAGAGCGGCACTCGATATTGGGCCTTTTTTTGGATACCCGCCCCTCCAAAGCCCCATAGGCCCATCCGAGTGTCTCCACCCGAGGCTATTTTCCAACTGCTATTGACGGAGTTAAGAAAAACGGTTCAGGGTACTTGTTCGTGACACAATGACGGATACTTGGAGCGATTTTAAGAATTTTCGTAGGACCCATTTTTTTGCAACAGCCCTCGAAAGACGGCTCTCGATCGAATCGCGATTCGGGGGAAAAAAAATCTTGAATATTAGGGCTCCTATCGGCCATTTGGCACACGCTAATTCAGAGTGGCAGTCAATTATATGTCCTCGAAGAGCGGCACTCGATATTGGGCCTTATTTTGGATACCCGCCCCTCCAAAGCCCCATAGGCCCATCCGAGTGTCTCCACCCGAGGCTATTTTCCAACTGCTATTGACGGAGTTAAGAAAAACGGTTCAGGGTACTTGTTCGTGACACAATGACGGATACTTGGAGCGATTTTAAGAATTTTCGTAGGACCCATTTTTTTTGCAACAGCCCTCGAAAGACGGCTCTCGATCGAATCGCGATTCGGGGGAAAAAAAATCTTGAATATTAGGGCTCCTATCGGCCATTTGGCACACGCTAATTCAGAGTGGCAGTCAATTATATGTCCTCGAAGAGCGGCACTCGATATTGGGCCTTATTTTGGATACCCGCCCCTCCAAAGCCCCATAGGCCCATCCGAGTGTCTCCACCCGAGGCTATTTTCCAACTGCTATTGACGGAGTTAAGAAAAACGGTTCTGGGTACTTGTTCGTGACACAATGACGGATACTTGGAGCGATTTTAAGAATTTTCGTAGGACCCATTTTTTTGCAACAGCCCTCGAAAGACGGCTCTCGATCGAATCGCGATTCGGGGGAAAAAAAATCTTGAATATTAGGGCTCCTATCGGCCATTTGGCAGACGCTAATTCAGAGTGGCAGTCAATTATATGTCCTCGAAGAGCGGCACTCGATATTGGGCCTTATTTTGGATACCCGCCCCTCCAAAGCCCCATAGGCCCATCCGAGTGTCTCCACCCGAGGCTATTTTCCAACTGCTATTGACGGAGTTAAGAAAAACGGTTCAGGGTACTTGTTCGTGACACAATGACGGATACTTGGAGCGATTTTAAGAATTTTCGTAGGACCCATTTTTTTGCAACAGCCCTCGAAAGACGGCTCTCGATCGAATCGCGATTCGGGGGAAAAAAAATCTTGAATATTATGGCTCCTATCGGCCATTTGGCACACGCTAATTCAGAGTGGCATTGAATTATATGTCCTCGAAGAGCGGCACTCGATATTGGGCCTTATTTTGGATACCCGCCCCTCCAAAGCCCCATAGGCCCATCCGAGTGTCTCCACCCGAGGCTATTTTCCAACTGCTATTGACGGAGTTAAGAAAAACGGTTCAGGGTACTTGTTCGTGACACAATGACGGATACTTGGAGCGATTTTAAGAATTTTCGTAGGACCCATTTTTTTGCAACAGCCCTCGAAAGACGGCTCTCGATCGAATCGCGATTCGGGGGAAAAAAAATCTTGAATATTATGGCTCCTATCGGCCATTTGGCACACGCTAATTCAGAGTGGCATTGAATTATATGTCCTCGAAGAGCGGCACTCGATATTGGGCCTTATTTTGGATACCCGCCCCTCCAAAGCCCCATAGGCCCATCCGAGTGTCTCCACCCGAGGCTATTTTCCAACTGCTATTGACGGAGTTAAGAAAAACGGTTCAGGGTACTTGTTCGTGACACAATGACGGATACTTGGAGCGATTTTAAGAATTTTCGTAGGACCCATTTTTTTGCAACAGCCCTCGAAAGACGGCTCTCGATCGAATCGCGATTCGGGGAAAAAAAATCTTGAATATTAGGGCTCCTATCGGCCATTTGGCAGACGCTAATTCAGAGTGGCAGTCAATTATATGTCCTCGAAGAGCGGCACTCGATATTGGGCCTTATTTTGGATACCCGCCCCTCCAAAGCCCCATAGGCCCATCCGAGTGTCTCCACCCGAGGCTATTTTCCAACTGCTATTGACGGAGTTAAGAAAAACGGTTCAGGGTACTTGTTCGTGACACAATGACGGATACTTGGAGCGATTTTAAGAATTTTCGTAGGACCCATTTTTTTGCAACAGCCCTCGAAAGACGGCTCTCGATCGAATCGCGATTCGGGGGAAAAAAAATCTTGAATATTATGGCTCCTATCGGCCATTTGGCACACGCTAATTCAGAGTGGCATTGAATTATATGTCCTCGAAGAGCGGCACTCGATATTGGGCCTTATTTTGGATACCCGCCCCTCCAAAGCCCCATAGGCCCATCCGAGTGTCTCCACCCGAGGCTATTTTCCAACTGCTATTGACGGAGTTAAGAAAAACGGTTCAGGGTACTTGTTCGTGACACAATGACGGATACTTGGAGCGATTTTAAGAATTTTCGTAGGACCCATTTTTTTGCAACAGCCCTCGAAAGACGGCTCTCGATCGAATCGCGATTCGGGGGAAAAAAAATCTTGAATATTAGGGCTCCTATCGGCCATTTGGCAGACGCTAATTCAGAGTGGCAGTCAATTATATGTCCTCGAAGAGCGGCACTCGATATTGGGCCTTATTTTGGATACCCGCCCCTCCAAAGCCCCATAGGCCCATCCGAGTGTCTCCACCCGAGGCTATTTTCCAACTGCTATTGACGGAGTTAAGAAAAACGGTTCAGGGTACTTGTTCGTGACACAATGACGGATACTTGGAGCGATTTTAAGAATTTTCGTAGGACCCATTTTTTTGCAACAGCCCTCGAAAGACGGCTCTCGATCGAATCGCGATTCGGGGGAAAAAAAATCTTGAATATTAGGGCTCCTATCGGCCATTTGGCAGACGCTAATTCAGAGTGGCAGTCAATTATATGTCCTCGAAGAGCGGCACTCGATATTGGGCCTTATTTTGGATACCCGCCCCTCCAAAGCCCCATAGGCCCATCCGAGTGTCTCCACCCGAGGCTATTTTCCAACTGCTATTGACGGAGTTAAGAAAAACGGTTCAGGGTACTTGTTCGTGACACAATGACGGATACTTGGAGCGATTTTAAGAATTTTCGTAGGACCCATTTTTTTGCAACAGCCCTCGAAAGACGGCTCTCGATCGAATCGCGATTCGGGGGAAAAAAAATCTTGAATATTAGGGCTCCTATCGGCCATTTGGCAGACGCTAATTCAGAGTGGCAGTCAATTATATGTCCTCGAAGAGCGGCACTCGATATTGGGCCTTATTTTGGATACCCGCCCCTCCAAAGCCCCATAGGCCCATCCGAGTGTCTCCACCCGAGGCTATTTTCCAACTGCTATTGACGGAGTTAAGAAAAACGGTTCAGGGTACTTGTTCGTGACACAATGACGGATACTTGGAGCGATTTTAAGAATTTTCGTAGGACCCATTTTTTTGCAACAGCCCTCGAAAGACGGCTCTCGATCGAATCGCGATTCGGGGGAAAAAAAATCTTGAATATTAGGGCTCCTATCGGCCATTTGGCAGACGCTAATTCAGAGTGGCAGTCAATTATATGTCCTCGAAGAGCGGCACTCGATATTGGGCCTTATTTTGGATACCCGCCCCTCCAAAGCCCCATAGGCCCATCCGAGTGTCTCCACCCGAGGCTATTTTCCAACTGCTATTGACGGAGTTAAGAAAAACGGTTCAGGGTACTTGTTCGTGACACAATGACGGATACTTGGAGCGATTTTAAGAATTTTCGTAGGACCCATTTTTTTGCAACAGCCCTCGAAAGACGGCTCTCGATCGAATCGCGATTCGGGGGAAAAAAAATCTTGAATATTAGGGCTCCTATCGGCCATTTGGCAGACGCTAATTCAGAGTGGCAGTCAATTATATGTCCTCGAAGAGCGGCACTCGATATTGGGCCTTATTTTGGATACCCGCCCCTCCAAAGCCCCATAGGCCCATCCGAGTGTCTCCACCCGAGGCTATTTTCCAACTGCTATTGACGGAGTTAAGAAAAACGGTTCAGGGTACTTGTTCGTGACACAATGACGGATACTTGGAGCGATTTTAAGAATTTTCGTAGGACCCATTTTTTTGCAACAGCCCTCGAAAGACGGCTCTCGATCGAATCGCGATTCGGGGGAAAAAAAATCTTGAATATTAGGGCTCCTATCGGCCATTTGGCACACGCTAATTCAGAGTGGCATTGAATTATATGTCCTCGAAGAGCGGCACTCGATATTGGGCCTTATTTTGGATACCCGCCCCTCCAAAGCCCCATAGGCCCATCCGAGTGTCTCCACCCGAGGCTATTTTCCAACTGCTATTGACGGAGTTAAGAAAAACGGTTCAGGGTACTTGTTCGTGACACAATGACGGATACTTGGAGCGATTTTAAGAATTTTCGTAGGACCCATTTTTTTGCAACAGCCCTCGAAAGACGGCTCTCGATCGAATCGCGATTCGGGGGAAAAAAAATCTTGAATATTAGGGCTCCTATCGGCCATTTGGCAGACGCTAATTCAGAGTGGCAGTCAATTATATGTCCTCGAAGAGCGGCACTCGATATTGGGCCTTATTTTGGATACCCGCCCCTCCAAAGCCCCATAGGCCCATCCGAGTGTCTCCACCCGAGGCTATTTTCCAACTGCTATTGACGGAGTTAAGAAAAACGGTTCAGGGTACTTGTTCGTGACACAATGACGGATACTTGGAGCGATTTTAAGAATTTTCGTAGGACCCATTTTTTTGCAACAGCCCTCGAAAGACGGCTCTCGATCGAATCGCGATTCGGGGGAAAAAAAATCTTGAATATTAGGGCTCCTATCGGCCATTTGGCACACGCTAATTCAGAGTGGCAGTCAATTATATGTCCTCGAAGAGCGGCACTCGATATTGGGCCTTATTTTGGATACCCGCCCCTCCAAAGCCCCATAGGCCCATCCGAGTGTCTCCACCCGAGGCTATTTTCCAACTGCTATTGACGGAGTTAAGAAAAACGGTTCAGGGTACTTGTTCGTGACACAATGACGGATACTTGGAGCGATTTTAAGAATTTTCGTAGGACCCATTTTTTTGCAACAGCCCTCGAAAGACGGCTCTCGATCGAATCGCGATTCGGGGGAAAAAAAATCTTGAATATTAGGGCTCCTATCGGCCATTTGGCACACGCTAATTCAGAGTGGCAGTCAATTATATGTCCTCGAAGAGCGGCACTCGATATTGGGCCTTATTTTGGATACCCGCCCCTCCAAAGCCCCATAGGCCCATCCGAGTGTCTCCACCCGAGGCTATTTTCCAACTGCTATTGACGGAGTTAAGAAAAACGGTTCAGGGTACTTGTTCGTGACACAATGACGGATACTTGGAGCGATTTTAAGAATTTTCGTAGGACCCATTTTTTTGCAACAGCCCTCGAAAGACGGCTCTCGATCGAATCGCGATTCGGGGGAAAAAAAATCTTGAATATTAGGGCTCCTATCGGCCATTTGGCAGACGCTAATTCAGAGTGGCAGTCAATTATATGTCCTCGAAGAGCGGCACTCGATATTGGGCCTTATTTCGGATACCCGCCCCTCCAAAGCCCCATAGGCCCATCCGAGTGTCTCCACCCGAGGCTATTTTCCAACTGCTATTGACGGAGTTAAGAAAAACGGTTCAGGGTACTTGTTCGTGACACAATGACGGATACTTGGAGCGATTTTAAGAATTTTCGTAGGACCCATTTTTTTGCAACAGCCCTCGAAAGACGGCTCTCGATCGAATCGCGATTCGGGGGAAAAAAAATCTTGAATATTAGGGCTCCTATCGGCCATTTGGCAGACGCTAATTCAGAGTGGCAGTCAATTATATGTCCTCGAAGAGCGGCACTCGATATTGGGCCTTATTTTGGATACCCGCCCCTCCAAAGCCCCATAGGCCCATCCGAGTGTCTCCACCCGAGGCTATTTTCCAACTGCTATTGACGGAGTTAAGAAAAACGGTTCAGGGTACTTGTTCGTGACACAATGACGGATACTTGGAGCGATTTTAAGAATTTTCGTAGGACCCATTTTTTTGCAACAGCCCTCGAAAGACGGCTCTCGATCGAATCGCGATTCGGGGGAAAAAAAATCTTGAATATTAGGGCTCCTATCGGCCATTTGGCACACGCTAATTCAGAGTGGCAGTCAATTATATGTCCTCGAAGAGCGGCACTCGATATTGGGCCTTATTTTGGATACCCGCCCCTCCAAAGCCCCATAGGCCCATCCGAGTGTCTCCACCCGAGGCTATTTTCCAACTGCTATTGACGGAGTTAAGAAAAACGGTTCAGGGTACTTGTTCGTGACACAATGACGGATACTTGGAGCGATTTTAAGAATTTTCGTAGGACCCATTTTTTTGCAACAGCCCTCGAAAGACGGCTCTCGATCGAATCGCGATTCGGGGGAAAAAAAATCTTGAATATTATGGCTCCTATCGGCCATTTGGCACACGCTAATTCAGAGTGGCATTGAATTATATGTCCTCGAAGAGCGGCACTCGATATTGGGCCTTATTTTGGATACCCGCCCCTCCAAAGCCCCATAGGCCCATCCGAGTGTCTCCACCCGAGGCTATTTTCCAACTGCTATTGACGGAGTTAAGAAAAACGGTTCAGGGTACTTGTTCGTGACACAATGACGGATACTTGGAGCGATTTTAAGAATTTTCGTAGGACCCATTTTTTTGCAACAGCCCTCGAAAGACGGCTCTCGATCGAATCGCGATTCGGGGGAAAAAAAATCTTGAATATTATGGCTCCTATCGGCCATTTGGCACACGCTAATTCAGAGTGGCATTGAATTATATGTCCTCGAAGAGCGGCACTCGATATTGGGCCTTATTTTGGATACCCGCCCCTCCAAAGCCCCATAGGCCCATCCGAGTGTCTCCACCCGAGGCTATTTTCCAACTGCTATTGACGGAGTTAAGAAAAACGGTTCAGGGTACTTGTTCGTGACACAATGACGGATACTTGGAGCGATTTTAAGAATTTTCGTAGGACCCATTTTTTTGCAACAGCCCTCGAAAGACGGCTCTCGATCGAATCGCGATTCGGGGGAAAAAAAATCTTGAATATTATGGCTCCTATCGGCCATTTGGCACACGCTAATTCAGAGTGGCATTGAATTATATGTCCTCGAAGAGCGGCACTCGATATTGGGCCTTATTTTGGATACCCGCCCCTCCAAAGCCCCATAGGCCCATCCGAGTGTCTCCACCCGAGGCTATTTTCCAACTGCTATTGACGGAGTTAAGAAAAACGGTTCAGGGTACTTGTTCGTGACACAATGACGGATACTTGGAGCGATTTTAAGAATTTTCGTAGGACCCATTTTTTTGCAACAGCCCTCGAAAGACGGCTCTCGATCGAATCGCGATTCGGGGGAAAAAAAATCTTGAATATTAGGGCTCCTATCGGCCATTTGGCAGACGCTAATTCAGAGTGGCAGTCAATTATATGTCCTCGAAGAGCGGCACTCGATATTGGGCCTTATTTTGGATACCCGCCCCTCCAAAGCCCCATAGGCCCATCCGAGTGTCTCCACCCGAGGCTATTTTCCAACTGCTATTGACGGAGTTAAGAAAAACGGTTCAGGGTACTTGTTCGTGACACAATGACGGATACTTGGAGCGATTTTAAGAATTTTCGTAGGACCCATTTTTTTGCAACAGCCCTCGAAAGACGGCTCTCGATCGAATCGCGATTCGGGGGAAAAAAAATCTTGAATATTAGGGCTCCTATCGGCCATTTGGCAGACGCTAATTCAGAGTGGCAGTCAATTATATGTCCTCGAAGAGCGGCACTCGATATTGGGCCTTATTTTGGATACCCGCCCCTCCAAAGCCCCATAGGCCCATCCGAGTGTCTCCACCCGAGGCTATTTTCCAACTGCTATTGACGGAGTTAAGAAAAACGGTTCAGGGTACTTGTTCGTGACACAATGACGGATACTTGGAGCGATTTTAAGAATTTTCGTAGGACCCATTTTTTTGCAACAGCCCTCGAAAGACGGCTCTCGATCGAATCGCGATTCGGGGGAAAAAAAATCTTGAATATTAGGGCTCCTATCGGCCATTTGGCAGACGCTAATTCAGAGTGGCAGTCAATTATATGTCCTCGAAGAGCGGCACTCGATATTGGGCCTTATTTTGGATACCCGCCCCTCCAAAGCCCCATAGGCCCATCCGAGTGTCTCCACCCGAGGCTATTTTCCAACTGCTATTGACGGAGTTAAGAAAAACGGTTCAGGGTACTTGTTCGTGACACAATGACGGATACTTGGAGCGATTTTAAGAATTTTCGTAGGACCCATTTTTTTGCAACAGCCCTCGAAAGACGGCTCTCGATCGAATCGCGATTCGGGGGAAAAAAAATCTTGAATATTAGGGCTCCTATCGGCCATTTGGCAGACGCTAATTCAGAGTGGCAGTCAATTATATGTCCTCGAAGAGCGGCACTCCAAAGCCCCATAGGCCCATCCGAGTGTCTCCACCCGAGGCTATTTTCCAACTGCTATTGACGGAGTTAAGAAAAACGGTTCAGGGTACTTGTTCGTGACACAATGACGGATACTTGGAGCGATTTTAAGAATTTTCGTAGGACCCATTTTTTTGCAACAGCCCTCGAAAGACGGCTCTCGATCGAATCGCGATTCGGGGGAAAAAAAATCTTGAATATTAGGGCTCCTATCGGCCATTTGGCAGACGCTAATTCAGAGTGGCAGTCAATTATATGTCCTCGAAGAGCGGCACTCGATATTGGGCCTTATTTTGGATACCCGCCCCTCCAAAGCCCCATAGGCCCATCCGAGTGTCTCCACCCGAGGCTATTTTCCAACTGCTATTGACGGAGTTAAGAAAAACGGTTCAGGGTACTTGTTCGTGACACAATGACGGATACTTGGAGCGATTTTAAGAATTTTCGTAGGACCCATTTTTTTGCAACAGCCCTCGAAAGACGGCTCTCGATCGAATCGCGATTCGGGGGAAAAAAAATCTTGAATATTAGGGCTCCTATCGGCCATTTGGCACACGCTAATTCAGAGTGGCAGTCAATTATATGTCCTCGAAGAGCGGCACTCGATATTGGGCCTTATTTTGGATACCCGCCCCTCCAAAGCCCCATAGGCCCATCCGAGTGTCTCCACCCGAGGCTATTTTCCAACTGCTATTGACGGAGTTAAGAAAAACGGTTCAGGGTACTTGTTCGTGACACAATGACGGATACTTGGAGCGATTTTAAGAATTTTCGTAGGACCCATTTTTTTGCAACAGCCCTCGAAAGACGGCTCTCGATCGAATCGCGATTCGGGGGAAAAAAAATCTTGAATATTAGGGCTCCTATCGGCCATTTGGCACACGCTAATTCAGAGTGGCAGTCAATTATATGTCCTCGAAGAGCGGCACTCGATATTGGGCCTTATTTTGGATACCCGCCCCTCCAAAGCCCCATAGGCCCATCCGAGTGTCTCCACCCGAGGCTATTTTCCAACTGCTATTGACGGAGTTAAGAAAAACGGTTCAGGGTACTTGTTCGTGACACAATGACGGATACTTGGAGCGATTTTAAGAATTTTCGTAGGACCCATTTTTTTGCAACAGCCCTCGAAAGACGGCTCTCGATCGAATCGCGATTCGGGGGAAAAAAAATCTTGAATATTAGGGCTCCTATCGGCCATTTGGCACACGCTAATTCAGAGTGGCAGTCAATTATATGTCCTCGAAGAGCGGCACTCGATATTGGGCCTTATTTTGGATACCCGCCCCTCCAAAGCCCCATAGGCCCATCCGAGTGTCTCCACCCGAGGCTATTTTCCAACTGCTATTGACGGAGTTAAGAAAAACGGTTCAGGGTACTTGTTCGTGACACAATGACGGATACTTGGAGCGATTTTAAGAATTTTCGTAGGACCCATTTTTTTGCAACAGCCCTCGAAAGACGGCTCTCGATCGAATCGCGATTCGGGGGAAAAAAAATCTTGAATATTAGGGCTCCTATCGGCCATTTGGCACACGCTAATTCAGAGTGGCAGTCAATTATATGTCCTCGAAGAGCGGCACTCGATATTGGGCCTTATTTTGGATACCCGCCCCTCCAAAGCCCCATAGGCCCATCCGAGTGTCTCCACCCGAGGCTATTTTCCAACTGCTATTGACGGAGTTAAGAAAAACGGTTCAGGGTACTTGTTCGTGACACAATGACGGATACTTGGAGCGATTTTAAGAATTTTCGTAGGACCCATTTTTTTGCAACAGCCCTCGAAAGACGGCTCTCGATCGAATCGCGATTCGGGGGAAAAAAAATCTTGAATATTAGGGCTCCTATCGGCCATTTGGCACACGCTAATTCAGAGTGGCAGTCAATTATATGTCCTCGAAGAGCGGCACTCGATATTGGGCCTTATTTTGGATACCCGCCCCTCCAAAGCCCCATAGGCCCATCCGAGTGTCTCCACCCGAGGCTATTTTCCAACTGCTATTGACGGAGTTAAGAAAAACGGTTCAGGGTACTTGTTCGTGACACAATGACGGATACTTGGAGCGATTTTAAGAATTTCCGTAGGACCCATTTTTTTGCAACAGCCCTCGAAAGACGGCTCTCGATCGAATCGCGATTCGGGGGAAAAAAAATCTTGAATATTAGGGCTCCTATCGGCCATTTGGCACACGCTAATTCAGAGTGGCAGTCAATTATATGTCCTCGAAGAGCGGCACTCGATATTGGGCCTTATTTTGGATACCCGCCCCTCCAAAGCCCCATAGGCCCATCCGAGTGTCTCCACCCGAGGCTATTTTCCAACTGCTATTGACGGAGTTAAGAAAAACGGTTCAGGGTACTTGTTCGTGACACAATGACGGATACTTGGAGCGATTTTAAGAATTTTCGTAGGACCCATTTTTTTGCAACAGCCCTCGAAAGACGGCTCTCGATCGAATCGCGATTCGGGGGAAAAAAAATCTTGAATATTAGGGCTCCTATCGGCCATTTGGCAGACGCTAATTCAGAGTGGCAGTCAATTATATGTCCTCGAAGAGCGGCACTCGATATTGGGCCTTATTTTGGATACCCGCCCCTCCAAAGCCCCATAGGCACATCCGAGTGTCTCCACCCGAGGCTATTTTCCAACTGCTATTGACGGAGTTAAGAAAAACGGTTCAGGGTACTTGTTCGTGACACAATGACGGATACTTGGAGCGATTTTAAGAATTTTCGTAGGACCCATTTTTTTGCAACAGCCCTCGAAAGACGGCTCTCGATCGAATCGCGATTCGGGGGAAAAAAAATCTTGAATATTAGGGCTCCTATCGGCCATTTGGCACACGCTAATTCAGAGTGGCAGTCAATTATATGTCCTCGAAGAGCGGCACTCGATATTGGGCCTTATTTTGGATACCCGCCCCTCCAAAGCCCCATAGGCCCATCCGAGTGTCTCCACCCGAGGCTATTTTCCAACTGCTATTGACGGAGTTAAGAAAAACGGTTCAGGGTACTTGTTCGTGACACAATGCCGGATACTTGGAGCGATTTTAAGAATTTTCGTAGGACCCATTTTTTTGCAACAGCCCTCGAAAGACGGCTCTCGATCGAATCGCGATTCGGGGGAAAAAAAATCTTGAATATTAGGGCTCCTATCGGCCATTTGGCACACGCTAATTCAGAGTGGCAGTCAATTATATGTCCTCGAAGAGCGGCACTCGATATTGGGCCTTATTTTGGATACCCGCCCCTCCAAAGCCCCATAGGCCCATCCGAGTGTCTCCACCCGAGGCTATTTTCCAACTGCTATTGACGGAGTTAAGAAAAACGGTTCAGGGTACTTGTTCGTGACACAATGACGGATACTTGGAGCGATTTTAAGAATTTTCGTAGGACCCATTTTTTTGCAACAGCCCTCGAAAGACGGCTCTCGATCGAATCGCGATTCGGGGGAAAAAAAATCTTGAATATTAGGGCTCCTATCGGCCATTTGGCACACGCTAATTCAGAGTGGCAGTCAATTATATGTCCTCGAAGAGCGGCACTCGATATTGGGCCTTATTTTGGATACCCGCCCCTCCAAAGCCCCATAGGCCCATCCGAGTGTCTCCACCCGAGGCTATTTTCCAACTGCTATTGACGGAGTTAAGAAAAACGGTTCAGGGTACTTGTTCGTGACACAATGACGGATACTTGGAGCGATTTTAAGAATTTTCGTAGGACCCATTTTTTTGCAACAGCCCTCGAAAGACGGCTCTCGATCGAATCGCGATTCGGGGGAAAAAAAATCTTGAATATTAGGGCTCCTATCGGCCATTTGGCAGACGCTAATTCAGAGTGGCAGTCAATTATATGTCCTCGAAGAGCGGCACTCGATATTGGGCCTTATTTTGGATACCCGCCCCTCCAAAGCCCCATAGGCCCATCCGAGTGTCTCCACCCGAGGCTATTTTCCAACTGCTATTGACGGAGTTAAGAAAAACGGTTCAGGGTACTTGTTCGTGACACAATGACGGATACTTGGAGCGATTTTAAGAATTTTCGTAGGACCCATTTTTTTGCAACAGCCCTCGAAAGACGGCTCTCGATCGAATCGCGATTCGGGGGAAAAAAAATCTTGAATATTAGGGCTCCTATCGGCCATTTGGCACACGCTAATTCAGAGTGGCAGTCAATTATATGTCCTCGAAGAGCGGCACTCGATATTGGGCCTTATTTTGGATACCCGCCCCTCCAAAGCCCCATAGGCCCATCCGAGTGTCTCCACCCGAGGCTATTTTCCAACTGCTATTGACGGAGTTAAGAAAAACGGTTCAGGGTACTTGTTCGTGACACAATGACGGATACTTGGAGCGATTTTAAGAATTTTCGTAGGACCCATTTTTTTGCAACAGCCCTCGAAAGACGGCTCTCGATCGAATCGCGATTCGGGGGAAAAAAAATCTTGAATATTAGGGCTCCTATCGGCCATTTGGCACACGCTAATTCAGAGTGGCAGTCAATTATATGTCCTCGAAGAGCGGCACTCGATATTGGGCCTTATTTTGGATACCCGCCCCTCCAAAGCCCCATAGGCCCATCCGAGTGTCTCCACCCGAGGCTATTTTCCAACTGCTATTGACGGAGTTAAGAAAAACGGTTCAGGGTACTTGTTCGTGACACAATGACGGATACTTGGAGCGATTTTAAGAATTTTCGTAGGACCCATTTTTTTGCAACAGCCCTCGAAAGACGGCTCTCGATCGAATCGCGATTCGGGGGAAAAAAAATCTTGAATATTAGGGCTCCTATCGGCCATTTGGCAGACGCTAATTCAGAGTGGCAGTCAATTATATGTCCTCGAAGAGCGGCACTCGATATTGGGCCTTATTTTGGATACCCGCCCCTCCAAAGCCCCATAGGCCCATCCGAGTGTCTCCACCCGAGGCTATTTTCCAACTGCTATTGACGGAGTTAAGAAAAACGGTTCAGGGTACTTGTTCGTGACACAATGACGGATACTTGGAGCGATTTTAAGAATTTTCGTAGGACCCATTTTTTTGCAACAGCCCTCGAAAGACGGCTCTCGATCGAATCGCGATTCGGGGGAAAAAAAATCTTGAATATTAGGGCTCCTATCGGCCATTTGGCACACGCTAATTCAGAGTGGCAGTCAATTATATGTCCTCGAAGAGCGGCACTCGATATTGGGCCTTATTTTGGATACCCGCCCCTCCAAAGCCCCATAGGCCCATCCGAGTGTCTCCACCCGAGGCTATTTTCCAACTGCTATTGACGGAGTTAAGAAAAACGGTTCAGGGTACTTGTTCGTGACACAATGACGGATACTTGGAGCGATTTTAAGAATTTTCGTAGGACCCATTTTTTTGCAATAGCCCTCGAAAGACGGCTCTCGATCGAATCGCGATTCGGGGGAAAAAAAATCTTGAATATTAGGGCTCCTATCGGCCATTTGGCAGACGCTAATTCAGAGTGGCAGTCAATTATATGTCCTCGAAGAGCGGCACTCGATATTGGGCCTTATTTTGGATACCCGCCCCTCCAAAGCCCCATAGGCCCATCCGAGTGTCTCCACCCGAGGCTATTTTCCAACTGCTATTGACGGAGTTAAGAAAAACGGTTCAGGGTACTTGTTCGTGACACAATGACGGATACTTGGAGCGATTTTAAGAATTTTCGTAGGACCCATTTTTTTGCAACAGCCCTCGAAAGACGGCTCTCGATCGAATCGCGATTCGGGGGAAAAAAAATCTTGAATATTAGGGCTCCTATCGGCCATTTGGCACACGCTAATTCAGAGTGGCAGTCAATTATATGTCCTCGAAGAGCGGCACTCGATATTGGGCCTTATTTTGGATACCCGCCCCTCCAAAGCCCCATAGGCCCATCCGAGTGTCTCCACCCGAGGCTATTTTCCAACTGCTATTGACGGAGTTAAGAAAAACGGTTCAGGGTACTTGTTCGTGACACAATGACGGATACTTGGAGCGATTTTAAGAATTTTCGTAGGACCCATTTTTTTGCAACAGCCCTCGAAAGACGGCTCTCGATCGAATCGCGATTCGGGGGAAAAAAAATCTTGAATATTAGGGCTCCTATCGGCCATTTGGCAGACGCTAATTCAGAGTGGCAGTCAATTATATGTCCTCGAAGAGCGGCACTCGATATTGGGCCTTAATTTGGATACCCGCCCCTCCAAAGCCCCATAGGCCCATCCGAGTGTCTCCACCCGAGGCTATTTTCCAACTGCTATTGACGGAGTTAAGAAAAACGGTTCAGGGTACTTGTTCGTGACACAATGACGGATACTTGGAGCGATTTTAAGAATTTTCGTAGGACCCATTTTTTTGCAACAGCCCTCGAAAGACGGCTCTCGATCGAATCGCGATTCGGGGGAAAAAAAATCTTGAATATTAGGGCTCCTATCGGCCATTTGGCACACGCTAATTCAGAGTGGCAGTCAATTATATGTCCTCGAAGAGCGGCACTCGATATTGGGCCTTATTTTGGATACCCGCCCCTCCAAAGCCCCATAGGCCCATCCGAGTGTCTCCACCCGAGGCTATTTTCCAACTGCTATTGACGGAGTTAAGAAAAACGGTTCAGGGTACTTGTTCGTGACACAATGACGGATACTTGGAGCGATTTTAAGAATTTTCGTAGGACCCATTTTTTTGCAACAGCCCTCGAAAGACGGCTCTCGATCGAATCGCGATTCGGGGGAAAAAAAATCTTGAATATTAGGGCTCCTATCGGCCATTTGGCACACGCTAATTCAGAGTGGCAGTCAATTATATGTCCTCGAAGAGCGGCACTCGATATTGGGCCTTTTTTTGGATACCCGCCCCTCCAAAGCCCCATAGGCCCATCCGAGTGTCTCCACCCGAGGCTATTTTCCAACTGCTATTGACGGAGTTAAGAAAAACGGTTCAGGGTACTTGTTCGTGACACAATGACGGATACTTGGAGCGATTTTAAGAATTTTCGTAGGACCCATTTTTTTGCAACAGCCCTCGAAAGACGGCTCTCGATCGAATCGCGATTCGGGGGAAAAAAAATCTTGAATATTAGGGCTCCTATCGGCCATTTGGCAAACGCTAATTCAGAGTGGCAGTCAATTATATGTCCTCGAAGAGCGGCACTCGATATTGGGCCTTATTTTGGATACCCGCCCCTCCAAAGCCCCATAGGCCCATCCGAGTGTCTCCACCCGAGGCTATTTTCCAACTGCTATTGACGGAGTTAAGAAAAACGGTTCAGGGTACTTGTTCGTGACACAATGACGGATACTTGGAGCGATTTTAAGAATTTTCGTAGGACCCATTTTTTTGCAACAGCCCTCGAAAGACGGCTCTCGATCGAATCGCGATTCGAGGGAAAAAAAATCTTGAATATCAGGGCTCCTATGGGCCATTTGGCACACGGTAATTCAGTGTGGCATTGAATTATATGTCCTCGAAGAGCGGCACTCGATATTGGGCCTTATATTGGATACCCGCCCCTCCAAAGCCCCATAGGCCCATCCGAGTGTCTCCACCCGAGGCTATTTTCCAACTGCTATTGACGGAGTTAAGAAAAACGGTTCAGGGTACTTGTTCGTGACACAATGACGGATACTTGGAGCGATTTTAAGAATTTTCGTAGGACCCATTTTTTTGCAACAGCCCTCGAAAGACGGCTCTCGATCGAATCGCGATTCGGGGGAACAAAAATCTTGAATATTATGGCTCCTATCGGCCATTTGGCACACGCTAATTCAGAGTGGCATTGAATTATATGTCCTCGAAGAGCGGCACTCGATATTGGGCCTTATATTGGATACCCGCCCCTCCAAAGCCCCATAGGCCCATCCGAGTGTCTCCACCCGAGGCTATTTTCCAACTGCTATTGACGGAGTTAAGAAAAACGGTTCAGGGTACTTGTTCGTGACACAATGACGGATACTTGGAGCGATTTTAAGAATTTTCGTAGGACCCATTTTTTTGCAACAGCCCTCGAAAGACGGCTCTCGATCGAATCGCGATTCGAGGGAAAAAAAATCTTGAATATCAGGGCTCCTATGGGCCATTTGGCACACGGTAATTCAGTGTGGCATTGAGATATATGTCCTCGAAGAGCGGCACTCGATTTTGGGCCTTATTTTGGATACCCGCCCCTCCAAAGCCCCATAGGCCCATCCGAGTGTCTCCACCCGAGGCTATTTTCCAACTGCTATTGACGGAGTTAAGAAAAACGGTTCAGGGTACTTGTTCGTGACACAATGACGGATACTTGGAGCGATTTTAAGAATTTTCGTAGGACCCATTTTTTTGCAACAGCCCTCGAAAGACGGCTCTCGATCGAATCGCGATTCGGGGGAAAAAAAATCTTGAATATCAGGGCTCCTATGGGCCATTTGGCACACGGTAATTCAGTGTGGCATTGAATTATATGTCCTCGAAGAGCGGCACTCGATATTGGGCCTTATATTGGATACCCGCCCCTCCAAAGCCCCATAGGCCCATCCGAGTGTCTCCACCCGAGGCTATTTTCCAACTGCTATTGACGGAGTTAAGAAAAACGGTTCAGGGTACTTGTTCGTGACACAATGACGGATACTTGGAGCGATTTTAAGAATTTTCGTAGGACCCATTTTTTTGCAACAGCCCTCGAAACACGGCTCTCGATCGAATCGCGATTCGGGGGAAAAAAAATCTTGAATATTATGGCTCCTATCGGCCATTTGGCACACGCTAATTCAGAGTGGCATTGAATTATATGTCCTCGAAGAGCGGCACTCGATATTGGGCCTTATATTGGATACCCGCCCCTCCAAAGCCCCATAGGCCCATCCGAGTGTCTCCACCCGAGGCTATTTTCCAACTGCTATTGACGGAGTTAAGAAAAACGGTTCAGGGTACTTGTTCGTGACACAATGACGGATACTTGGAGCGATTTTAAGAATTTTCGTAGGACCCATTTTTTTGCAACAGCCCTCGAAAGACGGCTCTCGATCGAATCGCGATTCGAGGGAAAAAAAATCTTGAATATCAGGGCTCCTATGGGCCATTTGGCACACGGTAATTCAGTGTGGCATTGAATTATATGTCCTCGAAGAGCGGCACTCGATATTGGGCCTTATTTTGGATACCCGCCCCTCCAAAGCCCCATAGGCCCATCCGAGTGTCTCCACCCGAGGCTATTTTCCAACTGCTATTGACGGAGTTAAGAAAAACGGTTCAGGATACTTGTTCGTGACACAATGACGGATACTTGGAGCGATTTTAAGAATTTTCGTAGGACCCATTTTTTTGCAACAGCCCTCGAAAGACGGCTCTCGATCGAATCGCGATTCGAGGGAAAAAAAATCTTGAATATCAGGGCTCCTATGGGCCATTTGGCACACGGTAATTCAGTGTGGCATTGAATTATATGTCCTCGAAGAGCGGCACTCGATATTGGGCCTTATTTTGGATACCCGCCCCTCCAAAGCCCCATAGGCCCATCCGAGTGTCTCCACCCGAGGCTATTTTCCAACTGCTATTGACGGAGTTAAGAAAAACGGTTCAGGGTACTTGTTCGTGACACAATGACGGATACTTGGAGCGATTTTAAGAATTTTCGTAGGACCCATTTTTTTGCAACAGCCCTCGAAAGACGGCTCTCGATCGAATCGCGATTCGGGGGAAAAAAAATCTTGAATATTAGGGCTCCTATCGGCCATTTGGCAGACGCTAATTCAGAGTGGCAGTCAATTATATGTCCTCGAAGAGCGGCACTCGATATTGGGCCTTATTTTGGATACCCGCCCCTCCAAAGCCCCATAGGCCCATCCGAGTGTCTCCACCCGAGGCTATTTTCCAACTGCTATTGACGGAGTTAAGAAAAACGGTTCAGGGTACTTGTTCGTGACACAACGACGGATACTTGGAGCGATTTTAAGAATTTTCGTAGGACCCATTTTTTTGCAACAGCCCTCGAAAGACGGCTCTCGATCGAATCGCGATTCGGGGGAAAAAAAATCTTGAATATTAGGGCTCCTATCGGCCATTTGGCACACGCTAATTCAGAGTGGCAGTCAATTATATGTCCTCGAAGAGCGGCACTGGATATTGGGCCTTATTTTGGATACCCGCCCCTCCAAAGCCCCATAGGCCCATCCGAGTGTCTCCACCCGAGGCTATTTTCCAACTGCTATTGACGGAGTTAAGAAAAACGGTTCAGGGTACTTGTTCGTGACACAATGACGGATACTTGGAGCGATTTTAAGAATTTTCGTAGGACCCATTTTTTTGCAACAGCCCTCGAAAGACGGCTCTCGATCGAATCGCGATTCGGGGGAAAAAAAATCTTGAATATTAGGGCTCCTATCGGCCATTTGGCACACGCTAATTCAGAGTGGCAGTCAATTATATGTCCTCGAAGAGCGGCACTCGATATTGGGCCTTATTTTGGATACCCGCCCCTCCAAAGCCCCATAGGCCCATCCGAGTGTCTCCACCCGAGGCTATTTTCCAACTGCTATTGACGGAGTTAAGAAAAACGGTTCAGGGTACTTGTTCGTGACACAATGACGGATACTTGGAGCGATTTTAAGAATTTTCGTAGGACCCATTTTTTTGCAACAGCCCTCGAAAGACGGCTCTCGATCGAATCGCGATTCGGGGGAAAAAAAATCTTGAATATTAGGGCTCCTATCGGCCATTTGGCAGACGCTAATTCAGAGTGGCAGTCAATTATATGTCCTCGAAGAGCGGCACTCGATATTGGGCCTTATTTTGGATACCCGCCCCTCCAAAGCCCCATAGGCCCATCCGAGTGTCTCCACCCGAGGCTATTTTCCAACTGCTATTGACGGAGTTAAGAAAAACGGTTCAGGGTACTTGTTCGTGACACAATGACGGATACTTGGAGCGATTTTAAGAATTTTCGTAGGACCCATTTTTTTGCAACAGCCCTCGAAAGACGGCTCTCGATCGAATCGCGATTCGGGGGAAAAAAAATCTTGAATATTAGGGCTCCTATCGGCCATTTGGCACACGCTAATTCAGAGTGGCAGTCAATTATATGTCCTCGAAGAGCGGCACTCGATATTGGGCCTTATTTTGGATACCCGCCCCTCCAAAGCCCCATAGGCCCATCCGAGTGTCTCCACCCGAGGCTATTTTCCAACTGCTATTGACGGAGTTAAGAAAAACGGTTCAGGGTACTTGTTCGTGACACAATGACGGATACTTGGAGCGATTTTAAGAATTTTCGTAGGACCCATTTTTTTGCAACAGCCCTCGAAAGACGGCTCTCGATCGAATCGCGATTCGGGGGAAAAAAAATCTTGAATATTAGGGCTCCTATCGGCCATTTGGCACACGCTAATTCAGAGTGGCAGTCAATTATATGTCCTCGAAGAGCGGCACTCGATATTGGGCCTTTTTTTGGATACCCGCCCCTCCAAAGCCCCATAGGCCCATCCGAGTGTCTCCACCCGAGGCTATTTTCCAACTGCTATTGACGGAGTTAAGAAAAACGGTTCAGGGTACTTGTTCGTGACACAATGACGGATACTTGGAGCGATTTTAAGAATTTTCGTAGGACCCATTTTTTTGCAACAGCCCTCGAAAGACGGCTCTCGATCGAATCGCGATTCGGGGGAAAAAAAATCTTGAATATTAGGGCTCCTATCGGCCATTTGGCACACGCTAATTCAGAGTGGCAGTCAATTATATGTCCTCGAAGAGCGGCACTCGATATTGGGCCTTATTTTGGATACCCGCCCCTCCAAAGCCCCATAGGCCCATCCGAGTGTCTCCACCCGAGGCTATTTTCCAACTGCTATTGACGGAGTTAAGAAAAACGGTTCAGGGTACTTGTTCGTGACACAATGACGGATACTTGGAGCGATTTTAAGAATTTTCGTAGGACCCATTTTTTTGCAACAGCCCTCGAAAGACGGCTCTCGATCGAATCGCGATTCGAGGGAAAAAAAATCTTGAATATCAGGGCTCCTATGGGCCATTTGGCACACGGTAATTCAGTGTGGCATTGAATTATATGTCCTCGAAGAGCGGCACTCGATATTGGGCCTTATATTGGATACCCGCCCCTCCAAAGCCCCATAGGCCCATCCGAGTGTCTCCACCCGAGGCTATTTTCCAACTGCTATTGACGGAGTTAAGAAAAACGGTTCAGGGTACTTGTTCGTGACACAATGACGGATACTTGGAGCGATTTTAAGAATTTTCGTAGGACCCATTTTTTTGCAACAGCCCTCGAAAGACGGCTCTCGATCGAATCGCGATTCGGGGGAAAAAAAATCTTGAATATTATGGCTCCTATCGGCCATTTGGCACACGCTAATTCAGAGTGGCATTGAATTATATGTCCTCGAAGAGCGGCACTCGATATTGGGCCTTATATTGGATACCCGCCCCTCCAAAGCCCCATAGGCCCATCCGAGTGTCTCCACCCGAGGCTATTTTCCAACTGCTATTGACGGAGTTAAGAAAAACGGTTCAGGGTACTTGTTCGTGACACAATGACGGATACTTGGAGCGATTTTAAGAATTTTCGTAGGACCCATTTTTTTGCAACAGCCCTCGAAAGACGGCTCTCGATCGAATCGCGATTCGAGGGAAAAAAAATCTTGAATATCAGGGCTCCTATGGGCCATTTGGCACACGGTAATTCAGTGTGGCATTGAGATATATGTCCTCGAAGAGCGGCACTCGATTTTGGGCCTTATTTTGGATACCCGCCCCTCCAAAGCCCCATAGGCCCATCCGAGTGTCTCCACCCGAGGCTATTTTCCAACTGCTATTGACGGAGTTAAGAAAAACGGTTCAGGGTACTTGTTCGTGACACAATGACGGATACTTGGAGCGATTTTAAGAATTTTCGTAGGACCCATTTTTTTGCAACAGCCCTCGAAAGACGGCTCTCGATCGAATCGCGATTCGGGGGAAAAAAAATCTTGAATATCAGGGCTCCTATGGGCCATTTGGCACACGGTAATTCAGTGTGGCATTGAATTATATGTCCTCGAAGAGCGGCACTCGATATTGGGCCTTATATTGGATACCCGCCCCTCCAAAGCCCCATAGGCCCATCCGAGTGTCTCCACCCGAGGCTATTTTCCAACTGCTATTGACGGAGTTAAGAAAAACGGTTCAGGGTACTTGTTCGTGACACAATGACGGATACTTGGAGCGATTTTAAGAATTTTCGTAGGACCCATTTTTTTGCAACAGCCCTCGAAACACGGCTCTCGATCGAATCGCGATTCGGGGGAAAAAAAATCTTGAATATTATGGCTCCTATCGGCCATTTGGCACACGCTAATTCAGAGTGGCATTGAATTATATGTCCTCGAAGAGCGGCACTCGATATTGGGCCTTATATTGGATACCCGCCCCTCCAAAGCCCCATAGGCCCATCCGAGTGTCTCCACCCGAGGCTATTTTCCAACTGCTATTGACGGAGTTAAGAAAAACGGTTCAGGGTACTTGTTCGTGACACAATGACGGATACTTGGAGCGATTTTAAGAATTTTCGTAGGACCCATTTTTTTGCAACAGCCCTCGAAAGACGGCTCTCGATCGAATCGCGATTCGAGGGAAAAAAAATCTTGAATATCAGGGCTCCTATGGGCCATTTGGCACACGGTAATTCAGTGTGGCATTGAATTATATGTCCTCGAAGAGCGGCACTCGATATTGGGCCTTATTTTGGATACCCGCCCCTCCAAAGCCCCATAGGCCCATCCGAGTGTCTCCACCCGAGGCTATTTTCCAACTGCTATTGACGGAGTTAAGAAAAACGGTTCAGGGTACTTGTTCGTGACACAATGACGGATACTTGGAGCGATTTTAAGAATTTTCGTAGGACCCATTTTTTTGCAACAGCCCTCGAAAGACGGCTCTCGATCGAATCGCGATTCGAGGGAAAAAAAATCTTGAATATCAGGGCTCCTATGGGCCATTTGGCACACGGTAATTCAGTGTGGCATTGAATTATATGTCCTCGAAGAGCGGCACTCGATATTGGGCCTTATTTTGGATACCCGCCCCTCCAAAGCCCCATAGGCCCATCCGAGTGTCTCCACCCGAGGCTATTTTCCAACTGCTATTGACGGAGTTAAGAAAAACGGTTCAGGGTACTTGTTCGTGACACAATGACGGATACTTGGAGCGATTTTAAGAATTTTCGTAGGACCCATTTTTTTGCAACAGCCCTCGAAAGACGGCTCTCGATCGAATCGCGATTCGGGGGAAAAAAAATCTTGAATATTAGGGCTCCTATCGGCCATTTGGCAGACGCTAATTCAGAGTGGCAGTCAATTATATGTCCTCGAAGAGCGGCACTCGATATTGGGCCTTATTTTGGATACCCGCCCCTCCAAAGCCCCATAGGCCCATCCGAGTGTCTCCACCCGAGGCTATTTTCCAACTGCTATTGACGGAGTTAAGAAAAACGGTTCAGGGTACTTGTTCGTGACACAATGACGGATACTTGGAGCGATTTTAAGAATTTTCGTAGGACCCATTTTTTTGCAACAGCCCTCGAAAGACGGCTCTCGATCGAATCGCGATTCGGGGGAAAAAAAATCTTGAATATTAGGGCTCCTATCGGCCATTTGGCACACGCTAATTCAGAGTGGCAGTCAATTATATGTCCTCGAAGAGCGGCACTCGATATTGGGCCTTATTTTGGATACCCGCCCCTCCAAAGCCCCATAGGCCCATCCGAGTGTCTCCACCCGAGGCTATTTTCCAACTGCTATTGACGGAGTTAAGAAAAACGGTTCAGGGTACTTGTTCGTGACACAATGACGGATACTTGGAGCGATTTTAAGAATTTTCGTAGGACCCATTTTTTTGCAACAGCCCTCGAAAGACGGCTCTCGATCGAATCGCGATTCGGGGGAAAAAAAATCTTGAATATTAGGGCTCCTATCGGCCATTTGGCACACGCTAATTCAGAGTGGCAGTCAATTATATGTCCTCGAAGAGCGGCACTCGATATTGGGCCTTATTTTGGATACCCGCCCCTCCAAAGCCCCATAGGCCCATCCGAGTGTCTCCACCCGAGGCTATTTTCCAACTGCTATTGACGGAGTTAAGAAAAACGGTTCAGGGTACTTGTTCGTGACACAATGACGGATACTTGGAGCGATTTTAAGAATTTTCGTAGGACCCATTTTTTTGCAACAGCCCTCGAAAGACGGCTCTCGATCGAATCGCGATTCGGGGGAAAAAAAATCTTGAATATTAGGGCTCCTATCGGCCATTTGGCACACGCTAATTCAGAGTGGCAGTCAATTATATGTCCTCGAAGAGCGGCACTCGATATTGGGCCTTATTTTGGATACCCGCCCCTCCAAAGCCCCATAGGCCCATCCGAGTGTCTCCACCCGAGGCTATTTTCCAACTGCTATTGACGGAGTTAAGAAAAACGGTTCAGGGTACTTGTTCGTGACACAATGACGGATACTTGGAGCGATTTTAAGAATTTTCGTAGGACCCATTTTTTTGCAACAGCCCTCGAAAGACGGCTCTCGATCGAATCGCGATTCGGGGGAAAAAAAATCTTGAATATTAGGGCTCCTATCGGCCATTTGGCAGACGCTAATTCAGAGTGGCAGTCAATTATATGTCCTCGAAGAGCGGCACTCGATATTGGGCCTTATTTTGGATACCCGCCCCTCCAAAGCCCCATAGGCCCATCCGAGTGTCTCCACCCGAGGCTATTTTCCAACTGCTATTGACGGAGTTAAGAAAAACGGTTCAGGGTACTTGTTCGTGACACAATGACGGATACTTGGAGCGATTTTAAGAATTTTCGTAGGACCCATTTTTTTGCAACAGCCCTCGAAAGACGGCTCTCGATCGAATCGCGATTCGGGGGAAAAAAAATCTTGAATATTAGGGCTCCTATCGGCCATTTGGCACACGCTAATTCAGAGTGGCAGTCAATTATATGTCCTCGAAGAGCGGCACTCGATATTGGGCCTTATTTTGGATACCCGCCCCTCCAAAGCCCCATAGGCCCATCCGAGTGTCTCCACCCGAGGCTATTTTCCAACTGCTATTGACGGAGTTAAGAAAAACGGTTCAGGGTACTTGTTCGTGACACAATGACGGATACTTGGAGCGATTTTAAGAATTTTCGTAGGACCCATTTTTTTGCAACAGCCCTCGAAAGACGGCTCTCGATCGAATCGCGATTCGGGGGAAAAAAAATCTTGAATATTAGGGCTCCTATCGGCCATTTGGCACACGCTAATTCAGAGTGGCAGTCAATTATATGTCCTCGAAGAGCGGCACTCGATATTGGGCCTTTTTTTGGATACCCGCCCCTCCAAAGCCCCATAGGCCCATCCGAGTGTCTCCACCCGAGGCTATTTTCCAACTGCTATTGACGGAGTTAAGAAAAACGGTTCAGGGTACTTGTTCGTGACACAATGACGGATACTTGGAGCGATTTTAAGAATTTTCGTAGGACCCATTTTTTTGCAACAGCCCTCGAAAGACGGCTCTCGATCGAATCGCGATTCGGGGGAAAAAAAATCTTGAATATTAGGGCTCCTATCGGCCATTTGGCACACGCTAATTCAGAGTGGCAGTCAATTATATGTCCTCGAAGAGCGGCACTCGATATTGGGCCTTATTTTGGATACCCGCCCCTCCAAAGCCCCATAGGCCCATCCGAGTGTCTCCACCCGAGGCTATTTTCCAACTGCTATTGACGGAGTTAAGAAAAACGGTTCAGGGTACTTGTTCGTGACACAATGACGGATACTTGGAGCGATTTTAAGAATTTTCGTAGGACCCATTTTTTTTGCAACAGCCCTCGAAAGACGGCTCTCGATCGAATCGCGATTCGGGGGAAAAAAAATCTTGAATATTAGGGCTCCTATCGGCCATTTGGCACACGCTAATTCAGAGTGGCAGTCAATTATATGTCCTCGAAGAGCGGCACTCGATATTGGGCCTTATTTTGGATACCCGCCCCTCCAAAGCCCCATAGGCCCATCCGAGTGTCTCCACCCGAGGCTATTTTCCAACTGCTATTGACGGAATTAAGAAAAACGGTTCAGGGTACTTGTTCGTGACACAATGACGGATACTTGGAGCGATTTTAAGAATTTTCGTAGGACCCATTTTTTTGCAACAGCCCTCGAAAGACGGCTCTCGATCGAATCGCGATTCGGGGGAAAAAAAATCTTGAATATTAGGGCTCCTATCGGCCATTTGGCAGACGCTAATTCAGAGTGGCAGTCAATTATATGTCCTCGAAGAGCGGCACTCGATATTGGGCCTTATTTTGGATACCCGCCCCTCCAAAGCCCCATAGGCCCATCCGAGTGTCTCCACCCGAGGCTATTTTCCAACTGCTATTGACGGAGTTAAGAAAAACGGTTCAGGGTACTTGTTCGTGACACAATGACGGATACTTGGAGCGATTTTAAGAATTTTCGTAGGACCCATTTTTTTGCAACAGCCCTCGAAAGACGGCTCTCGATCGAATCGCGATTCGGGGGAAAAAAAATCTTGAATATTATGGCTCCTATCGGCCATTTGGCACACGCTAATTCAGAGTGGCATTGAATTATATGTCCTCGAAGAGCGGCACTCGATATTGGGCCTTATTTTGGATACCCGCCCCTCCAAAGCCCCATAGGCCCATCCGAGTGTCTCCACCCGAGGCTATTTTCCAACTGCTATTGACGGAGTTAAGAAAAACGGTTCAGGGTACTTGTTCGTGACACAATGACGGATACTTGGAGCGATTTTAAGAATTTTCGTAGGACCCATTTTTTTGCAACAGCCCTCGAAAGACGGCTCTCGATCGAATCGCGATTCGGGGGAAAAAAAATCTTGAATATTATGGCTCCTATCGGCCATTTGGCACACGCTAATTCAGAGTGGCATTGAATTATATGTCCTCGAAGAGCGGCACTCGATATTGGGCCTTATTTTGGATACCCGCCCCTCCAAAGCCCCATAGGCCCATCCGAGTGTCTCCACCCGAGGCTATTTTCCAACTGCTATTGACGGAGTTAAGAAAAACGGTTCAGGGTACTTGTTCGTGACACAATGACGGATACTTGGAGCGATTTTAAGAATTTTCGTAGGACCCATTTTTTTGCAACAGCCCTCGAAAGACGGCTCTCGATCGAATCGCGATTCGGGGGAAAAAAAATCTTGAATATTATGGCTCCTATCGGCCATTTGGCACACGCTAATTCAGAGTGGCATTGAATTATATGTCCTCGAAGAGCGGCACTCGATATTGGGCCTTATTTTGGATACCCGCCCCTCCAAAGCCCCATAGGCCCATCCGAGTGTCTCCACCCGAGGCTATTTTCCAACTGCTATTGACGGAGTTAAGAAAAACGGTTCAGGGTACTTGTTCGTGACACAATGACGGATACTTGGAGCGATTTTAAGAATTTTCGTAGGACCCATTTTTTTGCAACAGCCCTCGAAAGACGGCTCTCGATCGAATCGCGATTCGGGGGAAAAAAAATCTTGAATATTATGGCTCCTATCGGCCATTTGGCACACGCTAATTCAGAGTGGCATTGAATTATATGTCCTCGAAGAGCGGCACTCGATATTGGGCCTTATTTTGGATACCCGCCCCTCCAAAGCCCCATAGGCCCATCCGAGTGTCTCCACCCGAGGCTATTTTCCAACTGCTATTGACGGAGTTAAGAAAAACGGTTCAGGGTACTTGTTCGTGACACAATGACGGATACTTGGAGCGATTTTAAGAATTTTCGTAGGACCCATTTTTTTGCAACAGCCCTCGAAAGACGGCTCTCGATCGAATCGCGATTCGGGGGAAAAAAAATCTTGAATATTATGGCTCCTATCGGCCATTTGGCACACGCTAATTCAGAGTGGCATTGAATTATATGTCCTCGAAGAGCGGCACTCGATATTGGGCCTTATTTTGGATACCCGCCCCTCCAAAGCCCCATAGGCCCATCCGAGTGTCTCCACCCGAGGCTATTTTCCAACTGCTATTGACGGAGTTAAGAAAAACGGTTCAGGGTACTTGTTCGTGACACAATGACGGATACTTGGAGCGATTTTAAGAATTTTCGTAGGACCCATTTTTTTGCAACAGCCCTCGAAAGACGGCTCTCGATCGAATCGCGATTCGGGGAAAAAAAATCTTGAATATTAGGGCTCCTATCGGCCATTTGGCAGACGCTAATTCAGAGTGGCAGTCAATTATATGTCCTCGAAGAGCGGCACTCGATATTGGGCCTTATTTTGGATACCCGCCCCTCCAAAGCCCCATAGGCCCATCCGAGTGTCTCCACCCGAGGCTATTTTCCAACTGCTATTGACGGAGTTAAGAAAAACGGTTCAGGGTACTTGTTCGTGACACAATGACGGATACTTGGAGCGATTTTAAGAATTTTCGTAGGACCCATTTTTTTGCAACAGCCCTCGAAAGACGGCTCTCGATCGAATCGCGATTCGGGGGAAAAAAAATCTTGAATATTATGGCTCCTATCGGCCATTTGGCACACGCTAATTCAGAGTGGCATTGAATTATATGTCCTCGAAGAGCGGCACTCGATATTGGGCCTTATTTTGGATACCCGCCCCTCCAAAGCCCCATAGGCCCATCCGAGTGTCTCCACCCGAGGCTATTTTCCAACTGCTATTGACGGAGTTAAGAAAAACGGTTCAGGGTACTTGTTCGTGACACAATGACGGATACTTGGAGCGATTTTAAGAATTTTCGTAGGACCCATTTTTTTGCAACAGCCCTCGAAAGACGGCTCTCGATCGAATCGCGATTCGGGGGAAAAAAAATCTTGAATATTATGGCTCCTATCGGCCATTTGGCACACGCTAATTCAGAGTGGCATTGAATTATATGTCCTCGAAGAGCGGCACTCGATATTGGGCCTTATTTTGGATACCCGCCCCTCCAAAGCCCCATAGGCCCATCCGAGTGTCTCCACCCGAGGCTATTTTCCAACTGCTATTGACGGAGTTAAGAAAAACGGTTCAGGGTACTTGTTCGTGACACAATGACGGATACTTGGAGCGATTTTAAGAATTTTCGTAGGACCCATTTTTTTGCAACAGCCCTCGAAAGACGGCTCTCGATCGAATCGCGATTCGGGGGAAAAAAAATCTTGAATATTAGGGCTCCTATCGGCCATTTGGCACACGCTAATTCAGAGTGGCAGTCAATTATATGTCCTCGACGAGCGGCACTCGATATTGGGCCTTATTTTGGATACCCGCCCCTCCAAAGCCCCATAGGCCCATCCGAGTGTCTCCACCCGAGGCTATTTTCCAACTGCTATTGACGGAGTTAAGAAAAACGGTTCAGGGTACTTGTTCGTGACACAATGACGGATACTTGGAGCGATTTTAAGAATTTTCGTAGGACCCATTTTTTTGCAACAGCCCTCGAAAGACGGCTCTCGATCGAATCGCGATTCGGGGGAAAAAAAATCTTGAATATTAGGGCTCCTATCGGCCATTTGGCACACGCTAATTCAGAGTGGCAGTCAATTATATGTCCTCGAAGAGCGGCACTCGATATTGGGCCTTATTTTGGATACCCGCCCCTCCAAAGCCCCATAGGCCCATCCGAGTGTCTCCACCCGAGGCTATTTTCCAACTGCTATTGACGGAGTTAAGAAAAACGGTTCAGGGTACTTGTTCGTGACACAATGACGGATACTTGGAGCGATTTTAAGAATTTTCGTAGGACCCATTTTTTTGCAACAGCCCTCGAAAGACGGCTCTCGATCGAATCGCGATTCGGGGGAAAAAAAATCTTGAATATTAGGGCTCCTATCGGCCATTTGGCACACGCTAATTCAGAGTGGCAGTCAATTATATGTCCTCGAAGAGCGGCACTCGATATTGGGCCTTATTTTGGATACCCGCCCCTCCAAAGCCCCATAGGCCCATCCGAGTGTCTCCACCCGAGGCTATTTTCCAACTGCTATTGACGGAGTTAAGAAAAACGGTTCAGGGTACTTGTTCGTGACACAATGACGGATACTTGGAGCGATTTTAAGAATTTTCGTAGGACCCATTTTTTTGCAACAGCCCTCGAAAGACGGCTCTCGATCGAATCGCGATTCGGGGGAAAAAAAATCTTGAATATTAGGGCTCCTATCGGCCATTTGGCAGACGCTAATTCAGAGTGGCAGTCAATTATATGTCCTCGAAGAGCGGCACTCGATATTGGGCCTTATTTTGGATACCCGCCCCTCCAAAGCCGCATAGGCCCATCCGAGTGTCTCCACCCGAGGCTATTTTCCAACTGCTATTGACGGAGTTAAGAAAAACGGTTCAGGGTACTTGTTCGTGACACAATGACGGATACTTGGAGCGATTTTAAGAATTTTCGTAGGACCCATTTTTTTGCAACAGCCCTCGAAAGACGGCTCTCGATCGAATCGCGATTCGGGGGAAAAAAAATCTTGAATATTAGGGCTCCTATCGGCCATTTGGCACACGCTAATTCAGAGTGGCAGTCAATTATATGTCCTCGAAGAGCGGCACTCGATATTGGGCCTTATTTTGGATACCCGCCCCTCCAAAGCCCCATAGGCCCATCCGAGTGTCTCCACCCGAGGCTATTTTCCAACTGCTATTGACGGAGTTAAGAAAAACGGTTCAGGGTACTTGTTCGTGACACAATGACGGATACTTGGAGCGATTTTAAGAATTTTCGTAGGACCCATTTTTTTGCAACAGCCCTCGAAAGACGGCTCTCGATCGAATCGCGATTCGGGGGAAAAAAAATCTTGAATATTAGGGCTCCTATCGGCCATTTGGCAGACGCTAATTCAGAGTGGCAGTCAATTATATGTCCTCGAAGAGCGGCACTCGATATTGGGCCTTATTTTGGATACCCGCCCCTCCAAAGCCCCATAGGCCCATCCGAGTGTCTCCACCCGAGGCTATTTTCCAACTGCTATTGACGGAGTTAAGAAAAACGGTTCAGGGTACTTGTTCGTGACACAATGACGGATACTTGGAGCGATTTTAAGAATTTTCGTAGGACCCATTTTTTTGCAACAGCCCTCGAAAGACGGCTCTCGATCGAATCGCGATTCGGGGGAAAAAAAATCTTGAATATTAGGGCTCCTATCGGCCATTTGGCACACGCTAATTCAGAGTGGCAGTCAATTATATGTCCTCGAAGAGCGGCACTCGATATTGGGCCTTATTTTGGATACCCGCCCCTCCAAAGCCCCATAGGCCCATCCGAGTGTCTCCACCCGAGGCTATTTTCCAACTGCTATTGACGGAGTTAAGAAAAACGGTTCAGGGTACTTGTTCGTGACACAATGACGGATACTTGGAGCGATTTTAAGAATTTTCGTAGGACCCATTTTTTTGCAACAGCCCTCGAAAGACGGCTCTCGATCGAATCGCGATTCGGGGGAAAAAAAATCTTGAATATTAGGGCTCCTATCGGCCATTTGGCACACGCTAATTCAGAGTGGCAGTCAATTATATGTCCTCGAAGAGCGGCACTCGATATTGGGCCTTATTTTGGATACCCGCCCCTCCAAAGCCCCATAGGCCCATCCGAGTGTCTCCACCCGAGGCTATTTTCCAACTGCTATTGACGGAGTTAAGAAAAACGGTTCAGGGTACTTGTTCGTGACACAATGACGGATACTTGGAGCGATTTTAAGAATTTTCGTAGGACCCATTTTTTTGCAACAGCCCTCGAAAGACGGCTCTCGATCGAATCGCGATTCGGGGGAAAAAAAATCTTGAATATTAGGGCTCCTATCGGCCATTTGGCACACGCTAATTCAGAATGGCAGTCAATTATATGTCCTCGACGAGCGGCACTCGATATTGGGCCTTATTTTGGATACCCGCCCCTCCAAAGCCCCATAGGCCCATCCGAGTGTCTCCACCCGAGGCTATTTTCCAACTGCTATTGACGGAGTTAAGAAAAACGGTTCAGGGTACTTGTTCGTGACACAATGACGGATACTTGGAGCGATTTTAAGAATTTTCGTAGGACCCATTTTTTTGCAACAGCCCTCGAAAGACGGCTCTCGATCGAATCGCGATTCGGGGGAAAAAAAATCTTGAATATTAGGGCTCCTATCGGCCATTTGGCACACGCTAATTCAGAGTGGCAGTCAATTATATGTCCTCGAAGAGCGGCACTCGATATTGGGCCTTATTTTGGATACCCGCCCCTCCAAAGCCCCATAGGCCCATCCGAGTGTCTCCACCCGAGGCTATTTTCCAACTGCTATTGACGGAGTTAAGAAAAACGGTTCAGGGTACTTGTTCGTGACACAATGACGGATACTTGGAGCGATTTTAAGAATTTTCGTAGGACCCATTTTTTTGCAACAGCCCTCGAAAGACGGCTCTCGATCGAATCGCGATTCGGGGGAAAAAAAATCTTGAATATTAGGGCTCCTATCGGCCATTTGGCACACGCTAATTCAGAGTGGCAGTCAATTATATGTCCTCGAAGAGCGGCACTCGATATTGGGCCTTATTTTGGATACCCGCCCCTCCAAAGCCCCATAGGCCCATCCGAGTGTCTCCACCCGAGGCTATTTTCCAACTGCTATTGACGGAGTTAAGAAAAACGGTTCAGGGTACTTGTTCGTGACACAATGACGGATACTTGGAGCGATTTTAAGAATTTTCGTAGGACCCATTTTTTTGCAACAGCCCTCGAAAGACGGCTCTCGATCGAATCGCGATTCGGGGGAAAAAAAATCTTGAATATTAGGGCTCCTATCGGCCATTTGGCACACGCTAATTCAGAGTGGCAGTCAATTATATGTCCTCGAAGAGCGGCACTCGATATTGGGCCTTATTTTGGATACCCGCCCCTCCAAAGCCCCATAGGCCCATCCGAGTGTCTCCACCCGAGGCTATTTTCCAACTGCTATTGACGGAGTTAAGAAAAACGGTTCAGGGTACTTGTTCGTGACACAATGACGGATACTTGGAGCGATTTTAAGAATTTTCGTAGGACCCATTTTTTTGCAACAGCCCTCGAAAGACGGCTCTCGATCGAATCGCGATTCGGGGGAAAAAAAATCTTGAATATTAGGGCTCCTATCGGCCATTTGGCACACGCTAATTCAGAGTGGCAGTCAATTATATGTCCTCGAAGAGCGGCACTCGATATTGGGCCTTATTTTGGATACCCGCCCCTCCAAAGCCCCATAGGCCCATCCGAGTGTCTCCACCCGAGGCTATTTTCCAACTGCTATTGACGGAGTTAAGAAAAACGGTTCAGGGTACTTGTTCGTGACACAATGACGGATACTTGGAGCGATTTTAAGAATTTTCGTAGGACCCATTTTTTTGCAACAGCCCTCGAAAGACGGCTCTCGATCGAATCGCGATTCGGGGGAAAAAAAATCTTGAATATTAGGGCTCCTATCGGCCATTTGGCAGACGCTAATTCAGAGTGGCAGTCAATTATATGTCCTCGAAGAGCGGCACTCGATATTGGGCCTTATTTTGGATACCCGCCCCTCCAAAGCCCCATAGGCCCATCCGAGTGTCTCCACCCGAGGCTATTTTCCAACTGCTATTGACGGAGTTAAGAAAAACGGTTCAGGGTACTTGTTCGTGACACAATGACGGATACTTGGAGCGATTTTAAGAATTTTCGTAGGACCCATTTTTTTGCAACAGCCCTCGAAAGACGGCTCTCGATCGAATCGCGATTCGGGGGAAAAAAAATCTTGAATATTAGGGCTCCTATCGGCCATTTGGCAGACGCTAATTCAGAGTGGCAGTCAATTATATGTCCTCGAAGAGCGGCACTCGATATTGGGCCTTATTTTGGATACCCGCCCCTCCAAAGCCCCATAGGCCCATCCGAGTGTCTCCACCCGAGGCTATTTTCCAACTGCTATTGACGGAGTTAAGAAAAACGGTTCAGGGTACTTGTTCGTGACACAATGACGGATACTTGGAGCGATTTTAAGAATTTTCGTAGGACCCATTTTTTTGCAACAGCCCTCGAAAGACGGCTCTCGATCGAATCGCGATTCGGGGGAAAAAAAATCTTGAATATTAGGGCTCCTATCGGCCATTTGGCAGACGCTAATTCAGAGTGGCAGTCAATTATATGTCCTCGAAGAGCGGCACTCGATATTGGGCCTTATTTTGGATACCCGCCCCTCCAAAGCCCCATAGGCCCATCCGAGTGTCTCCACCCGAGGCTATTTTCCAACTGCTATTGACGGAGTTAAGAAAAACGGTTCAGGGTACTTGTTCGTGACACAATGACGGATACTTGGAGCGATTTTAAGAATTTTCGTAGGACCCATTTTTTTGCAACAGCCCTCGAAAGACGGCTCTCGATCGAATCGCGATTCGGGGGAAAAAAAATCTTGAATATTAGGGCTCCTATCGGCCATTTGGCAGACGCTAATTCAGAGTGGCAGTCAATTATATGTCCTCGAAGAGCGGCACTCGATATTGGGCCTTATTTTGGATACCCGCCCCTCCAAAGCCCCATAGGCCCATCCGAGTGTCTCCACCCGAGGCTATTTTCCAACTGCTATTGACGGAGTTAAGAAAAACGGTTCAGGGTACTTGTTCGTGACACAATGACGGATACTTGGAGCGATTTTAAGAATTTTCGTAGGACCCATTTTTTTGCAACAGCCCTCGAAAGACGGCTCTCGATCGAATCGCGATTCGGGGGAAAAAAAATCTTGAATATTAGGGCTCCTATCGGCCATTTGGCAGACGCTAATTCAGAGTGGCAGTCAATTATATGTCCTCGAAGAGCGGCACTCGATATTGGGCCTTATTTTGGATACCCGCCCCTCCAAAGCCCCATAGACCCATTGATCTTCGCGGGGGCATTGGTTTGATTAAACTTGAACAAAAAGAAAAAAAAATATATTCATCGATCGCATGAACAGTGGCAGTAACCAAAATTTGTTGGTTATTGTCCTACTGCTCAAACGATCGATAAATTTTTTTTTCGGTTAGTACACAATAATTGTCCCGATAGGGCTGGTTTACGTAAGCTTCAGTGAGTTAACGAAATTTACCTAACTCGACCGGAATTTACCTAACACCTACGATTCTTCGATCGCAATTAATTTTTTTTCTTCGAATATAACTTTTAACCAAACCAATGTTGAAATTCGAATTATCCGATGAGGAAATAGCCCATCTAACTTGTGTCTTCGCGGGGGCATTGGTTTGAT